>LLCB01000021.1:0-347194 GCA_001414345.1 Hymenoscyphus infarciens | reverse complement strand
ATATATATATATATATATATATATATATATACATATATACATATATACCAGATTTGGTGTCTACCTCTTCAATCCAGTTTCCAGCAGAAGAGAGGAGATGGAAGGCGAGAGAAAGGGAAGACTTCCATACCCAGTCCCGTCACAATCCTCCTTTCTGTACAATGCACAAGAAACCTGTACAGCGGTATATATACCACAAGCAAAAGATTGCAACTATAACCGCAGAAAAGACTTTCAACTAGGTCTTGCCATTTTGGTACAATATTGACCTCTACCTCGATGACGACCTCCGCTGAGTTGCCCCTCCCAAAATTCCAACGGCAAGGAAAAAGAAGAGGAGAGAGAGAGAGAGAGAAAGAGAAAGAGAAAGAGAAAGAGAAAGAGACGACCAGAAATCTGAAGCCGAGGGGGTTCTACTCCTTCCACAACAAAATCCACAGCTAGACTGGACCCAGGCTGGCTTGCATAGGTAGGTCAGCTCTAGATACTGTGACTCTCGTGACCCTCGTGACCTCTCCACCAACTCTCTCCCATCCACCTTGACTGTCTTGATGCTATATACAAAGCAGATTTGGTTGCTTGAAACCTCATGTTGCCTTGTTGTGCCTTGTTCGTGCAGTCTTCATCCTTACTTGACAGACACCCTGAGTTCCTTCCTCTGGGTTGCACAGTAAATCATGTTGGGCTTGTCGTTGCTCTCTCGGAAGCTTGTACATTTCCTTTGGTGTTGATTTTCGGCAGTGTCGTGGTATTTGTTGCTGCCTCAGGCCCCATCTTGGACATCCTCCGCCGTACTATCTTCACTTCACCCTTCGATTCAGCAAATTTGACAGACCAACCCCACGCGATGACCTCAAGTGAACCTCACCAATCGATAGCAAAAGATCGGGAACGATGCCGGAAAACTCGTGGCTAGGATGCGGAAAGACGAAGAGTAGCGACGTCAAGATCCTTCTTGAGCAGAATCGATTTAACCGCGACGAAGGAATTCTGCAGTCTGCAGATTACCTCGAGATATCCACCACTCAAAATCCCAAGAGACAACCTCTAGACTACGAATATATATATGGGGGAACTGCGAAAGACTGGTGGTGCAATTGAATTGCATCTAGCTAGTCTCATGTCTTTCAGGTCGCGAGTTCGAGAACCGATTCATGGAAGAACTGAAATGCTGTCCGTCGCATTTCACTTGAAATTGCACCAATTACCAGGAGTGGCAGAGGTGCCCTGGTATATATATGGCAGGTGATAGAGCTGATGGCCAACTCTCCTGGATCGTGCTGGCCAGCAAAGGAAACAATACCTCGAGAAGAATTCTGAAATGGATCACCGTGCAACTACTGCAAAAGCTTAGTGGCTGTATATGGACCCCGCGGCTGGACGGAACATCAAGAGAATATCTACTTTGAAGTACCCTTTGTGCTTCATGTATGCTGCGCAACTCGAGGAATCCTTCCGAAAACACCCATGTGAAGAATTCATTACAATCCCACTGCGCTCTTGCCCAGTTATCGCATTCTGTAACTTGATCGAAATCCTACGAGAAAATTGCAAAATGCTATGCATCATATCATATCAAGCCTCTTGAACATACCTTACTCTCTCAATTTTCCATTCGTGATCTCGGATCATGTCTTCGTCTTTTCATACGTACTCAAAATGTTGAAATTTCACTTATTCATCTTGTTTCTACTTTGGCATTCGCGATGCGCTACCTCTTTGTATATTTCCATGGGATACTTCCCTGGGCGTCTGAGTTCTAATTCCACTGTTGATCTGGATTGGCAAACCCAATAGACGTTGGGATTTACAGAAAGGCAGACTTTCCGGCCAATGATTTGAGATGGTTTGGTTGGGTTGCAAGTATGTCTCGTCATCCAATACTCACATTGTCCTTGTCATTCATAGTTGACTCTGTTGTAGAAAGTGTAGGAAAAGCAGGCGTTGGCACTTATCCATCCACATCCTCGAAAGATCTGTCGAGCGGGGCATATCAACTTGCCTTGAATGACACAGATGAAACTCGGTTTATGCGATATTCTGATGCTTTTCAGATCGTCAATAGTACTGCCAAAATATGTCTTGTATTTCTGTGTCATTCATTCTCCATTCTACATTATACAATCAAATATTCTTTACTCAAGACACCTGACGTAAGATAAAATATATTTCAAACGATCCGCCATCATCGAGCACTTCGTCAGTCAGCAGCGCTCAGTCGCAAACTACGCAAAGCTCCAAAACATCATCAGCTGGCCTATCTACTACGATAGCAACAACATCGCAACCTTCCAACAACCCCACCTCAAACACACAGTCAACATCTACAAATCTACCCCCCTCTTCGCCCACTCCTACTTCCACTTCAACATCCACTCCCTCCCTTCTCCCACAATCGAGCTCCCAATCTCGCGGTACGAAGATAGCAATAGGCATTGGCAGTACCATAGGTGGCTCATTCTGTATCACATTCATTCTTCTCGCCCTGCATTTTAGAAAACTCCGCATGTCGATGAGGCCTCAGAGCGAGGATACAACGGCTTTTACATCTGGAAAGGCAGAGCTGGCGGAAGGAAGCACTACTGATGGGAGGGTAGAGATTGGAGGGTCAGTTATGGTTGGCAATGCGGGGAGGATTGCGGAGATACAGGGAAGGAGAAGCTTGGTGGAAGTTGAGGGGTGTTGTCCTGTGGTGGGGGAACTCTATGGCGGGGAGGTGAAATTTGGGGAGAAGGTGTTGGGAGAGTGATCTAGAGATTTACCATGATGGTATTTCAATTGAAATGTGCTAAGCACGTCAATTCAGACTGTCCTGCGCATCACCAGAAGCTGTGGTGGAAAGTGCTACATGGAAATCTTCAACACCGAAATGATTTTCTCTTGGGGGCCATTTCAACAGCAGTGTATGCTTTTACTAAGATGAAAATTAATAGAATCACTGGGTTCTCGGGATCCTGTGTTCCGTCTCGTATCCATACCCCCACCCTTGTTCGGCAATTAGGGTAGGCTGGGGCGAATCGCACACTGCGAGGGACACTGTAGTACTACCTAATATGGACAAATTGGGGCCAGGATACAGGATACAACAAGATCAGCTTCGATGAATCGTGGGGAATGGTCCTATTGAGAAGACTACAGGAAGGGCTGTACGAAATCTGACATCCTTTGGGGTCTGTGAAGATAATTACAGAGTTATCGTCTACCGGAGAAGCGAGATTCGAAACACCTTCCTAGCGCTTGGGAAAACAAACATTTCGTATAGTGCAACCCTTGCGAGGGGTCTGAATATATAGATATGTATAGTCAAATAAACCACAACGAGGTTATTGTTTTTGTTTATCATGTGGTAAGAATCCCCCTTGAAGCAGCCTGGAAATTTTTAGGGTACCGGGTACTGGTAGTACAATATGGATCTTAATTAGGAAATTTCCCGCGATTGAGCGACGGTGTCGATGCAGGTCAGCCTTTAATGTCACTGCAACCATTTTAGCACAACCACTTCATCTTCTTAAATGGAGGATGTTTGCTGCGAAGGAATTTCGTGGCTGATTTTTTTTCTTTTCTTCTCTTTATTTTTTCATTCTCTCATTGCTCCAATTGACGAAAGCTCGAGACCGTTTATCTAGGTGTTCTTTATGTGGAGTGATAGGTCTGATTTTTGAGAATTTAGTGTGTGCGAGTGAGATTCTTATTCTCTTCTCATCTCATCTCATCTCGGTGGATTTTAAATGCTGATGTGGAAAAGCCATCTTAGCGCATTTGAATTCTGAGGGAAGAGAGACATTCAATCACTCAGCCCTAAAGGTTCTCTCTCCCACGCCCCTAGGAATGTCACAAGCAGCGCAGACCGAGGGTGGATCTCGGTCGAACTTGGAAGCATCTACATCTCTATTCACAAGCCTGGCTGGTCCGGAACCAACCAGTACAGGACAGTCTCCAAGCGTACCACCAGGACGACCATCTTGGGGGGGTGGTCCCCCGCCATGGGTAACGGCTGGAGGATGGAGACCGTCGGCTACGACGATAATTATTACAAGTACTCCTCCGTCTTTAGTATCGAATCTCGCGATGTGCGTTTCGTGTCCCTTGAACTCTTCTCGAGAATTTTCTGCTGATGGAGTAGATCATCCTCAACGCCTTCTTCTTCTGATTCCTCGTCTATAATTACAAGCTCATCCTCGAGCGTGGCAACTACAAGTGGACAAACAAGCCTCGCTTCTTCCTTGGGCTCCACTCCACCACTTATAATAAGTTCACCCACCACACAGGTCATCCAACCCATCTCCTCTTCCACTTCCACCCCCTCCGAAACGGAGGGCAAAGCAGAACCCAAAACAGCAATCAACAAACCCGCACTAGCACTCGGAATCACAGCCGGAATCATCCTACTAGTCCTCCTTCTCCTTCTAGCATTTTGGTACGGGCGAAGGAGGAGTGCAAAGAAATCTCCTAACGGGCTTGGGAAGCAGGAAACGGGGTCTATGGGAAGTGAAGGTGACAGAACTATCGAGATTGGGAACTCGGTCATGCTTGGGAGTAAGGGAGAAGTGGAGATGGAGGGGAGGCGGAGCCCAGTTGAGTTGGAAGGGAAGATTGTTCCTGTGGAGGTTTATGGGGGCGAGGTGGGGGAGGTGGGTAAGGGTGGAGAGGTTGAAAACTGTAGGGAGAGCGGAAGCGTAGCTGGTCTAAGTAATTTAGAAAAATACTGCTGACTTAAAAATATGAACTTTTGCTGGTAGTTCTGGATCTCTGATATCTTTGTTTTGCCTGCCTTTGGAAGCGCTCATTAAAACAAGCGAGTATGTGTTGCGCCCCTATTTTCTTGAATTTGGCCACCAATCATGAAACTTTATTGATGTAGTATACACTTTTCCTTTAGAAAACAAGGTTAAAGATTAAACCCAAGTTCCTACATAGTGTGTTGGTTTGGGAATACATGAATATAAGAGTCTCGGTCATTATTTAATTTAAGCGAGGGATGCCAAAAATGGTGTCCATGGGATTCTTAGGAAGTAAGTTAAGGAAGAAAGTGATGGTAGAATTGGGGTTTCTTCCGCGAACACCCTCCTATCATTACTTTGCTTATTCTCTATTGTTTTAGAGAGTTCGGGTGCTAAATGTCCCAGATGTTTGGCACTTTTCACTAAGGCAGGTGTACTCAAAAGACCGTATGTTTCTTTGCATTACTATTTGGCAAGAAAAGGTATATTACTCGATATTGGAGTAGGTGGTTCAGCAATTTTTATTCTAAGCTTAACTATCTGCCCCACGAGCCTTAAACAGTTGATCAGTAGAACATATGGCACTTAGCTAACAAAAAATTGGAAATCCGCTTCAAAAAATCCACAAACATGCTATTGCGACACTCTCGTCTGTAATTTTATTAACCAACCTGATCCCATATTTTTCTGAATTCAAGAAGATCTCTCTGTCCGAAGATTTCTCCAGCGACTGTGAGAATCATGTCAATTGTTGCTTTGGTATTCCAATTTTGTGAATCATCAGGGGCTGTTTGTGTTTCTTCGACCTCTTTGGGTTTCTCATTTGCTTCCTCGTCTGGGTTGGGCTTGTCCAATAATTGCAGCATCTGTGCTCTAGCCACGGCCAATTCATCCTGCGCGCTCGTGGTACCCAGTGGAAGAATACCTGCGTCATCAATGTGAGCAAGTGTTTCCTTTTCTGCTGCAATATTACCGTTTGATGCCAGAATTGAGGTACCGATGCCTATTGTCTCCGGTGGATCAGTAACAACCGAGGTCTTTGTTGCGAGGCCGGTGTTCATATCAACACCTGAAGTCAGAGGAGCGATACCATCATCAAGTACTTCTCCCTCTTCTCCGTCGTCCTCCAGGTCAATTTCTTCCTCATTGACAACAGGAACGACTTCTTCGTCCCCTCCATCTTCCAGTCCGGCTTCTAGTTCGGCGATACCCTCATTCATGTCTGTATTGGTTTTCAGGCCCATTCCTACCAAAACAGCTTTCTTCCCCAATTCCCTCACGATGCCGATTTCTTCACTCGTCAGCTCCCCTCGTTCTGGTAGTTTTGCCAATAAACTCCAGGCCCAGCGGCTGGCACCGACATCAACCATTTTTGTGCCCTGACGTAAAAGATTGCCCGAGGTCAAAAGTCCGAGTAACTTGAGTACGGTTCTCTTGTCCATGGTAGCAATTTGGGCAGGGTTCGGGTCTATAGTTCGCATTTTCCATCTCCACCAACGTGCAATGGCTGTGCTCATTGTTCCAATATATGTTGGGTGGTCGGGTCCCAATTGCGCAACTACTTCTGCGGGTGGGGTTTGCTGGAGTTGGGCTTGTAGGATCTCGAATCGAGCCAGTATAGAATCGAAGTATGCCATGTTGTTATCGTGGCTTGAGCTATCGGCCTCGTCGTCGCTGGAGGGGGCCGCATAATAGGCACCATCTTTGTATAATGCTCCATGGTTTCCAGCTCCATTCTCGTATATATCGCGGTTATCCGTGTCTTCCTTTGGTGCGACCAGTAAATTGGGAATTCCGCTTGCTTCCTGCCTATTGAACAACACTTGTCAGCACAATTCTAAAGCGGGAGTCTTAGCAAAGGTATTTGAGAATTGAATCTGGTGCAAGACTTACCGCACAGACATCAGGTAACTGAGGGCATCCGTTTCCTCATCGTAGTTCAAGCTATCTCCGTCATCTTCCCTTGTATCTTCGTCCAAGCCAGGGAGGGCGCTTCTTTGGCCATATGTTGGATCAATTCGCGCAATGCTCTCGCCAGTTGAACGAGCACGAGACTTGTTGCTGTAGATGGCGCCTGGGGAATCTAAATCGTCCGAGAGCTTGCGTTTCGAGCTCGACATGGTCGGGTGTCCTCGAGAATATTGTTGTATTGAAATTGGATTGGAGTCAATTCAGCCTATAAAAGGCAGCCGTAAGAGGGTGGTTGTTTTCTTCCAGTAGTTTTAATGTTGACAAAGGTCTTGAAATTTAAATCACAGCCTTGTCTCGCGGGCCTACTTCGGTATTTAAGCAGTTAGTTATTTTGTTGAAGGCATTGTGACAACCCCACGCTTCACCTACACTTGATATCTGAAAGAGCAAAACAACTCTTGTCTAGCATTGGCCTGGCAAAATGTCACCCTTTTTCTCCCCTTGATACTTGGAGCGCATCAACGCTGTATCCCATACTTGTGATACTCGAAAACAAGTCACCTCGAGTTACCCCGCCACTCAATCGTCATGGCCCTCGACGCCCAAGGGAATGTATGCAACTTTTCTCTCTGCTCACAGCTTACCGATTCAACCAGAAAAACCTATGCTAATCTTTTGCAGTGGGACGTGGAAATGTCACAACCTCTGAAAGCGCAGGTGCAAATGATAGAAGCATCATCACCGACTATCCCTCCTCCTTCCACCCGCTTCGACTTCGACGAAACCAGAAGCAACTTTTTTCGCGAAATTCTGCTCCCCTCCGAGATTGTCGCTCACATTCTCAGCTTTCTCCCACGACGGGAGGGCTCACAGGGCACTCTCTGGGCTTGCACATTGGTTTCTCGAGTATGGTATACCTCCAGTATCGCTCTCCTTTACGAGCATCCATACTTGGACGGAAGCAGATTCGAGGCCTTTGTGAGAACAGTCTGCCCATCCAAAAATGCCCATATCAGACAATCTTCACTTTCGGTGCTCGTCAAAAGCCTAGATATGTCATCTCTGGTCCACAATAGCTCGAGGAGCCAAACTGCACGTCTGTTGGGGCGACTGAAAGGAAACATTGTGAAGTTTGTTGCTCCTCAGTCGAGTTTTGCCATCAATAGCTTTGCCTCCCTAAGCAAATGCGCCAACCTAAAACTACTCAACCTGAGTTTGATTTCGGCTTCGATATCTCTCAAGATATTGTTTCAAACCCTGAAATCGTTACAGCAATTAGAAACGCTGTTCTTCCCTAGGACCTCTGGCGAAGGGAAGAACGATTCCTTCACCACATATCCCTGGCCTCCAAAGTTGAAGGCTTTGCACTTAGCGGGTGGGGTTGATGATATGTTTATGATACATCAATTGCGTACTATCCCTGACTCTTTGGAGGTTTTGAGCATTCAGCACTGTGCTCAAGTTCATACATATAGTCTCCTTCCTGTTCTTGGACATATCGGACCGAAACTACGACATTTGACCATAAGATACCCGATGCCCCATTTCAACTCAGGGGATCTCAACACACTGTTGAATATATGTCCAAAGCTGAAGGCCCTGCGGATTTCTGCAGACTACATATCTGATGATCTCCTAGCTGTTGAACAACATCCCCTCCGGATTCTAGACATCGAGTCGTCTCCAGCATACATGCCGAATGAAGTAGGCCTTACTGCTGGCAGACTCTACCAAACTGTGGAAAACGGTGGACTTCCTGCTCTCCGAAGCGTTCGGGTTACCAAAAAGCTGGGATGGAAGGATACCTCTAGTTCGCAGCAAGATGTCAGCGATTTGGCAGAGGCCATGGAAGATCATGATGACGAGGATCCTCTAGGTATTCCTATTGGAGTCTGGCATTGTGATTAGAATCAATATAATAATGTAATGAATCTTCTTGTGTAAATTCTGTTCCTTAGTTCCGATTAACAACCACAGAACTAGTTTGATTCTGCTTTTTATAAAATATCCTTGAGCTTATAAGCAATTAAGAATCTTAATAACTGCTTCCCTGCTATATTTCTTCGGTTTCTTATACTATTAACACTTCGTCTAACATCTAACGTTTAGCTTAAGAGCGAGATGATTAAGGCTCTTAATTAAGGGTAGCTTAGAGTAGACAGAAAACGTAGTAGTAGATAGGTTCGAACCTGCCTTGTTCGTTGTTCCAACTATATAGGGCAACTTAAAGTAACTACGCTAGATACTTCGAACAATGTTTTCTCAATTGTATCAAAGGGTTGGAACAACGAGCTAGATAGGCAGCCACGAAAATGATATTTATTGTTTCTTTTCCTGTCCACCGCGAGGGTAGTTCCTTCCTCATTGGTAACCACACTCTGGGGCTAAAACTTCCAGCTAGAAACTCTCTTCTCAAAAGGCTTCCTACGTCGTCTACAGTAAACCTCAACGTTGCACCATATTCAGTCTTTTCCTTTATTCCCACTTGATCGCAGCAAAAGGTCCAGCATCAAGACAGTTTTGATTCACTCTGGTAATCAGAGTCGTCGTTCTCTTCTGCGGAAGCTGGCGAAGCTGAAGTCTTGAACTTTGGGGGATATTTTCTCCTCGAACGAAACCACCAAGTTTCTCATTAGATCACTCTTCAAAAGTTAGAGGATAAGGTCTCTCATCAAACCAGTGTTACATCTTATCTTGCTATTCCTTCAAGCGATAGAACTATGTGACAGTATCCCCTTTCTCACAGATTCCGAGGGTATTTATTCTCGCTTCGGCAAACTTACTGTTCATGTCACACCTTCGAAGTCGAATTCTCAAGCACAATTCCAAATCTAAGAGCACCAAAGACCGGATGTTGCTTCAAAACTTTACAGCTTACCAACTCTTTATCCTACGAAGTATTGGAGGCAACTAGCAAACCATCGTCAGTGCCCTTTCCACAAACATGGCAACCCCGAGCCCGGAACCCACTTTTGAGGACTTTATTTCGGGCTCCGCAATGCCAATACTGATACCATCGATTGAGACCGACGACGATTTTGTGGAGCATCATCATGGAATTAAACCGACCCCTCTACTCACGCCTCCGAGCTCGGCCTCAAAGCTCAAAGCTCCTCACCGACAGCTCGAAGAAAATCAATTCAGTGAAAGAATTTATATCGACCTTACGGAGAGCTCCCCTGAACCATCTCCTGAGCCATCTCGTCCTCTTGGTGAGGTTTTGCCAGCGCAGGCAACCAACGAAAGGGTTGTGGAAATTAGAAGAGATATTGAGGATAAGGTTGACACGAGCGATGATTCTACTAATCTTGGAGGAATTGAGAGTCCGAAGCACACTATTGGAGAAGGAGTAACTTTAACTTCTACTACAGGCCGAGGAGGGTTGGAATTCCAGGAAGATGAAGGAACCAACCGTCAATCAAATCCACCCTCCCCAGAACCTCCGATTTCTTTTCACAGCCCGCTCTCGTGCCAAGAACGAAAGCGACTCGTCGTCTCTCTTGCAACTCGCCCTGCAAAATTAACTCAAGATCTCAAAGCATGGCTTGCAAGCACCAATTGGCTCCTCGACCCATTCCGCGAAGACGACGAATGCTGGTTCCATCCATCCCCTCCATCTCCTCGCCTCACAAAAAATGGACTGCTCATCGCGCGTCGAACCATCTCGAAGCGATTTACTTTTACCTGTCCTTCTTCGCATGCTCCTTACCAGCTCCAAACTCACTCGCTCACGATCCCCTATGGAATAGCTCACCATCTCGTCTATCATACCTTGACATTGCAACAACAAGATGGATGGATTAATCAAAATTGGCAAAATAGTCACTTATGTGGTAACTGGACATGCTTGAATCCTAAACATTTGACAGTCGAGAGCCAGGGGGTTAATGTGAGTAGGAACAACTGTTTCAGTCATCGAAGAGGATGCTTTCACAACCCAGCTTGTCTAAAGGATCTTAAGGTTCCTCTTGGGAGTGATGGCTTGGTTGTTCGACTGGAAGAAGGTGGTGTGTGGTTGGGCGGTGCTGGAGAAGGGAATGACTGGGCGGGAATGGAGTTTGGTGAGGATGGAGGGTTTGTTGACTATGGAGATCTGGAGTTTGAGGGAGATATGGGATGATAGGAATAACTGCGAACTCGTCGCGGTCGGCATTTCGAAATGAAGTATTGCTAAGCGGTGACAACTAGAAAGCTTCGGCGGAGAGAGGGTCTCCGGGATTGGCTTCGGTATGATTATGGCGAGAGCGTGCGTATGGCACATGGCATGGCGTTACAAATCGATATATGGAGTTTGCATTGGGGGAGTGTGATAGAAACCGGACTAGCGAACAACCTGGTATTTTTCTTTCTAGTTATGATAGGGATTTGCTAATTTTTTAACTTGCTACAATCTCTAGCATAATATTTAGCAGAGCGGATCTCTGAGTTATCTAATGTCATTTCTCAAGCGATTTCATTTCAATATGAAAAAGAAGTGCTGCTTTTTTCTTTGCCTTCTTTATTCGATGTGACAATCATGGAGTGTAGTATTTCTTTGTGTCTTTCCAAGTAGGAGATGGCGTTAGTTTGAATTCAATGAAGCGGCCCAAGTTGGGCTGAAACCAAGCTAATTCTATCAACAAAAAACTCTGTAATAGAGGTAGGCATTACC
This sequence comes from Hymenoscyphus infarciens, assembly GCA_001414345.1. Lineage (NCBI taxonomy): Eukaryota > Fungi > Ascomycota > Leotiomycetes > Helotiales > Helotiaceae > Hymenoscyphus > Hymenoscyphus infarciens. The sequence goes on along the minus strand of LLCB01000021.1, from coordinate 335,911 downwards.
CTACGAACACCTACTCTTACCTTGATTGTGCGAAACGGTTCAGGATAATTGAAAGCGTTGTTCGAGAGTCTTTCGGAGTTCTTGATTGTCCTAAATCCTTTACAACAATCTACTCGAGTAACGAGAACCGGGGTTGATGTGGCGTATTATATAAAACTTTCTTTGTGGGGGTTCTTTGCATTACGCTTCCCATGAAAGACCCCTTGTAAAACTTTCTTTCTCGGTTATATTACCATGCGCGGAAACAATTCGTTTCTTTAGTGCATTTTTCTTTGTCCCAAAATTCGTTTTAATTATGTCAAACGTTATTCATGTAAATTACATCGGGTCCATTCGTACTTTGTAAACTTCATATACACTCATTTGCAAGCTTGGCCAATTACAGAGAATTCTCTCCAGTCATTTCAAATCAGGCCCTAGGAGCAACTAAAATCGTTTGGCAAAAGTCGAGGCAATTTCCCGTGGTACATAGCAAAATTCGAAGTCTATCGCCCAACTCAAATTCTTTCCGAGGCCCAGCAAAGTATTACGTTCGCACTCTCTCTTTTAACGTAATCACACCGTACATAAAACATTGGCTGGAGCACGTCCGACGAGTTTCCCGGCACTGATATTTCTTTGCAGCCAGATACTACACTATCGCCCGATTCCCTTCTGTCAACTATCCTCGGGCAAACTCAGACTTCCACGGCCAAGGCTCATAGAATAACGAAACAGAATGTAAGGCTCTTCTCTCCATAATTACACTTTTCAGTATGAACTCTATGCCAACTTTAAAATGGACAGTTATAAACATGGGATCCTACCACTCCTTCAACGATGACAAATGCATCTTTTCGAAACGGGAGTACTACAATGTCGATCTACAACACCGTATCTGCGAACTTCGGCTCCTGGATTCTCTGGCTGGAGTCAAGCCTCAAAACGTAAACGACCGTAAAGAAATGAGTACATTCCTACCATACCCTCTCAGACTCAACCGACTCCTCTCAGAAGAGGAGTTTGCAGCAATTGCCTACACCAATATGAAGGATGATATACCCTTCTACGTCCGGCCCAAACTTCTCTCAGTACCCGGTAGCAAGAACAAGAACGCAAATACAGTGGTTACACGAAAGAATCTCGTTCCATATGCCCGGTACTTTTCGGCCAAGGCTACCGAAAAACTGGGCTTACATCCAATCATGGCAGCAGTCCGAGAAAAGCTGACCAGACCAGGCACGGAAGAAAGGTTCCATAGTGCGGTGGGCAAAACCATGATTGAGACTTATGGAAATGTTTATGACCTCGGGTTTACCGTGCAGCAAGGCGCTAGAAACATACAAACCTCAAGAGTCGCCAGGCTTGGAGACCCAGAAGTCCGATATCTGATTACAGACATCATCCGGATTGCAATGGAACTTTTGGAGAACTCCTTTCCTGGTCGGGACTCGGATATTCAGGCTCGAAGTTGGCTGGGAAATGCATCCATTGGCATCGGACACAAGGACAACACAGAATTTACCTCTATCCAGGTCAATATCTCCGAGCCACAAGCGGACCTCAACACTTCTCTGAAGGACTTTGGTGCCTTGCATATGGATGCAACTGACAACCCCATCAGTTTCACTGCCAGTTTCTGTCTTTCCCACCTGCCCGAAAATTACTTCCCCGGTCGTTTTGCAATTTCACCAGCCAGGCTCAGCTGCCTCACAGCTCCGTTCACCGCATTGGTATTCACAGCAAATCAACCACATATCGCCCTTGCTGGTGGAAGATATCCATTAGACCTCCCTCAAAACTCACCCCAGCGTTACTCACCCGGCATCAGCCTGCCAGAACTTCCTCACGACCACCCAACCAATCAATTTGGCATTCGGAGCTATAGGAGGATAAACGTAATCCCCTACCCCAACATCAAGATGCAAGAATACGGCACCCACAAACTTCGAGAGACAGTCTTCAACGACGATTCCCTGCTTGTCTGGGGGTCCATGAGGAACAAACGCGAATTCGAGATGCGACATGCTATCAAAATAATGTATCAAAAGGGGAAATTAGATATTCCCAAGTATAGAGATGCAAAGAGGTGGGCTAGAAAGTTTGGATGGCAAGATAAGGAGCGGAATTGGCATTTCCCTCGACGTAGAATCGCGAGACGCCTCATTGAACTTTTGGACGAGGAAGATACAGAGCTGTTGCAACTGAAGGATGACGTTGAGTCTTATGGTTGCGGAACGAAGTTTAATGGTTACAAAACATGTAAGTATGTGACCTGGACACATGGGAGACATGCAGTGAGTGTAATAGGACCTGCTTCATTTTAACACCAAAACGGAGAAGGTTCATGAGAGTGGACAATAAGTCTTTGCAACTCGCTGCTTGATGGATAACTCCTGCTTGATGGATAACTCCTGGGACTCAAGTTTGGTTGAAAATTTCTTATTCTTCTGTGTCTTATATAGTCCCAGTTGAGTAGATAGTAAATAGGGTAGTAAATAGATGAGATTTTAGTTCAATAGATTCCCCACAGAAACAAGATTTACATATATCGATCACCTTTGACCTAGCTCTTGTGTTGTCCCATCTCTCTCTCCAAAAAGGATATATCCTTCTCTCGCTTGACCACAAAAAGTGCAAACCATCCTTACGCAACTCGACAGCTCAGCAAGAATTTCTGAGATAGGTAGCGTAAATATCCAAGCTTGACAATGCCGCACTTGTCCTTGTAAGTTGTACCGCGTACAGGTATCCCAGTACAAGATAAAACCTATCTAGAAGGGACGCAATATCTCGATCCGTACACTGGTCCGATTCTCTTTGGGTTCCAGTGCACGCCCATTTGCAGTCTTCGGGATACAGAACTTTCGATGAAATCGATATGCGCGCTGGGGAAATAGCATTGGCCATCTCCTCCTTCTTCCCCGTCTCCTGTATGAGCATCGTTTTTCGGATGAGCAGAAAAGGAGAAGCATGAGAGAAGGAAAATGGCATCACCAAAACCCATCCCGCCACCACCCGAACTTCCCTGCGTCTGTGATTTTTGCACTCGCACAAGGTTACACTTAATCACACAATCTCTATCTATCCCAATACACCAACGAATATCACCTACTATTGTACACAAACTCATACTTCTGGTGCTTGATCAACACATAGTCAAATTTCTTCACATCACACAAGTCACCAGCAAAGTATACATCAGAAAAGGTCACTCGGTCATCTCAAAAGAAGGCATCCTCACTTCATACAAGACTATCTAATAAACAAAATAAATACAACAGACAGGCTGCCACCCGTTGAACCACCCAAACGTCGCCAAGGTCATGTAAAAGGTGGTAGTACCTTGTCGGTGTAAAAAACCCCAATCAACGGTAAAAGGCAAAAGAAAAACAAGAGAGCCTAGAGGATTCAGCGGCCCAACGAATGCTCAATTTCAAAGATATCATCATCCTCCATTGAAAAAAAATGCACTCCAAGTATCTCCCATCCATCGTTTCCACTTGCAGCTTATGAGAGAGGTATGGATTTTCCCTTTCTCCCTTGAAAATTCTCGGTCGCAAACAAAAGACAGAAGAATTGTAGAAGAACGGATGCGCGACCGGCGGAGAACGAAGGCTGAACGCAGTCGCTGAATCAAAATTTTCAAATCTAAAATATCTCCCCCCGTGAGAGAGAAAATAATGTGTTCCCGTTGCCACAGATTTGCCATGTAACAAGAGCACAAGGGGAATTGGGCACAAAAACAAATTGAAGTAAGGGGTATGCAGCTAACAAAGGAAATCTCCGCAAAATATTTCGTGGCCCGTAAAACCGATTATCTTCAGAAACAAGTCTCGTACTGGTGAGACATGCGCCGAAAAACATATCATCTCCGTGGTCCAGGTTTGACTTCTCTGTACTTAAGTCTGCTTGTTCTCCATCCTTCATACCAGAGTTCCCGACTGGCTTCTCTCAACTCACCACGCCACTCGCTGAAAACGGCCTCCTTCAATCGCAAAAAGTCGCAATGCTCAGGATTCATTGGATCAGCAAATCCCCAAGGAAATTTTCGACCAATCACACCAGGTTCGTAGATATCGGGACTGATGATTGACAATGGGAGGTATGGGGTCTCTTCTGGCTCGTCGTCTGCGCGTTTGCTTTGGCGGCGAACGGATCCGGATGAATGACGCTTGGAATTTGGAGTTGAACTTGCTTCTGGGGTTTGGATTGGGAGATCGTCGCTGGAGTTCTTCCCTGCATCGGACTCTTCGTCCTCGTCGCCTTCCTCAATACGGCTTGAATCAATTCGGGAATCATCTGCTTCGTCAAGTCCGAGAGCCTCAAGAGGATCGAGGTTGGCCTGTTTCAAACTATCCCACACAGTCTTCTTGAGGAAGGTCATATGTGCGGTTGTGATGGTGTCGGCTTTTGAGATGACCGGCATGACGGTTGTCTTTCCCTGCAACGCGCGCAAAACTTGTAGATCCAGATCCTCGTCCAAACCGCCAACGACGCGAGACTCCAATATGTGCTTTGCATTCGCACCATTGCCATTCGCAGCCTGTGCCTGGGATGCTGCAATATTTCGATCTAGTCGGGTGGGGTCCAATATGAGAAAAGCGCAGTGGATATGAGTATCTTGAACACCTGGAGCCCGAACTACCTTCATTTCCTCTGTGAAGGTCTCCTCAAATTTGCTCTCCAAAAATGAGGTCATCTCGCGAAGCTGAAGGTCAACCAGATTCTTCTCCATTCCCTCCGAATCCCACAATGTCAACCCGATACGCTCGCCATCGATCTCCGTCTCCAAGTAGTGAGAGATGAAGTTGCCGGATTGCTTCCCTTGTGGTGCGAATATGTCATCGTTGAGAGGTTCGGCCGCTCGGGCGGGCTTCTTCTTGGGTGGGAGGGCGAGGGAAGTCTTGAGGAAGTTGAGGAATGAAGTTTTGCCGGACGAGCGAGCTCCAATGATTAGGATGCTGGGAAACGTTAGTTTTCTGAATGGGCCAGGCGCATAGCTCCAAGCTAGATATTGCTTACTTGAATGGTGTCGGATCCTTCCGTCTCCTAACACGTCTTGGGCTGTTTATGGTGCTCACAGCACTGCTAGCATAGCTGTATCTACCACGGTTGGTCATACTCACTGTCCTTGCGTAGGGGTCGTAATCTGGGTTGCGACTTCCGTTGGGGATAGGAGGTACCGGTGGCACTGTGCCATTGAACGTGTTTGCTCTGGGTGGCTCCATTGATGCTCTGCCGTGTGTTTGTCCTGAAATGATCGCAACAGAATCAGGACGATCCTCGCCCCCGAAACTTTCTATTGGCGCGATTTCACCGTATTGTGGCAAGCGCGGTGGTGAGCGAGGGACTGCGGCTGCCAATCTATCTCTTTCCTCCTTTGCTTCTCTTTCCCTGGCAGCAATCTGCTTCTTAGAGCCGCCGCGGAATTCGGTCGACTTGCTCCTTCTCAAAAGTAATCCTAGACTGCTTCTGCGGGGAGGTTGTGCCGGATTGTTGGGAGTTGGTGACGTATCCAGACTGTCTTGGGGTCGTTGTGAGGAGCCCATCTTGAGGTTTCGCAAAATGGCAAGGTGGAGCTAGCTTGGTCGCGGTCGCGGTCGCGGTCGGAAAAGGTCGAGATGTCAAGAACAAAGAATGTAATGTGCACGTATCCAATCTGGATATGTGCCAGCGAGCGACCTGAAGCAGTTTTCGCAGTCACTTCAATTGGCCAGCTGAAGATGAAGAAGCCAGACAAGTCTGCTGTGCTGGGGAGGGGACAGGAGATTAGACTCAGAGCACGACCAAAGTGCGTGTCGAAGTGAATACAGAATACAATCTTGGAGGGCTGTCGGACCGAGTGAATGTAAGAACTTAGAAGAGGTTTCCGCGCGGCAGGATCTCTCAAGGGGAGAATTCAGAGGAGAATGAAGTGTCCAGGTATCACCACGCTTTCAACTCAGGACTCAGGACTCAGGAGAGAGAATATACCCCTGATAGCTTGTGTAGCGCTCGCATGCATGCATACGGTGAACAGCGAATCAAGGACCCTGCTAGCCGATTCCTTTTTCGGATAATTCTTTGTTTCAAGATCCTGGAAATTCATCACATAGAAATTCTTATAAAGACCGAATTTTTAAAGACTCAGTAGAGTTCAACAGTGACGGATTATATCACAAGTGTTAAAGCTATGCCAGCATGCTCATGCTTCAACGAATCCTCAACAAGGCGGTTGATATTGAGAGCAAAACCCTTTAGTTGGTCGTACCGAACTTGTACTTCTCTTGCACCACTTGTGTTCCCAAGCTTCCCCTCTTAACAAGTTGATATCTTGCCAGCAAACAAGTATTATCTGTATGTACGTCCAAGGAACATCCCTTCTTCCAACCATATTCTCCTATGTTCCAGCTGTCTATCCTCTCATCTCATCTTTTCACGCCAAAATGGGAGCTCGGGTCCCCATCCCGCACCTGAGATCAAATCAATATCCGAATCTCCAGATCTAAATTACAAAACCCACTTAGACAGGGGTCAAGCCTCCAACCACAGCAAAACAAACTTGTGGGGTTGTAGATTGTCATCCGCAGCAAGCACGCAAAGAAATGTCCAACTCCACTTCCCAACGTCCAGCCACACAATTCTGCAAGATAGATAGCCTAGGTGATTTTCTCTCCACAGCCTCCGTGGACGTGCATCACGATAATCCTCGTGGTAGACGGTAATACAGGAGCGAGGTCGTAGGAAGTTGTAGTCGACAGTTACTCACTGTGTTTGCAAGACAATTTAGAAAGTAACTTTAAAAAGAACCAACACACTCTACCCAGGTAGTTCTAGACCATGAACCGGCACGTCGGCCGTTTGACATTCCTTCCTGCCGCAGATCAATGTCATCGCCCTCCTTTCAGATCTCATAAGCCTTCTTCTAGAAGCATACGTGCATGATACAGGCTTCAAGCCACCAACACAAAAAGAATAGTCCTACGAACAATCAACGGAATTGTTTCAGAAGACTTGGGGTAAGGAAAGTCAATTAACTTAAACCTTTCACAGACCTGATTCCATTGTCCAAGGCAACTTTTGTCTTAAGTGAGGTGTACGGAGCTCTTTCCTCTGAAGGGAGTGGACAAGGGCTCGCTCAAAACCTGGAGGAAACTGGCCCGGCCCAAAGCGCGAACCTCAAAATACCATCGCAAAAATAAGAGGAAAAATTCGATGGGCGTTCTCCAGATACGACGTACTACTAGCCGCGAGTTTTATAAATCTTGGTTCCTTAGTTGTTGTGTATTGCCGGGTTTCGTTGCTTGTAACGGTAGGCTGATAATTCCAGCGCCACCTCTCTCAACCACAGACTCATATTCTCAACAACTTCTTAATAAAAAGATATAAAATCAATATCATAAAGTAAGTTAACTTAGTGGAAAATGTCTAGCTTATCAATTTATATTTTCACGACGACTTGGAGGTTGCTTGGTCTCGAGATGTATATGCTAGTACACAGGTGTTAAAATGGATTGCGCTATTCTGTCCCAACGCTAGCAGGGGCCCCTGGTATGCCAAGAGCGCCACCACGTGATTCGCCCCCTCATCCTCCTATTCACTCTAGCCCCTGGTATACTAAGAGCGCCACCACGTGATTCGCCCCCTCGTCCTCCTATTCACTCTAGCCCCTGGTATACTAAGAGCGCCACCACGTGATTCGCCCCCTCGTCCTCCTATTCACTCTGCCAGAAGCGTTTTGAAATCCTTTTATACTCAACTAGTTGAACTAACGAAACTGATGAAAATATCAACATCTCCAAAAAGTAGGAATAACCTCAGTTTTGCCTCCTTAGAGTATCGCCCAACTTCCAGACATGTTCCCCGTTCCAATAGTAATAGTATAAGGCACTTGTCTTTTCACCGGGGGGCTAGCCCCCCGGACCCCCCCAGTGGGAGGGACACCCTCCTACACCCTCCCGTCAAGATTAAGTATATAACAAAGTAAATGAATTTAAGCCTTTTGCCTATTCAACGTGAATAGCAGATCGCCTGTAAATTAGCAGCCAGATACACCTATTCATAGGCGCTCGATCTAATACCGATACTTCGATATCGATATAACCTCTTAAGTTAACGCCTTTAATTCCACTACTCCTAATAATACAAATTATAGTACGCTGGTCGATAGAACGTAGTTGAATTGGATACTAGAAAAGGTAGAGTAAGTAGATTACTAGAGACTTTAGTATAACCTTTTACGAAAAGTGGTAGGAGAGTATACTACTTATAGGAAAGGGCGGCGTAAAGAGAAAGCGATTATACGTAGTTTATTAATTTGTTGTTGTTACGAGCTTTGTTTACTCTATTTATGCCACTTTTTTAGGTAGGACTAGTCCTTTTTAGGAAGGTGGTGGCGATTGTTTTCTAGCAAGAGTGAATATGTTGAAATTTCGCTAATTTTGTACGCTAGCATGGTACCCATGCTAGCGTTGGGACAGAATAGCGTTTCCCGTTAAAATTCATCGGTACCTAAGAAAAGAAAATCTTTAGGGTATTCTACCTTCTAAACTAGTGTTGAGTCAATTTTGGCGTCTGCAATTTTACCGAACAAACGTGAGTAGCTAGCTCATTCATTATAATCTTTAACGCTTCTACTTCTTCATCTACGATTGTTGAGTTCTAGATCTCTTCTACACGGTGCTTATTCATGAAGTCTGTTTTATCAAACCGTCAGCAAATCCCTCAATTCCTCCAGATCCTCAACACTCATCTCGCGAACAATTTCGAGAGAACGCGGACCTCGTATCCAAGTAGTCAGAAAAGTCACAGCGGCCATAAATACCTCGGAGGAAGAAGGAATTGTATGAGAAACATGAGCCAAAAAAGACAAAGCTTTCAAAATTGTGTAAACCAGACAGCCAGCCAGCTAAATCAGCATCAATCTCATGCAGCGTACGACTTTTATTGCCTAGTAGAGCTAACACCCTATGTCGTCCCAATGGACCCATATCGTAGGTTTACACAAATGTCCTTCCCCTGAAGAACCATGGGACTCAATCCCGATAAATCCCACCTTTCAAATGACCATCGCGCCCAATCCCATACATCCATCCATCCCATACCTCCTCCTCCTAATTCCCCCAAAGTAAGCCTTCCCATCCCGTCCCTACTCCCTCGTATGGGTATTCCATCAATGTTGGAAGGCAAGCAAGACCCGCTGCGCAAAAACTCGGAAAGCACGAAAAAAAAAGAAGCAAAACCTCATTGCTGAATATGTCCACGGCTCATCACGGAGCCACCCATCTGGAACTTGTCAAAGATAACGCGCCTCGCACGTTTTGTCCATTTCCCAACATATGTACAGATCATGGTTACTTCAAACAACGCACAAAAAAAAAGCTTCCAATGTTCGGAGCATGTATGTTACAGAGGCTTTCGTATGCCGGCTTTTGGAAGTCAGAAGAAGGTAAGCCGCAAAACGCCTGGTTGCAAAGCCCGCCGAATTGGCGCAAGTCTATGTCGAAAAAAGGAAGAAAGGATATCACGAAAATGGGTTCGCGTCCCATTGAATATGTACATCGGATGCCTTTGCCATCCGAGTATGTGTCATAAAAGGAGTTGTTGATTGAATGTTGGAAAATTCTCCGGTATGGCAGGGGTATGCAAGTTATTAACTCCCGCCTGGGTAAGCACTGTTGGGAACCATTCCAGGTATTTGACCTGGAGGTCCCCCTCGCCCACCGCCACCTCTACCACCACCTCTCGCTCCTCCTCCTCGTGAGCCCGGTAGCATGAAGTCTGGGTTTGAATTCAAAAGAAGGTCCTCTCTTTGGTGCTGGGGTGGTGGCCGTCTGTTTGGCATTGGGGCTCCATAAGTAGGTCCAGGATTCCACCTGGGGTTTACACCTCTTTGAGAAACTGAGGTGAAATTTGATCGTTCAGATTCTGCTGGGCTCCGAGACCCTGATGCCACATCTTCATACGAATAGTTACCATCCATAGCACCACCTGGAGGTGGTGGTTGAACTCGTAAGTTACCACTTGAGTCGTTGTTTGGATAGCCCTGTACCATGCCCGGAACAAGTGGTGCTGGTGGTGGTTCGGCAAACTGAGGAGAGACATCTTCATAATAGTTATCAGAACTCTCACGTCTTCGGGAAGGCGTGTTTTGACGTGGGGGCTCGTTGGGTCTTGACGCTGAATTAAGCGGTGAAGATCTTCCAGCAGCACCTGCTCCCCATACTTGTCTAGGTGGGACATATCTAATATAATTAGTATATGATTATATGCCGTTTGTGATAATTACTTACTCATCTGTGCTGTATCTACTCGTTTCGCTTGCCATTGTCTGCCTCTGTACCCTTTGTTGCTGAAGCCCTACCATTCCTGCAACATCACCATCACTATCCCTTATATTCGGAAATTGATCAAACTCTTTTGGAGCGTGAGAAGGACTGCCTGTTGTGGCATCCATTTCTACAGCTTGTCCCACTGGTCCCTGATCAAGACTTGGTAAAGGTGGTGGCGATTCTGCACGTGGAAGACTAGATCGACTATCATCCGGATTGTAGGCTGCATACGTACCCGTTGGAGGTGGCATTGGAGGAACGCCGTATGAATTTTGGCCATAGCCAGGCGCCCGAGCAGGAGACGGTCCTCGATATCCTCCTGAGGGTTGTCCTCTATTGTCGTAACCCCGTCCATTTTGCGGTGCTCCATATCCAGGTGGAGGCCCGCCTCCTCGTCCTCTAGGTGGCCCTGCATAGCCTCCTCTAGGTTGTCCATACCCGCCTCCCCGTTGAGGACCATAACCCCCCCTTGGTGGACCATAACCCCCTCTTCCATTTGGTGGATAACCCCCTCTGCCTCTATATCCCGCCGGAGGCATTCCTCGACCTCGCATAGATGGGTCCGAGGCTTGACGGTCTAAAGAAGGATCTCTCCCTGGAGCTCCGTAGGCTCCTGGCGGCATGTTTGGCATTGGATTTCCGTATTGGTCCCTCTCCCTTGGTGGTCTAGGCGGACTTCCATTTCCTCTTGAGGGCGGTGCTCCATATCCACCACTACCCGGCGCGTTTGTTGGAGAAGGTTCAATTGTTGGTGATCTTGTAGTTAGTGGTATTCGCTCATCGCTCGTTCGATTCGTAGCCTGCTTTGACATTTCAAATGTCGCAAATGCTGGGAGCCTATCCGTCCCTGGTGCACCGTTCACCATTGCCGCCTCTGTCGTCGCTGGCAACGTTGGATTGGGCCGTCCCTCACGATTGTAAAAGTTGGCTCCATTCATTTCTGCATTCTCCGCGATACGGCGCTTTCGAGCTTTACGACTGACCAAGGTCCGTCGCATTGCGCATGACACAATTCCACTGCATGCAATGAGGATCGTCGCTGCTAGCACCACATACGACCCCCAGGCCATATGTGGCACAAATAGGAGGACATCGATCAAGAAAGAGAGAAGGGCGAGAATCAGCGTGAGGATGCTTAGTATAAAGATGCCGAGTAGGTAGCGAGGGGAGTGCGAAGGTGCGTGGAAGTGTGCTGAGCCGGCGAGAACGAGCATCACCAGGGTGAACAGAGCGGCGATGGGATGGACGATGAGAATGGCCGATAAAGTCGTTCTCGTGCTACTCGGCAGGTCGAAGGTGGCCGTCTGGGAATCCGTAAACAATCCATCTATCGTACAGTTAGCATGACTTTCCGGGCGTGGTCGCATCCTCTTCCTCTGCCCGTACCAGTGCTATATCCAATCTCAATGTTGCTACAGTCGGCCCCTTTACATAGGCCAAATACCCCAAAGTCGACACCTCCGAATGAAGCCAGCGGAATTTGCTTTATAATTGGCGTAGAAAGAACCGATATCAGCAGTAGCAGAAATGAGATCAGGAGCAGAATCGTAAGGGGGGTCGCTGGTCGGAGCATATTGGCGTATTTCAATGGACTGGCCTGGCCGTACGGAGGGGGATCGAAGAGGGTAGAGGGGCCTACGACCTCCAGACGATAGTTGAAGTGATCGAGTTAGCGCATTGGGGTTGTTTTCATTGAATCGGATCGGATCGCTGTGTTGTTCATTGCAGTTGGTTGTCGCTGTGAGTGAGATGGAGAAGAGAACCAGGAAGAGGGTGAAGTTGGCCCTGGGCTGGGGGCAGATTTGCCCTGGGCTGGCTTGGGCTGGGCTGGGGTACGATGCGATGTGGTTCCAGGATGCCAGGAGCCAAAACTAGCGTTAGATTACTGCAATGCGAGGCGAGGAGGACTCTCAAGCAAAGCCGCAATTCAATTCCGATGATGATATGCTATATTAATACGATACATGTTGTATCCTATCCTTCTCGCGCTGCAAGGTAGCAGCTTTCGGTTTGAAGATAATTCACCATGTTGTGCTATGCTGTCGCTCCCTCAGCGCGAATAGCATGCAAGCGGCTCTTGATACCATCTTTGCGGCGAACCAAACCGATCGCCTTTCCTTTCCATCATTGGTTCATGTGCTACAAGTAAAGTACTGTGCTTTTCCAGATTCAATTGTTATTGTTACATTTTTCCAGTATAGTATGCTATCCTTTAACCTTTTATTTCTGTCGACAGCTCGCAAGTTGAGAGCAATGACAACATCCTCAAAAGCCCACCTGCACGCATGGTTTTTTGGTCCAAGGATAAGCCCTCCAATCACTTCCCTTGCAGCAGCGCGGAAGACGGTCGGGAGAGGATTGTTTGGGAAGCAGATGCAGATGCAGATGGTGGGGATGCGACGTACTTCATATCGTGCATTTATTGATGAATATATGAATACTCCGTAAGGTGCATATCAAAGTCGCTTCCACACATTCCCACTCTCACCTGCGTAGCTTTCTGGGAACGGAGCTTCGATCTTCAATTACTACTTGTATCCTCACTCTCATTGTGTTTGTAACTCGTCATCCTCTCCGATGTTCTATTTTAAGCCTTTACGACACTTGTTTCATCTCGCACCAGTTTGTTCCTGAACCGAGCCTGAGTCCTGACTCAATTCAGAACGACTGAAGTTTTGTAGAACAAATCTCCAAACCCGTCTCATGGATTTCAATGTACCATTTCCAGGTAGCGCCTGGTGCTCGGAGATGTTGTTTTTTCGAAAGTGTTTTGAGTGACTCTGATTTGAAGAAGGTCTTGTCAAAATCAGCTGATGGATTTTAGAATGTAGAGTTCCCATTTGACTTTATACTTTCATTTTCACTCTCAAAAAAGTATCTAGTCGAGTAAGAAACTTGGAGCTGCTCTCTGCACACTACATCCCATTCTTAGACTAAAGATCGTGCAAACCACTCTTTAAATTCAACCAGGGTTGGAGAACCAACTGCTTTACGATGATCAGCGAAAATGCGAAGTTGCAGTCTTATGTCAAAATACCGCGGTAATAATTCTGATTTAGAGTTATAGGGAATTCTTGTTGATCTTAGAGTTTCATATAGCCTATATTGCTAATTATATTACGTGCTAATAGAGTTATTATATACTTTATTCCGATAACTGAACGTATACTTGTATTGGCGGGGTGCGGAGAGCAATGACATGACTGGGAAAGTCTCTCCACCAGATCTGGTGGCGACAGTTTTGAAAAAAAGATTTAATTCTTCTTTTTGTCTCTGGAAAATGGTTGCAATTGCTCTAACGTATTAACACGATTGTCTTAATTTTGCTAGCTGTTCAGAACAATCTCTGTGAATACCGAGCCGGAGGAAGGAACCCTTCTCTTAGTTCCGGCGGAGATAAGGTTAAGCCGATTGAGGCCATCTTCTCGTCATCAACTCCCTGCAGCTATTTATTTTGCCATTCAATGTCTCTCTGGCTACTCAACCACTCTACAATAAATCGTAGTCTCACAAGCCATGTCACTGCGTGTAGCAGGGCAATGCGTCTCCAAATTCAGTAGATCCAAGCTTCATTTATGCGCCCAACCCCTCCCTAGACTCTCATCGCGCCTCCATCCAAATTCACTCCGCCTCTCAAGTTCAACACGTTCAATACAGACACAGCAATTCTCTCCATTCGCACCTCCTAGCCCGGCCTCTTTAGGTAGCGCGGCTCCCCCGAAGCAATATAAACGGACAATAAAATGGGGAAGGAGGTTTCTGTGGACTGCGGGCGTGTTGGGAGGGTTCTATTTAGTTGATACCCGGTTTTATGCCTCCTCAATTACTAGAAGTCTGCGGACATTTGGTCTGGGGCTTTTTGTTGCTATGGATTACAAGTTGAATTTCAGACCTGATCCATGGGTCGGCACAATCGAAGATCTACACAGGCGCAGGTAATATAGCAACTATTGGATATTTTATAGCTGCGGAATCTAATTGAATTTAGTGCGGAGCGAATGTTCAACCTATTGCATGCCAATGGCGGTCTTTATTTGAAAATTGGTCAAGCTATAGGTACGTTTATCTCCAATCTTAACCTTATAGAATACCATACTGATTTTATGATAAAGCTATGCAAAGCGCCATCCTTCCAGAGGAATTCGCCAAGATGTTTTCCCGCATGTTCGATGATGCTCCCCAGAATGACTGGGCGGACGTGGAGAAGGTCATACGGGAAGAATTTGGAAAGAGTCCAGAAGAGGTATTCGGAGTATCTTTTGCACAAGTTCCTGGTTATGGGGTAATGGAAAAGAAAGCAAGAGCGTCAGCATCGGTTGCACAAGTACACTGGGCACGTTTGGCAGATGGAAGAGAAGTGGCTATAAAAGTACAAAAAAGGGAGATCGTAAAACAGGTGAGTTGGGACCTGTGGGCATTCCGGCAAGTATTCAACGTCTCCATACGGGACCACGGCTAACAATGCGCCTCTAGAGTCATGATGAAGGCATATACTACCTGGTTTGACCTCCCTCTTTACAACCTCGTTCCCTACATCACTGAACGATTGATGCTTGAGACGGATTTTGTAAGTAAAATATTCCGGCTATCAAGAGCACAGGAAAGAGTAGTAACTAATCTCCAGGAAACTAGGTAAACGAAGCCAACAACTCCGAGAAAATGCGGGCACTCATTGAGCAGGAACCGCGTCTCCGTGGGCGAGTGTATATACCAAAAGTTTACCGAGAACTCAGCTCCAAAAGAATCATGACCGCAGAATGGATTGAAGGTGTTCGACTGTGGGATAAAGAAGCCATTACAGGTCCCTGGAGAGGGGGCTACGGAAATGGATCTCCTGGAACTGGCACTCTACTTACCTCATCAAATATCCCAATCAACAATGGCACCGGACTCCTCAAGCCAGAGCGTGACGAATGGAAGGGCCGCAACGGCAAAGGTGGCCTTGGTCTCTCTCTGAAAGAAGTCATGAGTACCATGGTCGATTTATTCTCAGCTCAGATGTTTCTCTTTGGACTCGTCCATTGCGATCCTCACCCGGGAAACATTTTTATCCGAAGGAAGCCAAACGGATCACCGGAGCTGGTATTAATTGATCACGGGTTATATGTGGAACTACAGCCATCTTTCCGGCACCAGTATTCTTTACTTTGGAAATCTCTTTTGACGCTAGACAACAAGACAGTGGCCGAAGTCACAAATTCTTGGGGTATCAAAGCACCTGATCTATTTGCTAGTGCCACCTTGATGCGTCCTTACGAAGGAGGCGATGGGAGTACCAAAGGCCGGATCACGGCAGAGCTTAAAGGAAAAACAGCAGCAGAGCGTCACTTCGAGGTTCAAGAACGCATGAGACAGGGCATCCGAGAAGTCCTTTCTGAAGAAGATAAATTTCCCAGAGAATTGCTTTTCATCGGACGGAATATGAGGATTGTTCAAGGCAATAACCAGTTTCTGGGCTCACCGGTCAATCGTATCAAAATGACCGGTAGTTGGGCGAGTAGGAGTTTGGTCGACAGCAAAGATCTGTCCTTTAGCGAGCGATTCGTGAATGGGTGGAAGCATGCGCTTTTCAAGTTCGTGTTGTTCACGAGCGATATCGTGTTTTATACGAGTAAGATAAGACAGCTACTTGGTTTTGGGCAGGGGATGGAAGATGATATGGAGAAACAGATGAGATTCATTGCCAAGGACCAGTTTGGGTTGGAGTTGCAGCATAGCGTCTTTGATGGGTAGACGGTGTCTCGAGATGAGATAATTATATTGTATTAATAGCACACATAGAATTGTACAGGCGGGTAGATGGGAGCATCTAGATAGGCGCAGGTGGTGTTACAGGGAAAATACAATCCACTTCTTTTTGTTTATTGACAAAATAAATCCAGTTCCTTCGATGACTTTGAGAGGATACCAAAACCTCATGGCAACCCCCTTTTCACATCCTTTTCCGCGATCCCCCACCCCATCTCTCAATCAACCATCAATAAATCCCCCCAAATTCCCCCTCAAACCCAAACCCCCATCCCTCACTAAATCTCTCCCCAGGATTCCTATAATACTCCTCAATTCCCGAAAAAGAAATACAATACACCACAAGGGCCCAAAATAAATACAGCTTCCAAGGAAAGTGTCTTTTCTTCAACTCCTTCCTTTTCCACGCCCTCAACCCCTTCATGAACTTTTCTCTATCGAGCGCGTTTTTGAAGATCTTTGCGCCGCTTGCGTTGTAGAGATTGGCGGTGGTTTCCTCTACGCCTGGGAGGAGGGCGAAACGACGCGCGCGGGCTTCGGTTGGTGAGACGTGTGGACTCTCATTGAAAGCACCGGGTAGTGGGGGAATTTTTGGTGATGGGTGGTTGGGTTTTAGATGGGATAAGCGTTTTTGGAGGGGCTTTTGTGTTAGGTTTTTGGGTTTTTTGGAGGTGGATGAGTGGAGAGTTGCCCTGTCGTTTGGTAGTCTAAGTAGGGACGTGGGTGAGATTGGTGGGGTAGGTGTCGGTGAAGACATGATTATGAACAGTGATGCTACTAGTGGTGATGTGTTACTCTATGATGGAGGTGACTAGACCACTGCCTACATTGAGGTGCTCGTATGAAGATAGCACTTGAGGCGGTGAAATAAAATGCAGTCGCGAATTCGGAAGTATGAAATCTGAAAGTTCACGCTTGAATGTCTTTGTTTAAGGAGTTACCGCTTTCGTTCATTCCATTGCATATCTCCACCCACAATAGAGCCTTGAGAGGCTTTCTCTTTGTTCCAACACCCCAAAAAGTGCCCGAAAGATATATATATGTTCTTTTACTCAACAGGCTTTCTTCTGTTCGTTACTGATTGCTGGGAAGCTTTTCTGGTAAGGGTTAGAAGAACTAGAAGTTCGAGTTTCTATGCATAATACATGGGTTGAATCGCCAAACAAAGAGATAGAGGTCAAGTGAAGTCAGGGGTGTCCTCAATCTCAGCCAGCCAAAGACTTTGGGACATCGTGGTCCATGAATTAGGAGAGCCGAACCCAAAGGGAACCCAATGCTTACTCCGCATACTTAACATTTCGTAATTGAGAAAGAGAATATCCAACCAATGAATGACCAGATCTGAGCCTTTCCAGAGTCCCGCGAGTGATGCAACAGTAGTGCCATTCCCTCAAAACCAAGAGATATCAACATAATAAAAACCCCAAGCCAGCTTCAAACATTCAACCAATCACTCATTCAATCTCCTGCCATCTCCATAACTCCCTCCAAACCACCCAAACAAAAATAACCACCAATATCCTAACCCAATGCGCCACAAGCCAATTCGACACCACTTCCCACACACTCGGTGGCCTTCCGTATTTACTCAACTCTTTTTTACATCTCGGACAAAGTTCCTCACTGATTCTCTCCCGCCACTTGATTTCGGGGTTCGTACATGATGGGTCGCCACAGCTTTGGATTTCTGACTTCGCGGTTCCGTAATGGCCGCATATGTGGCGGTTGGAGTATGAGGTTTTGCACATTTGGTTTTGTGGATTGAACTGATGAGAGTGATTGCGACGATGGTAACACGACGAAGGGGAGGTATTGATTGAATTTCAAAAGATAAAACAATTCCCTAAGGGGGTTTCCTCATCCAAAAAATGCATTGTAGCATGAACTCCCCAAGCAGTTCTTTGTTCGACCCGCTTCCTGATGCGGTAATGCCGCACTTGCGAGCCAACTGCACCCAACATCTAAATAAAACATCCGAAGGCCCGGAGAGCAATGTATTGTACTTCAAATCTCTTGAAATAAGGGGCATTGTAAATTCCAAGCAGCAGAGCTTCCTCCTCGATTTTTGTAACACCGCCCTCCACTCCACACAGGTCCTCCATATCGCTTTGGACCCGGTCGAGGATGTTTATCTACCCTGAGATAAGACGGGGGAAAATAAAAGAGGAATTTGGTGGCTCTCGTTGTTCAAACTTGCTAGTTTAATTTACGAGGAACAATCAAAGCAATTGTTCAATGTAGATTATACCAAGAAATTAGCAACAATGAAAGCCACTAAGTGCCCCTTCAATCGCCCATCTTCTGAGGGTGATCAAAAGCCGCTGTTTCCAGGCTCCAGCTGCCACCACCAGTGTGTTCTCCCTGCCTGTGTACCCCAATATCCATGCTGCCTACCGTATGCCACGCTCTGCCATCCCTAACATCTTCTGCCAAGACAAGATTCACAAGTTGATGGACTCTCTCTCCAACTACATGCTTTCCTGGTGATGCCTTCGACTCGTTCTAGGGTTTTCTTTGTAGGTGAGGTGGGATGAAGTGTTTTGGCGTTATATTTTTCACACTAATGTTTACTTGATTAGCATTTGAACAGAATTATTGAACCCTGAACCAGATTTTGCCTAATGATTTGAGCCTCTCATGATGTTCTTCCTGTTGTTGATTGATTTTGGGACGGTGAGGTTGTATGTGAATGTGTGCAGCCAATTCTGGATAAACACCGGCTTCAGCTTGCCAGATGGTGGAGCAGGGCCAATCGGAGAAACTCACTGAAATGTTCCGTTGCTTGTAAGTTATATTAGCTGACCTCAACGACATGACTCTTCAATCAAACACTCTCCGAGGTCAAATCAACAACTCTGAAAGGAGTTTTCAAAACCACAAGCACCACAAGAAAGGAAACGATAACCCTTACTTGACTACTGATATACTGCTGCCCAAACTTCGAGGCATATATGGTTTGAGCAACGAACTCCCTTTGTGTCACTCCCCATCAAGGTGATTATGGAGCAGCGAAGAAACGAGAGAGCAGGAGCAGGAGAGAAGGACGCGTGCTGGTGGTAGTATTGAGAGTGTAAGGTTCTATATCTTCGCATTCTAGCTTATAGTTCATATCTAAGTCTTGTCCATCTCTACCCCGTTACGGTAGGGCAGAGGGCATCGGAATTCGTGTCGGTTCGTACGCTTGAGCTCAAGGGGCTAGTCCGCGTCTACAATTGCATGGACAAGTTAGGAGAAACGAAAGAATGAATTCTTATTCTCCGACTTTGCTCCACACAATTTAGGAGCGGTATCCTATTTGGCCAGCTTTCGTGCCCGACATGAATTCCAACCCTCTTTGGTGGTTGGAGCTTCTCGGGAGGTGTACCAACTCCGTTTACTTATGTCCTTGGTCTATAAAGAGGAAGATGATCCTTTACTATATATCTTCTTCCATACAAACAGGCCCAGGTTCAGCAGCCTGCTCTCCTCTTCGAAGTGTGGGAAAGTATTCACTTTCTACGCAAGCTTTCTTGCTGGGACATAGCATTGCCGATGTTTAATGGGTGCTGTGGCTGCCCAGAAACATCCACGATACTCCATCCAACTAAGAAACTTTGTATAGTTAATGATATACGCCGTGGAACCCCTTTGGAACTCGTCGAATTGTTGAAGCTCGGCGAGAAGAAGGGGTTCCGAAGTAGAAGAGAATAGCGGAGTCCGTGTTAGCCGACTGAATATCTATTGTAATTATATAAAGTTCCTACTCAAGGGCATGGCTATTTTCTGACTTGCGGGGTTGTATTCCCAGGCATTTGTAAAAGACCTTTGTTCAACCCGGTGTCCTATCTTATTGTCGTCTCGGATGACCAGGTGGGATAATACCCGTTCTTCGTTCTCTAGGAAACTTGGAAGGCAATTATCGACCTAGAGATACCCGTTGGTTCTTGGAATAGACGAAGCTTATTTGGAGGGGATATTTGAAGTTATCTTCCTGTGCCTTGGTCTGAATACTCTCCGCTCTTCCAATTGAAGCCTTCTCTGCTTTTGTCATTTCCTTTTCAACTTCTATCAATCAGGTACTGTGCCATCTACCTCTTGCGGCCATCGGATGCATAGGGTCGGCTGTGTCGGGGGGGGGGGGGGGGGGGGGTTTCCTGGCTTTCCAAAGTCAGTTGCTCGTCTGCCATTCCCTCCAGCATCTCTTTGCGTACCTTGGCAATTCCATTGTCCAGAACCTCTACGAAGCTTGCGCGCGGGCAAGCGAGAAGATGACCTGCAATTCGTATCCTTGCCCACGAATGCCACTTTTGTTCTGTTGGTCGGCTATACGAACGGGAGTTTTATGGGGGAGATGTCGAGCTGCTACCGTAAATCTTTGTTGGATCTCTTTCGTCAAGGAGAGTTGCTGGCAGCTAGCCGCATGTCGTATCTAAGATGGTGTGCCAGTCCAAAATCGTCTCTTGTTGAGGAAGTGAGTCGAGTTCCGGTCTGGTCTTGCTGCCTTCATTAGCTGGCGGCTTTGCCTTGGAGGATCGAGGTGCTCCTACAAACCTGCAATACCTACCGCTATCGGGCGCTTCAAGCCCGGCTTTTGACTTCTTGCTCCAAGTCACCGTCAGTAGATCCTCGAAGCTGAAGGGGCCCGGTGAAGCGGTTCAATCTTCTCCCCCTCCCTCTCTACTGTCAGCCTCGCTTTGGAGAGAGAGCATGTTGCAAAAGCGGCATTGAGATGCCACCACCGCAGAAGTTCCATTGAAGAGGGGAGAGAAGCAGCTGTTTCTGCTCACGGTGACGCTCAAGTTGTAAACATATTTACTTGACTGTCTTCTACAAGATACCTTGGTGCTGAGTCATTGCTGCCCCTTGGAGTTCAAGAGGTGGACTGCCGTTCATCACTTTGGTCAACACCAACGCTGCTTCTACTTTTCCAAAAACGGCCTTGTAAAGCGGCCGCAACTGCTTCGTTTGTACCTACTTATCTCTCTCATTGTTCAACCAAACCCTTTGGCATATTTTGAGAAACCCAACCTACAGACTTGGGACAATTTAGAATATTACCCTAGGTCTTTTCGAACAATGAGCACCATTGTCCCAGGCCATTTGGGTTAATGCTTTGAATTACTCTACGAAGTTGGGACAAGGCAGGTACGTCTCGCCGCTTGAACGAGGGGGGTGCTGTCGGGTGGGTGCCAAGCCCAGATTGGTCGAGAGTGGAGAGGCAGGAACGACGGATACCTCCCCTCGAACCTCGAAGTGTACTTATACCTCAACTCACACCTGCCTTCTTCCACAAACATCCCTCTTTCAACCACCCTCCCTATCCCACAATCACAACCTCTCAGGTTTAGGCATAAGTCTATTCCTCCTCCGACCTCTCCCCACACCCAGGATATCATCTTGATATCCTCAAGATGTAAGTCTCCTCCCTTCCCTCCTCATCACCACCGCCTTCGTTGCGGTGGTCGCGGTCGCGACCTCGAGTCCTCAGCTTCAAGTCATCAATCATCAATCATCAATCGTCAACCTTCTCATCTCCCATCTCCCATCTCCCATCTCCCATCTCCCATCTCCCATCCGTCATCTTCAATCTATCAACGCAATCTGCTAACTCTCTTCTAGTTAGCCCACAAACAAGCCCCATCCGGCTTCGTGTGATCCTCTCTTCGCGCACCTTCGCGGTTCGATCTTCAACACACATCCACATCCAAAGTAAGTAACCTCTTCAACACATCATCACCCTTTCGTACCTCATTCCCAAACTTC
Organism: Hymenoscyphus infarciens; assembly: GCA_001414345.1. NCBI lineage: Eukaryota > Fungi > Ascomycota > Leotiomycetes > Helotiales > Helotiaceae > Hymenoscyphus > Hymenoscyphus infarciens. Next base: position 314,129 of record LLCB01000021.1, on the reverse strand, counting down.
ATGGTTCCAAACCTTTCGGACAATCAATCCCATGGCGTCAGTTTAAATTGGATAATCTAGCTTCATTATTCCAAACGTGTTGGGTAATCAATCTCAATTGTCCCAACTGAAGTTGAAGTGCTTCCTCATCTTCGATCCCTACCCTCCTTCACCTTCAACCACACTTCACCATCTTGCATATGCTGACTCTCGTCTTCCACCTACAGACTTCCATACCATCCCATCATGTCTGCTTGGGGAACCACCGACATGGCTGAAGCCCTCCCAGAGGCCACTGAGGTCCAAACCTCTGGTGACAACCCTGAACAACCAACCAAGACTCCTCAGGAGCATGGCTGGGTCCAAAAGCAAGGTTACGACTACGCCCAATACAACAAGACAAACAAGGAGATCGCCGATGGCCTTGTTGCCGGCGAGGAGACCGGTGAGGGGACTACCACTGGCGCTGGCGAAGAGGAATTTGATGCTGTTGGTGGCCTACGACCTGGTGAGTGGGCAAGCAACGCCGCTGTGTATGAGTTTCCTCATGGGGAGTTTGGAGACGTTGGCCCTCCCATGGAGGCTCTCGAGAAACAACTGTTTGGCAGTAATCTCCATGTCAAGTCCGGAATCGATTTCAAGAAGTAAGTCATCCACTGCATCCCATCGATCATTGACTGACCCGTTGCTAGCATCGCCGAGATTAAGGTCATCCAGGAGTCTGTCACTCGAATTCAGCCCTGCCTCAACTTTGCTGACGCCGGCCTCCACCCCGTCATGCTTGAGAACGTCAAGCTTGCAGGCTACGAGGTACCTACTCCCATCCAGGCATACACCTTCCCGGCCGTTTTCAGAGGCTACGATCTTGTTGCTTGTGCTCAAACCGGTATGTCTCTTGTTGTTCACAACACCCTGCGGTCGTTTTACTGACTTGAACACCCAGGGTCTGGCAAGACTGCAGCCTTCTTGATTCCAATCTTGTCCAAGTTGATGGGCAAGGCAAAGAAGCTCGCGGCACCTCGTCCAAACCCTGCCCTTCTTGAACCTGGTGTCTCTCCCGCAGTTCGCGCTGAGCCCTTGGTACTCATCGTTGCTCCAAGCCGTGAGTTGGCCACCCAAATCTTCGACGAGGCTCGCCGATTCTGTTACCGCACCATGCTTCGCCCATGTGTCATTTACGGAGGTGGTCCAGTCGTTGAACAAGTAAGTTTGCTTCCACCTCTCATCAACACTCTCTAATTCGCGTTGGATAGTTGCAGCAGGTTTCCAAGGGATGTGATGTCCTTATCGCCACCCCAGGTCGTCTCTGCGACTTCATTGATCGCCCAACCGTTCTGTCTCTTCACCGTTTGAGATACATGGTCATCGATGAGGCCGATGAGATGCTGCACTCTGATTGGGACACAGAGATGCAGAAGATCATGACTGGCGGCAGTAAGTAATATCTCTGATATCCCCACTCTCATTGACAACCACTTCCCTTTCCGCTTCCTCTTTGGAGCAATTGGATTCATTCCCAAACTTTTTTACATTTCGCTTCATTCTTCCATGCATTTTGGAACAATTGAATCCCATTTTCCAATTTTGCCTGATACAATGACCTTGGCTAACATTTCATGCAGATCAGGAGACCGGTAATATTAAGTACCTCTTGTTCTCGGCAACTTTCCCCAAGCAAATCTTGAAGTTGGCCGAGGAACACCTTTCGGCTGACCACTGCATTATCCGTGTCGGTCGTGCTGGCAGTACCCACTCCAACATTGAGCAAAAGGTGATCTTCGTCGAGCCTTCTCAGAAGCGACAGGCTTTGTTTGACCTTTTGATGTCGATGCCTCCCACGCGAACCATCATCTTTGTCAACAGTAAGCGCGCCTGTGACGAGACAGAGTAAGTTTTCTGACTTGGGTGGTTTCATACAATGCTAATATTGACAGTGACTATCTATTCAACTGCAGCATGCCATGTACCAGCATGCACTCTGGTCGTACTCAACGTGAGCGTGAGGACAGTCTTCGTGCTTTCAGAACCGGAAAATGTCCTATCTTGATTGCCACTGGTGTTTCTGCCCGAGGCTTGGATATCACGTCTGTTACCCATGTAATCAACTTGGATATGCCATCGATGCAGTTCGGAGGAATTGAGGAGTATATGCACCGCATCGGTAAGCCAGCCCCCTTTTTCCTGTATCATTGTCCCAGCGGAAGTAGGACAATCGAGCTTCATTCTCCCAGATGAGCCGGGTAATCGCTGACTGAAACAGGTCGAACTGGTCGTATTGGCAATCATGGCCTTGCTACGTCGTTCTACAATGATCGTGATGCCGATATTGCCCCTGTTCTGGTCAAGACCCTTCTTGAGACCAAGCAGGAGGTTCCTGATTTCTTGCAAGAGCACATGCCTGAGAATTGGGATGGTGATGTTGCCAAATTGCAGTTCGAGGCCGAGGAGGAAGAGCATGGAGAGGATGCCGATGCTGGCGGTGGTGGTTGGGGAAATGAAGATACTGCTGGCGACGCTGGCGGCTGGGGTGCCCAAGGTGACTCAGCTGATGCTGGCGAAACTTCCGGATGGTAAAACCTTCTCCTGTTTGTCCACGTTTTTCTTCTTTTCTTTTCAGGTCACGATCACAGCCTTGAGTTGCATCATTCTGGAAACGGGTGGTGATTAATCTGTTATTTGCATTTAAATGCGGTGACTTGCAACTCTTCTTTTTTCGACTGTACATTTGATGGTGGAAATAACAAAGATTGAGATGTTGCTCATGGATCAGAGATACCTGACAAGTAGCAAAAAAAAATTAAAAGTTTCATACATGCTCTATCTCAAGCGCCTCGAATGCTTGAAACTTTCCTACTGTACATCTCCCAGAACCCATTAACTTGGAATATCCTTTACTGGTCTAGACTGAGGAACCAGTCGCAACCCCAGTTTCAGCAACTCCTGTTGTGTTTTGTGCAGCAGCTGGACCGCCAAAATGCTCTTTATTGTGTACTGGCATATCATCGTCATAATCGCGGATGTGAATACCCAAAGTAGCCGGGTCGATATTTCTGTGGCCGAGGAGAAGCATGAAACTGCATGAAAGATTAGAAATAATTGTTGGGTAAGGATCAAAAGAGGACTTACCCAAAGCCCACTTTCGCCAACACGTCTAGTGTGGCGTAGAATGCAGCCTCCGAATCTGGTGCGATGACATTACCACCTGAGGTTACCGTCAGTTTACTTATCCACGAAATAGTGTGGATCCACGTTATTTACCCTCTGAGAGCCCCCAAGCAATTGGGTACAAGAACCACAAGAACATGGTGAGCACACCGCAGTTCATGTACGTCTTTCCGACGACTGGTCCGAGAGCACGAGCGTGCTTTCGGCCAACCCACATAACGTTCCATGCAATAAGGAAGAGGGCCATCATGGCGAATACGAAGTAACCCCATTTGTATCTTGTCGCCACGAGTGCTCCGACGAGACCAGTGATGATCATTACTTCGTCGAGAAGGATTGTGTACAAGATCGTGGGCCAGGGGAGACCGGCGGTCAACAAGAGATCTAGGAGGAGAAGCTGCGGAAAGTTAGAATTGTTGCTGCTGTGTGGGAGGGAGGAAAAACTTACTGGCGTGGTGACGAACCAGTCAATATATCGTACATAAAAGATCTCTCGGTAGAGTCCAGAGACCTTGTGATTGCTACGCTTGAACTCGACTTCGATTGCTGCATATCCCAAATTGGAGGCCTATGATAGTGAGCTGGTGAACTGCCAAACGGGAGATTGAACTACTCGTACCATGGTGAAGTATGCGATACAAGCGACGAGGGTTATTGATGCGGTGATGTAGTGGAATATTCTGGTTCTTCGGGGAATGGTAAAACTCCACGCAAGAATGATAAGGGTAGCCAAACCCATCACCGCCGTGATGGCCCAATACACGTCCGATCCATGTCTGGAGAGAAAATTAGAGTGGGAAGACAGAGAGTGACGATCTTAACTCACGTGGTAATGTTGATATTAGATGACTGCGGGTAGGTGAAGAGGTTTTGATTGACGTGGAGAGCGTCATTCCTTCGCTTCTCCAAGCCTAAAGTGTCCGCCATTTTGGTTGATTGAATATGAAATTCGAACGGAAGGGTATATGTAAGCAAGTATAGATGTAGTTCCAAACAACAAGAGTGAGGAAGAGAGAGGGGAGCACAGGTTTGGTATATAAACAAGAAACACGAACCGAAGTGGGAAAAGCTTAAAAACCTTAAAAAAAACTCGGGTGGGGGCAAAACTTTTATTTCCCCGCCCCACAAATTGAAAGAAGGGGGGGAAAAGAAAAAAAAAATCCCTTTTTCCCTGGGGCCTGGGCTTTTGGGCCCCAAAGGGGAACAGGGTTTCCCCGGAAATCCCAAAAAAAAACCCCTTCCCCCCCCCCCCCCCCCGCGGAGATTTCGGGTGACATCAGAAGACAATCAGACTACTAGTAAGTACTTGCAATCAGAAAGACATGGACACGTCGGATGAGTCGGAGGATCGTCCTGCCCTGACTAGAAGGATCAAGATGGTTCGGCATATGATTTAGTGGAGGATCGCGAAAGCCATCTGCATACAATTCTCGCTGACGAGTGGTAGTTATGTACAGGGATGGAGCTGAATACCTATCAGCTCGGGGCTCCCCTTTTTTTTGCCGTAAGCGAAGAGATCTGTCTGGGGTTGCCAAGAAACAATGGGCCCCAGCGAGCAACACCTCGACGGACACCCAGACCACCGATCGACATTTCATGTTTGTTTTCCAAGCACAGACATCGAAGCTAGAGCGCTCGCTAGGCGTCTAGGCGATAACGTGGTGGTTTCAAAAAACTCAGCTGTTCGAAGTTGGAAAGTTTAATTTGAGTTTTAGGCCTAGACTGGAACATGGGCTTGCTACTTGCTGCTTTAGCATTCTAATGTTTCCAGTAACGCCGATTGATGACTGAGGAAAATCATGTTCACTCAGCGCTCACTTGCTCTTGCCACCACATTAAATTAACCACATCTGTATCTGTGCTATTATTCTGGAGGGTTCGAAATTGGACATTTCTCGCACAAGGGTATTCGAGATTGCATCATTTCTCTCCGCACACTTGCTTTACTACAAGGATAATTGAAATTATTATTCCAGAGGGTTAGAAGAATCAATTACCCAGATTCTTCGTTCTCCTAAACCTTCCTAAGCAGTAAGCGACAATTGTCCGAGAATAGTCGAAGTAATAATATAAGAAGCCGTTGAAAGAAATGCCGAATCTTTGCCGAATCTTTTACCAAAGGATTTGATCACAGATTCAGACCTTAGCACCGCCCCACTCTCTTTTCCCTTCCCAATTCCACCGCACAACCAACCCTGTGTTGACATATACCACAGTCAGAGCCAAACCGATAAATGCAAGGATCCAAATTGCCAAGTCATTTAACAAAGTATAGTCCTTTTGGATGACATCAAGAGTTTTCTTCTTCTTTTGAGTTAGGATGCAATTTCCCTTGTTCCAAGGAATGCCCATTCCCAAGTCGTTTAGTACTTGCTCCGAGGTGATTTTGGCTCCGGCTAGTACGATTGGAACTCCTTCGCCATGTTAGCAATTAATTCCGTGGCTGGATGGAGCACCATACCTGTTCCTGGGTGGGTAGAAGCTCCCACAAAATAGAGATTCTTCTCCTTCGCCTTGGTCTTTGGACGGAACGCGAGCACGTTGAAGAAAGAATGAGAGAGACCGAGAATCGATCCCTTGTCCAAATTGAACTTGCTCTCCCAGTCTAGCGGCGAGTTCACAATTTCATTTGTGATGAGAGGAGCGAGCGAAGCGCATGACGTGCGAGCTTCGATGGTTTTGATAACAGAGGCACGCACTTTTTCAACAAGAGAGGTCCAGTCAAGTTGTTCAGGAAGTCCTTTCCCATTTGTGGAACTTGAGCTTGAATTTAGCAAATGACCAACTGGAACCAGAACAACGATGGAGTCTTTCCCTTCCGGTGCAGCTGTGGGATCTATACGCGAGGGTACATTGACATAGAAACTTGGCTCGTCCGGGATGCTTTGCCGATCGAAAATTGCATCAAAGGACTCTCGATATTCGTCCGCAAGAAAGATATTGTGTGTTTGCAATTCGGGTATTTTCTTTGACAGTGACCAGTAGAAGGATATGGAGCTGCAAGACCCGGCTCGTTTGGTAAGGGAGGTCGCTTTTGACTTGGTGGCAGCGAGCGTGGTTTTGGCCGGGAATAGGTTATTGTAAGACCAGACGAGGTCCGCGTTGATTATGGTAATGTCAGCTGTGAGTTGCTCCCCCGAACTTGTAACCACCCCTTCAATTGTATTGCCATCTGGTGAGGTGAGGAGAGAAGCTACTGGAGTTGATAGACGTATTTGAACATTATGGCGTTGGCATATTTTCTCAAGAGCAGCAACCACCGCATGAAAGCCACCAATTGGATACCAAATTCCTTCGACCAGCTCAGTATACTGCAAGAGCGAGTATGTCCCAGGGGCGTTAAAAGGTGACATTCCCATATACATGGTGCTAAAGGAGAACAGCTGTTGAATTAGTTAAAGTAATTTTTGACTCATTGCAGAAGGACCAAAACAAGTAGACTTACTCTCCTCAGCCTATCTGAATAAAAATATTTGGAAGCCCGAGAGTAAATACTTTCAAACGGATGTAACTTGAACACGTTCATCAAAAAGGAAGGCCGCAAGAGGTTGAATACAGACGTAAAGTTCTTGTGAAGAACTTCTACCACACTGATTTCGTAATGCCGATGAGCTTCTGCTAGCCAACTCAAATATCTTTCGAACCCATCCGTGCCTTCTACCTTCTCAATTTCCCGTTTCATGACCGCCGTGTCACTGCTCAATTGTATCCTTTCTCCATCTCCAAACCAGACGTTGTAATTTGGCTCGCATTTTAGCAGCTCAACTCCCTCCGCGGACAACGAGGTATCGAGATCGGAAAAAGTTTCTTCGAAGAGTTTCGGGAGGAGGAGGAGAGATGGCCCTTGATCAAACCGGTGGCCCTTATCATTGATGATTGAGCAACGCCCACCTGTAAAAGCGTTCTTCTCAAGTACGGTAGTACTGAATCCAGCCTTCGCCAGTCGTGCAGCTACCGCAATGCCTCCTACTCCAGCTCCTTTGGGGGTATTAGCTCCTATTTCTGCCGGGGGGAGGGGCTGCAAATGAGGGGTAAGAAGCTAATTACCAACAACGATAGCGGTTTTCTGGCCTTCTTTGGAGGGCATTTTGCGTTTAGGTTGTAGGGACGATTTTGGGGGAAGAAGCTCACATTTTTTGCTGGATATTAAACCATGCAATGGTGTTCGCAATTAGCTTCAGTCCAGATACAGACTTGGGAAAGTCAATGACGTCAACGAAGCTCTAAGCGAATTGGTGAGGTACTTAATTTGTGTAACTCAAGCTAAATAAGTTGCCCGCATAAACTAGCTGCTAATTAATCCTCGCTTGCTTCAGGGTCGTACCTGCATATCTCTCTAGTTGTCCCATATTTTTTGGGCAACTCAAGGTGATTAATCCGAATACTTGGGACAATTCAGGATACCAACTCAAATGACTTAAAACCATGAAGTTCGATTATTACAATTATCTGGGTTGCTTGCGGTGAAGTGGTTTCGAAGGTCGGAACAACGCGAACAAGTTAACTATTTAATTATCTAGATGGATAAAACAAAGGTTGAAATTTGACTTCAAAACTCCTCGAATGTTCAATTAAAATTATTCAACGCCTTCCACGCTACCCTTAGCCGCCTCATTTTGGGAACAGTAGCCTTTCCGTCCCTCGCTGTAAATCCCTTCTCTCCCAAAACTCTGCCAATCTCCATGTAGCTTTCCACACATACCCTTAATGCTCGGTTCGGTATGGAACTTCGCGACTCTTCGTATATGGTGAAGGCTCTCTTAAGAAGCCTAGTGCGGATGTTTTCGATTTTGGGATGATGTGGGTCTTTCAATAGGAGTTGAGTAGTCAACCCTTCCTCCGTCAACCAAATCGTGGGCAAGTAGACCCTCCCGAGGGCAGAATCCGTTGCAATATCTCTTGCAATATTCACATACTGGAGAGCAATTCCCATTTGATATCCTGCACGGATAATTTCTTCCTGCTGAGCTTCTTCCACTTTTGAATGGCTATGGAAGAATACCAAGTTCAAAACTAATTCAGCCACTGTTCCTGCAACGTGAGCTGCATAGGTTTCCAGATCTTGTGAGGTAGCGATAGGGAAATCCTGGTCAAACTCGAGGTCTGTAACAAATCCTTCAAGCAAACCGAAAAGAGGACCAGGTGGCAATGCATGCGTGGGCAAAAGATGCAATGCAGATCTGGAAGCTTCGGGGAAATTTTGGTTGATGTAGAAAGCGGTAGCTCGTTTTTCTGTGTCGGTCTGGTCCTTTTTGTAAGCCAGTTTAAGATAGTGAGTGAGCTTTACTATCCATTGACGAGCATGAGTTGAGCTTTCTGAATGATCGACCAAGTCATCAGCTACTCTACAAAATGAGTACAGCAGAATGAGGTCTATCCTCAGACGACCAGAGAATGTTGAGCTAGCCTACGAGCAAATTAGTACAGTTCATCACCTGATGCGGGACTTGAAAAGATAATAGAGATGCTACCTACCAAGTAAAAACTCCGGCTCTTGTTCCGGAGTCGTTCAACGGCTTGCTGCAGACCTTCTAATCGCTCTTCATCGTACAGTGTGTAGTCCATCAACAGAGCTTCAACGAGTTTTACAGGAGAAGGCAGCTCAGAGACATTGGGAAACGCCTGCGGAAAGGTTTCCAAGATCGCCAGGGCGTGATCAAATGCAACAAGCCCGAAAACAATTAAGACATTAGTAGCGAGGAAAAACACGGCTTCCTCGATTTCCAGGCCGTCCCAGAGATATATACCAAGTTTTGTGCCAGATTGAATCGACCAGGTGCCCCTCTTCAGTGCCAAGGTGTCGACGATCCACAAATAAACAGTCGGAATGGCGATTGGCCAAAGTGTGCTGGTGTATGGCAGCGTGAAAAAGAACTGAGACGACAAAGAAAGTAGGAGAAGCGCGAATGGTCCTGCCCAAGCCAGAATCAGGCCCAAATAAGTTCCTGATTTACCGACCCAGACCATAAGAGCCCCTAAAACGATGCTCAGAGTGAGAAAACTCTGCCCAAGGAATCTAAAGGAGTCATGTCCAGATTTCCGACGCAGATAGATTGGGTGAAAGACGGGTTTACTGAATAACAAGTAAAGCAAGGATGTATTATACGTCTGAATGGCGAAGAAAAAAAGCTCTTCGATGGGTATCAAAAATAAACGTGGGCCGATGATCACGCTTGGCGGGTATGTCCAAATACTTTGGGAGATCAGGTAGCAATCCCAAGGAGTAGTTGAAACGACCGCAATTGCGATCAGGAAGGCGATTTTGTATGCATCAATTGTCGTGAACAACGGCCTGTAAAGAACGGTCAAGACCACAGCGGGTGGAATTGTGTAGAAGAGATGACTAAGGTAGATAATCAATCAGTCAGATGAGCAACCTTTCGTTGGGGGGGGGAATTACTGACACGAATGCATACTCGAAACCCATTTTGCGAGGCGGACGGAGTGAGGTGAGGAAAGAGAAATATCCTCAACAGGATCCCGGCATGGCGAGAGAACAGGTGTTGTCAATGAGTGTAAAAGTCTATAGTGGAGAGGGATGGCAGCTGATGGGTGTGGTTTGCAGGTGCACAATTAATGGAAGTCAATGAGCGAATAGGTAGGTAGGTGAGGTGCGTATACACGTACTCGTACGCCAACGAATCAAGACTAGCTTTCTGCTTCTAATTTGCCGTGGACTGCCGAGTGAGGCAGGGCAGGTGCGAGGCTCACTCAAGCTCGAGTATCACCCTTCTTTCCTCTCGGTAGAACAACAATTTCAATCCTCTACTAGTACAGAGGTAGTCATTTGGGGAAAATGGAAAGTACTTAGCTAAGCCTTGCCTTCTTTAGATGGATTCTGAACTGCCGCCAGCACGCCCCTAGTACTTTGAAAAAAAAAAGATGGTGTTTCTAATGAGGTAAAAGCAGGTAAAAGCAGCAAGACAGATGGAGGGAGGGAACTAGGAACCTAAAAAATGTACAGGGTTTAAAGTGGAGTCGATCTACTTTCGCTTAGCCGCAACCTCCTTTCGCAATGCCGTCATTACTCGTACTTGTATCACAACACCCAGGGTTGCCATATCAAAGCGGACCCCGCGTTCCAACTTATCACACACTAGCTTGTAGATCCGTGCTTCCGAGGAGTTTCTCTTGTTGTCTATATAGGAGAGAAGTGGGCTGGTTCACCTCTGATTGGCTAGCCGCTCAATGACTACTAACGCTACCATCATAGCTGTTCTGAAATTGCATCATGAGGGGAGAAATCCCATGGATGTTTTCAATCACTTGAACCCTTTTTGCGACACCGTTACTCTGCCACTTCTACCATGAACACGTTCACCACGGAGCATGCCACATCCATATCTTCATGGCAATTTTGCTCCCATTTACTCTGTACAACCGCTGACACCATGCGACTATGTCGGAGAAATCCCTGAGGAACTTTCAGGTGGCCAATACCTGCGGAATGGCGGCAATCCAGTCTCCAACGAGGATTTAGGACGTGACGCTCACTGGTTTGATGGAGATGGAATGCTGAGTGGTGTTGCATTCGGGGCGAGACATCATGATGGGACAATCCAACCGGAGTTTGTAAATCAGTTTATTGTGACAGATGTTTTTCTTGCGACCATAACGACTAAATCTTTACGATCTCCAGTGCTTCCCAGCATTGCGACTCTGGTTAACCCAGCATCCTCTCTTTTCAAGATCATTCTGCGGATTTTCAGAACAATATTCCTCGTCATTCTTTCCAATTTTCCGGGTTCCCATCAAGCAATTAGAAAAATCTCAGTCGCAAATACAGGAATACTGTATCATGATGGTTAGTTCACGATCTCACCAGATATATATATATGACTCACTTTTACAGGCAGAGCTCTAGCCACTTGCGAGAGCGGACCGCCTATGCGAATCAGTCTACCAAGCTTGGAGACTGTTGGATGGTATGATGGATGTAAAGCAGAAGGGGAACCGGTTGCACACAACATACCCGGAGATCCATTTGGAGGAAACTCCTTACTGAGCTTTATGAAGGAGTGGACAACCGCACGTCAGTCATTTTATATCGCCCTTACTATTTCAGCCCTGCTACCGCGCCTTTCCCTCACGAGTTTACCAGAAATATGTCTTTATTTTATTCGATGAGAGCTAACCGAATCCCAGATCCCCGCGTAGATCCACATACCAATGAAATGATTTTGTTTCACTCAACCTTTTTCGCGCCCTTTGTAAACTATTCCATTATACCCAGTACGCAAAATTCGACAATTTCGCAACCTCGTTTACTCAATGCTTCAGTTCCAGGCATATCCTCACCGAAAATGATGCACGATTTTGGAGTCTCTCTTACACACACAGTAATTCTCGATTTACCATTATCACTTGATCCCAGGAATCTAGCGCGAAACTTGCCAGTAGTTTCTTACAACCCATCTGGTGTATCCCGATTTGGAGTTTTCCCTAGATGGAAGCCTGAAGAAATCAGGTGGTTTGAGACGAATCCTTGTTGTATTTTTCATACTGCAAATACCTGGGATGAAGAAGAAAAGGGGGATTTCGAGACGAAAGTTACGGCCGTCAACATGCTCGCATGTCGTTTGACCAGTGCTTCACTTGTATTCAGTGCTGGGGATATTGCTGCTCCGATTCCTCTGCCAATCGCCACTCCAATCTATGCTCCTGAAGAAGAGCAATGCAGACTTTACTATTACCGATATTCCCTGTCTCCAGGCTCCAACATCATCACGCACCAATTCGCATTGTCCACGATCCCCTTCGAATTTCCATCTATTCGCGCCGATGTATCAATGAGCGCAGCTCGATATATTTACGGGTGCTCGGTTTCAGAAAGCAGCTTCGGTGCAGCACTTGGGCGTGCTGTCAAGATAGACTCGCTTGTCAAAATCGATGCACTGGCTCTCATAGCTAAAGCTCAACACAATCCACCAACCCCGATCACAGGATGTGTGGACATGCGAACAGTGCCGGAAATCATCGCTTCTGACGATCCAAATGACCCAATCAAGATCTTCAAGCTTCCTAGAGGCTACTATGCTCAGGAATCTCGCTTCGTCCCCCGGGAAAGGGGTAAATCTGAAGACGATGGGTGGATTTTGACTTATGTTTTCGATGAGAGTCAATTGGATTTAAATGGCGAGGCCCCCCCGCATTCTAAGAGCGAGTTGTGGATCATTGATGCGAAGGAGATGAGGGAAGTTGTTTGCAAAATCAAGTTACCTCAGCGTGTTCCGTACGGGTTACATGGGAGTTGGTTTACCGAGGCACAGATTTTGAACCAACGGCAGGTGGACACCATCAGAAGTATTCCTATTCTAGGAAATAGTAAGGGCGGAGGAAGCGAAAATGGTGTTATGATGGATGTTTGGATGGGTGCACGACAGTGGATGCTTGATGTTGTCGGATGAAAACTTGAGGGACAAGAAGTTGCTGTACATAATTGTTACAAAATATCTCCGTTGTATCATTAGAGTGCAATTCTTGATATCGCTAATTTCTCGAGGTGAAGTTATGTCGATAATTTGCATGCAAAACTATAGAAATGAGTCTCGTAAACGAGTTGGTTCTTTCCCAGGACGAGTTCACGTCACTGTTCAGTCTGCAACCCAATCTAGCATGATAATTGCTTGCTTCAAGGGGGCTAGGACAAGGAGAACTAACCCGTGTGAGAGCACAAACTACTCTAGTACTCAACACTACTCGAGTAGTCTTTATAAAAAGAAGTATTCTACAGTAAATATACAAGATACAAGATACAAGAATACTAGAATACAACTATTTAAGCAGTAAGAAAGACTACCTTTTTAAAGATTAGATAGTTTAGCTTATCTCTATATTTTCATTCAAGTGCTCCGATAGACCGGAGATATTATGACAGGGCTTCGTCCGAACCTCCGAGTCGGTCCGGGACAGACGGTACTAGTCGAGTAGTACTAGAGTGGTAATGAGTAGAGGCTCGCTGTCCTCAGAATGTGTATCGCCAGCAACGTTGTCGTGTTTAATATTCGCCATTTTGTGGTCCGTGCGGCCGTGTTGACACTGGCTAGCCGACCGTGTCACTCCACTCATTCCTCACCCTGGAATTAACCAAAGCCAGTTACCCTATTCCGTTGGCATAATTCCTTCAATTGTTCGAGACTGTCTGTAGAAAGATATCTTATTATTTTTTTTATTTTTTTTTCCCGACCTTTAGTACAAACGATGCGATAATTTGGGTACGTGAAATAGTGCGATTCGCCGGTTACCTGAATTAGGCTATTAGTAGGTAACTTTGTTAATAGGTACGCTTTTGAATTGGCTCTCTCACTTTTGGAGATTATTAAAAATTTGGATTTTAGTTGTTTGTGGATATATACTAAAGTGGAGTAAGAGGAAAGGTGTAGTGAGTTACGAGTTAAGCTTCCCTTTTGACGATATTTTATCAACCGTACGTTTTAAGAAAGTTTTTTTTTATTATTATTTATTTTAGAACTAACGTACTTTTTAAGAGAGAAGACTTAGCTAGAAAGAACTGCTATGTCTTCTTATACCTCCTCTCTATTTATAGTCTTACTATATCTAAGTAAGTATACTAAGAATAAACTTAATAATTGTTAATTCTCTAAAAACTCTATTTTCGTAAGAAAAGTTTTCATATCCCGATAAGAGCCTGTTTGGCTGGCATATTTTTTGCAAAAAGGCGACATAATAATAACAGATAATTTAATATATTCAACACTTTGATATTTGCCGAATCGTTTAGCTCGTATTTTTTTCAAGCTGGATTATTTAGTAAAATAATCTAATATTTATATAAAAGATTATCCTTACTAAGAAAAGGTTATTATCCTATTATCGCTAAAACTACGATAATTAGAATATATCCTAGTATATCTTTTCTCACCCACTTACGCTAGTATTTTACTACTGTTCTAAGATAAAATACCAGCCCTAAGATATTAGATATGCGAGCCAAACGATTACCGAATATGTTATCCAAATAATTGGATAAAAAATAAATATATACTATACCACTTTTAAAAGGTCCCTGTATAGTTAAGAGACTATTTATAATTCTCCTAGTATAAGCCAAACAGGCTCTAAGGTTGAGTAGTCTCGTCTAAGACCTTTTAAAATTTTTAGATATATATCCAAGTGTCTGTTTTCTTCTCAAAAAGTTTATAGAGTAGAAAAGAGGGTATAGAGCTCTTATTAGCTGTTCTCGAGAATATAATAACATATGTTATTATGAAGTAAAGAGAGAAAGAGTGTCTATGAAATAATAAATATTCTAAAAACGCACGGTTTATCAAATATCGTTAAAAGGGAAGTTTAACTCGCAACTCACTATATATCGATGTAATAGATAGAGGTTAGGGAGAATGTGAGTAGTTCCTATGTTGTAAGTGCTCTACCGTGGTCTGGTGCGAGCCGCGGAGTTTAGTAGACCTCTCTATAAAACAGGTTGGATTCCAATGCCTCGGACTTCATGGCACTTTAAAGGCCCTACACCGTCCTGGCCTCGTGGTGGGCATTAAAAGCGGCAGGGATTACTTCAGGTTCGTACCTGCCTACCTAGGACTCGTTATTCCAGATTTCTAGGGTAATGCAAGGTGCTTAACCTAAATACTTGGAACAATTTAAAATTTACCTAGATGGCTTGGAACACGGAAGTTCGATTGCCCAAACGTTTTTGGGTAATATCTAGAAAGTGTGGCACAGCGAGCTCTCTACTGCCACTTTTTCCTAAGCTGGTCTAAATCTCACCTTTTTAATTTAACTTTTCTACATTGAGAATTATTATTTTTACACAACTTCTACCTACATTACATGCCTCAAACTCGTTTCTACCTCGTTCTTCAACTCCACTCTACATACAAAGGAAAACGAAATCGACAAGAAGACGACTTTTACATCATCAAAACACCCACCACAACAGCAGAAATCATAACCACCACAGATGAAATCCCATGTCCACTCGCAGAGTTCGTTGCAACTACACTAGGGGTAGCACTTGGAGGAATCGGGGTGCCAGTGGCTGCAACAGCCTTTACTCCTCCGCCAGTCTTGCTGAAACTTGGGGCAACCGGGGTGACAGGAAGAGGGGAAACTTTGACGATCTCGACTTGAACACTCGGCACTGAAGTGCCAGTAGGCTTGAGGGCGTAAGAGTACGCAATTCCAGTGCCAGATCCGTATGGGTGTTTGCTGTGGCTCTTTGAGGGGGTTGGGTATGGTGCAACGGGGGTGCCGATTTCAGCGGAAGCACTCGAGGCGAGTTTGATAGTCACATAGGTAGTGAAAGAGATCTTGGACGATGGTGTGGCGGACGCCTCAATTGGGCAGATTGTCGTGTATAGTGGAAGAACTTCAGTGACGATGGCGACTGGTTTACCCGCGCAGACAACTCCTGGAGCGCATGAGGTTATAGTTGAGATCTTTGTGGTATAAACTGTTGACGTTGTGTATCCGGTCGGAATTCCTGGGGAAGCAGAAGCAACGGAAATAGCGGGAGCTAAGGTTGGGATACCTCCGTTGTTGCCTCGAGTGATTGGGCAGACTGTCGTATATAATGGGATCACCTCAGTGACGACACTTCCTGGCTTACCCGCACAGACAACTCCTGGAGCGCATGAGGTTATAGTGGAAATCTTTGTGGTATAAACTGTTGACGTTGTGTACCCAGTTGGGTTTCCTGGTGGTGCTGAAATGACAGGAGTAGAGTTTGGCACGCCACCGTTGTTACCTTGGGAAACTGGGCATATCGCTGTATATAATGCCTGTCAAAAATTAGTATATAGTTTTTGGTATATTTCTGATTCAGGGAATGAATTGAAAGGTTGCCTACAATCGTCTCGGTAGTAATGGCTCCAACAGGGCAGTTGGTCACAGTAGGGGCACAGGACAAAACAGTCCCGGTCTTCGTTGTGTAAACAGTGGAGGTTGTCAAAGGAAGGTCGACTCCGGTGAGAACGGATGTATCAGATGTGATTTTTGTTGGGCTGATGGTTGCTGACGATGTGAAAGTTGTCTTCGTGGAATTTCCATATGGTGGAGTGAAGGTAGGGAATTTGGAGGATTCCGAGCTACTGAGTGAAGTGGGGATGGAATAAGTACTGCTGGTGATCTCGCTTGAGGATATGCTTGTTGAGGTAGATACATCGCTTTGACTTGCAGACGAGGAAGGCCTTGAAATGGAGGATGAGATTTCGCTTGAGCTCGAGAGAATACTGGTTACTGAGACACTTGATGATATGCTCGAAATTGTAGAGCTGTCGCTTGAACTCGTGGAAGCCGAGACTGAGACTGAGATTGTGCTTGTTACTGATGCGCTCAAAGATGTGCTCGATGAACTTTCGCTTGAAGTTGCAGAAGATGAAGAGCTGGTCACCGGAGCGCTGGAAGAGGTGCTCGATGAGATATCGCTGGAAGAGGTGCTGCTGGTCACCGGAACGCTGGAAGAAGTGCTCGATGAGATGTCGCTTGAAGAGGTGCTGCTGGTCACCGGAACGCTCGAGGATGTGCTCGAAGAGGTGGAAATTGTAGAAGATGAACTGCTCGTTGTCAATACGATTGATGAGGTTGCCGATATGCTAATGCTGCTTGAGCTGCTGATGGAGGAAGCACTGGTCGTCGTCGATGTTACCGGACAGGCGGCAGAGGCTGCCGGTGGGGATATACCCTTCAACGAATCCTTGATGAGCGAATAGTACGGTTTGCAATTGCACTTATTATTTAGAGAGGCAGTCGCTTCCCAAATCATGATACCTCCGAAGGCTGAATCGTCCTTGTATTTCTTGATGAGAGTATCGGCCTCATTTGCATCAATATATTCCCCATAACTCGCTTTTTCACAGTCACTGCCAACAGTTGGTGCTCCAACAATACCAATATAGAGTTGAGCTCCGCTGCTTGCACCGCGGGCAATTTCTGATTTCCACGCGTTATAGTTGATGTCGATGCTGTTGTCGGCGAAGTTTCTTGCAGAACATGAAGGGTTGTTGTAAAATTGAATCCACAGAATATCAAACTGAGCTTGAGCTATCATGCTACCCATGTTCACTTCCGGGAGGAAGCATTGTGGCGCTCCGGTAATGAGATAGGACTTCGTACTCTGCTTGAACAAAGTTCGCAATTTTTGTATACATGCGATATAGCCCTGGGACAGATCTGTCGAAGTGTGCTCAATATCGAAATCAAATCCATCGATATTAATAGTATCAGACGTGGTGTTTGATAATCTACAAAATTAAAAGTCAGCCAAAGACAACCGAGGAACAAATGCATTAACTCGCCCTCTGTCCAGCGGGCGAACGCCGCCCTGAGCCTTCCACTCGTCAGTCAAGGGCCCGTACGCGCCCCAAAGCCAGTTCGCAAATTCTATACCCGCAGCGACTCCCGTGAGCTGGTAGTTCTTTGAATCGCCCCCTAAAGAGAGAACGATCTTCTTTCCCTTAGACTGGCAGTATGGAATGTCTTCCTGTACGGTTGGGCATTGAGTGTACAGCTGATCAGCATCGTGGTTCAAGCCTGGTCCGTAATAAACAGAGCCTCCCCAGCAAGCATTTCCGAAATTCTCTTTCGGGAATCCATTGCCTAAAGAGAGCATGTCAGTTGAGTGTCTATCGGTTCAATGTAACAACTGGTATGGTTACCTTGCTGTGGGAACAATTCCAGGAATCCAATAGGAATTATGTCGATATCTGTTTCGTCGCAGAACGTGGAAAGTCGCTTTTGGTCCGCTCCAGAACCCTATCCACGATTAGCGAAAGGTCCATGTAATATGCAAAATCATACCCAGTAAACGGCGACATTACTACCAGAAGCAGCAGAAGAAGCAATGAATGAAAATGTAGCGCTAGCTGCCAAGAGGCTTTTGACGGAAAACATTATTAGATAAGAGGTCTGTGGTAAACTAAAAAAACGATTGTGGTATGGCCGAAGCCGGTAGAGAATGTGGATAGATTGTCAATGACAGGACGCAGACAAAAGTCCGCAAAGGGAAGAGCGAGGAGGAGAGAATACAGATAGTGTTGACGGTGACTGTGAACAGAAAGAAAGCAGAGAGAGGGAAAGATGGTGAAGTGAGAAGCCATCGAAGCCAGTGAGTTCTCAAATGGGCCTAGACTGGTAAAGCGGCTTGTTTATTGCCCTTTCTTACCCGCATACGGGGTGATTACTGAATGGTCCGCCAGCGGAAACCCCTTCGAGTGTGCGATCAAAATGAGCCTGCAAGACGAATGGGGAAATGTACTCGCAGAGTTAGCGATTTAGAGGTGTATGGCAGGGGTGAAATCATAGAATTCGGGAACGGCCGAGAAGAACATGCATGGATCCGTAATAAGACGCCGCACCAGTATTGATAAATGAGCCACTCAGAAGGCCTCTGTAATACACACTTGTGTTGGACCTGCATCTGAGAGGCCAAGCTTTTAGCCTTTTAAAGAGAATTCCTTCCTCACAGGGCGAATTAACCGACGCACAGGGTCTCAGAGAACCCACTCGGGCGTCAGATATTGCCCAATTTGGGCAGGTTTGGATGAACCGTGCCTTACAGAATTGACCTTTCTGCAACCCAACAGTCTGGAGAAGGGCAAAAGACAGGGGACAGGTCCAGGCCATGGAGAGTCGAGCTAGGTAAGAAGTAAGACGGCGGAACATCTCTCCATATCACCAAGTTACCCTTTCAGCAAAGAATGATTCTGTAGAGAGCGCCATCCAAGAGGTGTATGAAAACAGAACAGAGAATACTTGTTCTATTGGTGGAGTAATTGAAGCTTTGACAACTGGCTTTTCTGCCAATAATAGCGACGTTGTTTCGCGCTACAAGCCGCTGTGAGATGTGAAAAGCGCTTTTTGCGAACGAAAAGGGGGGCAATGTGCCGCTGGTTCCTGCGCTAACTGCTTTAGTCAAGTCTTGATTGATAAATGAGGGCGCATAGAAGAGCGGCATAATCACTAACCGCATTCGCATGGCATTTTTGAAGAAGGCTGATTCCGCACGAGGTACGGAAGGAGGTCGTTTGCATCCCATCTTGCAAGTGTGCGTAAAAAGGGGGGAAAGATGACCGAGCGGCAAGCCACGTGATCGCCAGCTCGACCAATGGAACGAATTCTGCCGTATCACAATATCCAATAGCAGGCCATTCCAACTCTCCAACTAAGGGCGGAAAATTGGAAACAACCATTGTCCGAGTCTTTAGTATAGAAGTTTGGTTACCCCTTTCAGACTATCCCTTAACGAGAATTGAACGCTGCTTGTTTTTCTTTTTCTTTTTCTTTTCTTTTTGCAGATTCCATCATGTTGGTGGCGTGTTGGCTTCCGCCTAAGAAAGATCTCACCTGCAAATTATTTTACACAACGCTTATTTGGTCACTCTACTCAGAACGCAAATCGGCAAGCAGATAAGAAAAATTGGGGAGCAGCTGGATCTCTCCTACACCTTCTATTTGGCTCCGACAGTGACGAGAATATCCTGGACAGCATTCATTTCCAAGTGATCGAATCCCTCCCTTTGAAAAGAATGATTCTCTTCTGAATACTTTTCGCACTGCATCTTTATTTGTTCAGCTCGTTCATGAATGCCAGTCCCCATTGAATGCAAATGGGAACATAGAGATACCTTCTACCAAATACTCTTTTTTTCTGGCCGGGGTTTGGGGAAATTTTGTTCCATTGCAAATTGTTCTGTATTGAGATTGAGCGCTTCATTTCGTGAACATGGAGTTATCAGGTTTGCTCCATGATAACCTATAATTTTTCAAACAGACTCCAACCACAACCTTTTGAACTGGGAAAGGCTCCACATGGATATATCCCTATCCACCTCAAGAGGTCGCATATCAACCTCCCAACTCTCTCAGCCTCCCAACACATACACAGTCCAACAAGGCGTCGAACTATCCACCTCCTCCCTCCGCACAGAGCTCCCTCACATGATCGCTGCCTCCGATCACCTATCCTCTATATTAACAAAAGCAAATCTCCCATTCGCATTCATGGGAGGCTTCTCCATGTATCTACGCGGAAGTGACCGGGGGACAGTCGATCTAGACCTCACAGCAGAGGCAAACATGGAACAGATCCTAGTTGTACTTCGATAAGAACCACGGTAATTATCACCAACGAAGGAGGAAGAGGAAACGCTAAAACCGGATATTGATAGAATCATCAGACCACTCGGTCCCGTCTCAGGAGTAATGCGTATCTTCGTCCTAACAGGAAGCTCCCACGACCCTTTCTCCCTCCCAGAAAGGGAAGTACAAGTAGATACTCTCCTCCCTGGTACTTTTTCCTCTCCACTGCTTCCCATCCCTCAATCCACAGTACGTCTTCTCTCTCACAACCCATCCTAACACCCTCCCACAGGCACCCTAGGCGCTCCCCTCCAACCCTCCACATCCCTAACCCACCACACAACATCAACACCCCTCGGCCCTCGAACCTACCCCATTCTCAACATCCAAGCCCTCTTACAAAGTAAACTAAACGCCTTCTCCCGCCGAGAAGCCCCCAAAGATTATCACGATATAAATTATCTCATCTCGAAATACGCGGAGGAGATTTATGAGGTGAGAGGGGAGTTGGATATGGGGCAACGATGTAAGTTTGTAGGGAGTTATAAGGAGAAGATGGAGGGTGGAAAGGAGAATTCTGTTAGGAGGGTTAGGTAGGTTTTGGGCGTTGCTTGAGGGGGCTTGTGGTTCTTTGGACGGTTGGAGGAAAGGCGTAAAATTAATTGCTGGACAACGGCAGGAGAATCAGGCTTGTTTCCGGGTATACCTGCCGCGAAATATGGTCTTAGAGAGTGGATTTCTTGTTTATCCTAACCTTCTCGAACGATATCTGTGATTCTAAATCCCCGGAGGATGAGGAATGGGTTGTTCTCGGAACAGGGTCCGAACCTCCAAGGACAACTTAACTTACAGGAGAGAAATTTTGGCACTTGGAATCGACATGGAGTCATTGGAACACCAGAAGAGGTTTTTGGAATCCCCTGAGTGTATATTTTTTTGTCTGGCGACGGAGTTAGCTTTCAGATGTTCTTGTGAGAGGCAGTACGAAAAAATAAGTCTGGGAGGAGTCAAAGTTGAGATCCCCCAAACCGGGAGGAGTATGTATTGATATATACTTTTTTCTCCTTCCTAAGTACGTAACTCTTGCCACTTATATGCAGCAGTCTCGTAGATACTGTAACTTGAAAAAGCCCCAACTCCTCGCTAAAAACAAACCAAACGCAATAAACCAGTACTGGTTGCTCCGAAATATTCGGATTGCAACGGCATCAACCCAGATTGGACGTAATTTTCCTCGTCAAACCCCTAGTAGTCACCACCACCACCCCCCTCATCTCCATCGCCGTCATCTCCATCTTCGCCATCGTCGAAATATTGTTCAGCGTTGTAGTCATCGCCCATGTCTTCGTCTTCAAATGCCGAGTCACCATCTGTGAACAATTATTAGCGACGCAACACAATATTTCGGAAGACCTTACCTTCAACATCACCACCTCCATCCTTTTCTTTTTCCTCCTCATCTTCGTCATCGCCTACCCCGAACAACTTGTCATTGAGGGCCTGGTTTCTATCTCCCCCGTTTGCGCCAGACCACTCAGCATTCTTCCCCTTTCGTTGCATAGCTTGATTGATGCCATTGCGGACTTTCTCGCCTTCCTTGCCTTCAAGTGTACTCCACAGCTCTTCTGGGAAAAACTTTGTAACTGCCAGAGCTTAGTTCCTTTCCTGACTCATAAATCAAGAAGCACTCACTGAATGGTCGACCAGACAGCTTTGGAATGATATTCTTCGGTGGGAGGTATCTCATGGAGTATGTTTCTACGCCCTCAAAGGGGTCCATATCCGCCTTGCGATCCGTTCCGTATTGCTGATTATATTGGTCTTCGCTGAATGTCTTGACTGGCATATCAGGATTGCGCTTCGTGGGTTGGGTATAGAGGGGTCCGCGGTGGACTTGTGTTTGGAGGGTCTTGTAATGTTTGAATTGTCGTTGTTCGTCTTCGGTGAAGGGGGAGGGTCTCTTGAGGTCGGGGTGGGTCTGGAAAATTGTTAGAATTGAAGATATAAATTTGAGTACCGCAACTCATACAGGATAATCGCCAATGGGCGTGCCATCCACCTCGTCTGTGGCATTATAGCCTTCCCAGGAAGCTCCTCTCAAGCCTCCTCTGGCTCCACCTCGCCCACCGCGAGACATTTCAACGCAATGAGGGGCAGTAGAGTTTGAAATTGGGGTGAATCGTTATCGCAGAAGATGGTGAACAGGAGAGGACAAATGGATTATGTTTGATGAAGTGACCATGCAGACAAGATATGTTCAGTAAAAGTCTAAAGAGCGGATAGTAAAAAGTTTTGGGAGAAGAAGCAGTTCTGTGGTGGGGCACGAGCATTGAGGCTTCACCTCTGTAGCGGAAAAGAGTTTGCGGACTGCTCCAGCCACAAGAAATTCGCCAAGAAATGTGGCGGGACCGCTATCCTATAAAACAAACTCACCCCTGGACTTAAGGTATGATTTCACATCAACGCTGAATTTGAATTCCCTAAAAATGAGGAATACTATTAACTAGTCAATTCTGCTTCTATCTGTATCTTTTGTATATTTTTACTACTTAGTTGTGTTGAGATGTACACATCTTAAAAGAGTCTTATTCTTTAGGGTCAATACGGCCGCCACTTTGCACTTACCGTCAACAATATTATCAACAACTTCCAGCACCAAACACCAAATGAATGCCCAACGTGCCCAACGAAATTTCCAGCTCCCAGATGAGTATGCACGAATATTCCCACAAAAAGCTCGAGAGGACCTCACGGAGAATCTGCCTCGATGAAGGCCGCCGCAAATCCTGATCCTCGGCTTCTTCGCGCTGTTCTAGCACGTCGAAGGGATTCCGGAAATGCAGGACAAAAAGGGGGTAAAAATATATATGTTCCTTCAAAAGAACTGAACGATACCTTCGGGCCCAATAGTGTGGTTGACTGGCCTGGACAAATCGGCCAAGACCCGATAAGCAAGCCTCTTCTCCAGGCCACCCGTTCTCAGCTCATCCAAAATATCAATCTGCTACTTGAAGCTGGAGCGAATCCCAAAGGAATTGACATGCAATTCCTTGAGTCTACCCAAACGCTATTTCTACGATTTCGCCCCCGCCTCCCCAACCATGTTGATATTGACGGCGACGTTGCAGATAGAAAACAATCCTTGGTTGCATCAACCTCTCCCAAAATGCAGCACTTACGACTGAAGAAATTAAATAGAGGAGTGGAGCCCACACGAATTTCTGGATGCTTGCGAATACAGTGCCTATAGACACATGTCCCAAAGGCGATGAAATGCACTCGCTTATAGCTGCCGCAAGACAGCCCTCAACTCAGATATTGGATAGACTGGTTGAAGTGGGGGCTGATATGTCGAGCTGGGTTTCAAGCCCGGAGTTTGATCCGAAGTCCCCAACACTCTCTGGTCTAGCTATTACGAGTCCTTTGCATGCTGCCGTAGAGGTCGGAAATGAGAACATGATAGAACATCTCCTCTCTCGAGGCTTCGATCCCAATTTCGTCCCACTAAGCAACCCGCTATCTTGTTTGAGTTCTCTGATGAGCAGCCACCTCATTTCCGAACCTAAAGCAGAAGCGGATATTGAAATGGAGAATACAGCTTCTATTTCCAAACTTCCCACAACATTCAACCTCTCCGCCTATACTGCTCTCAGCAGACACCCATCCATTAGTCTCACCCTAAGTTTTCTAATTCTTTCAATACACCCTTTACATCTCGCATCCGCATACGTTTCGCTCCCCCTTTTTCAACATGTCCTCGCTACATTTCCCATTTCACCAGCCTACATCCCACCTACAGCCCTAGGACACATCCTTCTCCATATAGCATGTCTCCCTCCCTCGGCTTCACACATCAAAACTGGCTCTTTAGGCGTCAACCTCTCCATTCTAGATACAAGGGATATAACCTATCCGCACTGTCGACCATCAAGACCTCGTTCTCTCTACGGGAATTCCCTCATTCCAACAAACGAGGAATTATCAAGCTACTTCCCTTCCCAAACCGAGCTCCTTGATATCTTCATTAACGAGCTTGGGTTGAAAGTCTCAGAGCAAGATACATGTGGCAACACAGCATTACATTACCTCGCTTCTCACTCACTTTTTAATGCAACTGCTGTAGAGTTATTACGTTCAGCAAAAGAAGGGGAGAGAACATGGAGAGGGGTGAAGAATTATTGGGGATATACTGCTGAAGCTCTGATGATTGGATCTGAAGTCTAAATCAGCACGGGCTGGTCTATAAACCTTGTTAGTGATGAGATTGAGGAATGTTGGCAAAGAAAATTGACTGCTGAAGAAGGGAAGAAACGTGAGTTGTCAACGAGAGGTGTTCGTGGTCGTGGACGGGGGAGGGGAGTTGGGAGAGGGGGGCGGAGATCGTTGTGGGAGTGTGGTAAGAAGAATAACTGGCAGGACCTTGAGAACTTTCCTTATCATGTTCCTGCTAAATATTAGTGAAAGAGGGAGACTTTCTTCTGGGTATACTTGCGTATTTGAGCGCTGAGCGGAAAGGTCGAGGGAGATTCCTTTTCATGGAATGTAAGGGATGGTATACATTTGCTTATTGGAAGGATGAATTAGATGAAATATCATATAGCCCCACTTTATATTTTAGCTGTGTATAGCATGGGAAACAGGTGTTCGCCGAACACAGCTCAGATCTCTTGTTCAGCGTGACCCTGGAGCTTGTGAAATGAAGAAAACCTACTGTTGGGACGCTTGATGAATTCAAAATGCCTTGTTGAGTGAGATGGAGGTGAGATGGCCAGGCGACACATCCTCCGAGGTGAAAATAGCATCTTGACATGGCAAGAATATGTCCCTGGGGTTTTTTTCTCCCGGTTTTTTGAGATTGGAGGGGTAGTTCTTTGAAGTAGTATGAAGTCTAAAGATTTC
Organism: Hymenoscyphus infarciens; assembly: GCA_001414345.1. NCBI lineage: Eukaryota > Fungi > Ascomycota > Leotiomycetes > Helotiales > Helotiaceae > Hymenoscyphus > Hymenoscyphus infarciens. Next base: position 289,031 of record LLCB01000021.1, on the reverse strand, counting down.
AGTTCCTCTTCCCTTGATTTCTGTGTCATGGTTTGTTTGAGCGTACACCATGAATTCTGTATCTCTTGAGCTGAGAAAAACGTGATTGGATCTCCGATAATCGGACTGTTATTCCACGACGTTGGGTGAATTTTTGATACACCTACCCTCGTCTTGTCTGAGTCTTTTTGAGTAAGCAGCGAGTAAGCCACAAGGAAAGTAGTATGCTAGTAAGCCAAACAACAATTAGGGGCCAAAAAGAGTTGCGAGCAAACCCTCCCTTGTCCATCGCTTATCGAGTAAGCCAAGCATCAAGTTTTGGGGCCAAAAGGAGAGTCACGAGTAAGCCCTTTCAACATGGAGTAGGCCAACCAATTCGGTCTGGGGGCTAAAAAAGGGGTGTAATTCTCCTCGGAAATTGTTTTGGGAATAGCTCGAGTTTACATTCAGTAATTTATTCTTCATGGATGAGTTCGTGTTAAAGGTGAATCTTTACATAATTGTTCAATTTTGATATGGTAATTGGAAGCAAGGGAGATTTGATGTTACCCGAGTGGAAGAGGTTTGAGGAAAGGAAGCTGAGGTTCCACTTCTCAGTGTCACGACAGCGGGGAAGTGAAAGGAACCTTCTCTGTTAGGTGTCATGCTTTGTGATCCATGCTGTAGCTAACAAATAGCAAACATACTTCCTATATTCAAAAATAGAATAGATAGCTACATAACATCTACAAATACAGAGGTAACGATATCTCAATCTATATCTGCTCCCTCCTTCGATATATATCCCATACCCGACCCATGTAGCTAAGTACAAAAAATATCATCCAGACGCTGGGTATATTTGAATCAACTTCAAGTAACAAAAAAACCCACTCGCCCCCAGTCCAATCCCCATTTCCCAGTCCCAACCCAAGTCCAGCTCCATACCAGTAAAATTAGTGGGGATTCTCAAAAACACAAAGAGTCTGCCAATCTCATGAGAAATCTGGTCTTGTGGCTTAATCTTGTAATGAAATCCCTATGTAGCGCTTCCCGGAGCTCCATATATAAAGAGAGAAAGGAAAATATGCCGTTTGTCGTGAGACCCTCGTTTGTAAATAGTAAATCGTATGACGTCGCCGCGTCTATTCTGATGCTTGCATATCCATCATAGTCCATCGTGGTGGTCGGTTTTTGTTGCTGGTAAAGTAATCCGTATACGGCCTACTCAACAACAGACTCTAGTTTATCCTCTGCAGGAGCCGGTTGAGGCCATTCAACTGGAACCATTGGTCCGTATTTGACGTTGTTCTGAGCCTCCAATTTCTTCCTCATGATCTCTTCTGTGATGTCCCATCTCAACCTCAGCTTGGCCCGGCGAGCTTGGAAGAGGTTGAAGAATTCATCTTCTTCGTCTGTAAAATTCTCGGCCAACATCTCCAACTCTTGATCTTGTTTCTTTCCCAACTTGTGAAGTTCTTCATCCTGGCGGGCAACAAGTTGCTCCATTTGTTTGGCTTGCTTATCTCGCATGACGTTGATTTTGCTTTGATGTAAACGTTGCAAATCATCGCGCATTCTGTACTGTTGGCCAAGTTCTCGGAGGTCTCGTTCGGTAACAACTCTCGCGGGATTTGAGCCACTTTCAGTTCGCCCAATGCCCTCGCAATACGCTTCCATGTGCCTCAGTCGTATCCTTACGCTTCTTTCAGCCTGCTTGTGTGTTGAACGTAGTTCCATCTCAGCTGCCACTTGGCGATCCTCTAGATGTGCTGAAGTTTTTGCATGTCGCTCCTTCATCTTGGAAAACATCTCACCATATCGATCCAATACAGCGAGTTTGAGTTTGGAGTGGCGCGTCCACATAATCCACCTCATTTTCCTCTCGAAAAGGGTGAACCGGTCCCGTTCGTTAATTTGTCGAGCTCTCAGCGCATTCAATTCCCGGGATGCTAACGTCCTCTTCTCAGCAGCAGCCTTTTCCGCGGCTTCGATTCGTTCCTCTTCCTCTCTTGCGGCCTTTTCCTTTTCCAACTGTTCCATACGTGCCTCTTCTTCCAACCTACGACGCTCCAATTCCTCTTCGCCACTGCAATAGTTTGGACATCCCACAATCTGGTCCCAAACTGCGCCACATATGTAGCAAAACTGGGCTTTGCATCGACAAGTAATATGGCTGCAGCCTTGTGACAGCTCGACCAAGTTTCTACACTTGTAACACCGTCTCCACCCCGACTTTTCGCCCATTTTTAGTACCATTTCTAACTCCCAGTCCGCCGGACAGTCTTGACCAAACCCATGGGTGGCACGCTTGCACGTCAAACAAGCCCGTTCTTGACATCTCGGACATGCCACCTCGAATGGATATTTGGGATCGATTTTGGCTCGCCTTGGTATAAATTCGCCACATGCAGTGTTCGGACAAAATATTCGGGACTCCCATGGGGTGCTGAATTGTACCACACTCTTGATAAACACAGACTGATCGTCCCTCGTTAAGACCGATTTGACCGTGTCACCGGGGACGGGCAGCGTGCAGCATCGTGGAGGCATTTTGGACTCATCATTCATGGATTGTGTGAGCAGGACTCGCAAGCACTCGTCGCAGTATCTGTGCATGCAAGGCAATGTGTTTAGTGTCTTGCTCCCATCGAAATCTTCTCGGCAGCATACACAAGAGCTAGACAGTCAGTTAGAAATTCCATCTTCAACTAGCCTGGTGCCTCGACTCACTTGGTGCTCTGGGAACATGTACTGCCCCTCCGGAGTCGAAACAGACTCCGACTGCTCTTTTTGATGCCATTTTTGATACTGGTGTATGATTTCCTGGTCGAGACAGAAAACAGGGACCCTTCTCGCTCTGCTGGCGGCATGATTGAGATTGAGAACCTCTCGGTATTGTCCGTCTCCCCGGTCTGCTCCAAATATTTGCCATATTCCGAGAATGAGAGGCTCCTCCTCGACGATGGCCTTTGTTCTTGTGAGAATCCTTCTGCATTATCGACTTGTTCGTAGGAAGACCTTGATGACTGCGTTTCTTGGGAATCCCAAGAGCCCGTTTTGGTATGGTGGGAGAATTCCGACTCGGACAGACTTGAAAAGGCGAAGCCATCCCTAGCGGACTCTGGCCTCGTCGTCGTTATACCTAGGTTTTCTGCTTCCAACACGAGAATAGCATGAACCAAGGCTTCTGTTTGGTGTTCGCTAAGCTGTAGTACCTCGCGGATATAGTCTTGATCGTTGTATTCGATACGCTCGTCATATTTGATTTGGCCAGATGCGACTGCAGATGCTTCGGGGGTTTGAGACAGGTCTACCAGCGAAAAGTTCCGCAGCGGCAGTACCTGCACGGGAGCCATCATCATGAGGCCTGTTGGTATCTCGCTGTCGACATCCGAACGAGTGAGGGCAAGGTGAGGAGGGTGATAGTGAGGATGTCGATGTCGAGAGGGTTTGTTATCGCGGTGGTGCACGTTCTGTCGGGGGGCTAGAAGTGGGTACAAGTACGGGAAGGATGCGATCCTTGTAGATTGCTGGGAGTCGTGCAGAAGATGATCTGCAAATACGATATCGATAGTGATACGAGTGATTGATTAGAGAGGGAATGAAAAACAGAGAAAAACACCCCCAAATACTGCATGAAAATGGTAGAAATACAAATAGGAAGTAAAGAGAAGAAAAATGAGTTGCTCCGTGAAAAGGAGGTTGATTCGCTTAAGCCCTCGTGCGTCGGGTTATGGCGGGAGGATTTCTACAAGTATAACCTCCATAAACAAACAAATAGTGTGTTACCACGTGCCTACTAATACCTACAACTAGTAATTCATCAACTAGGAAGAAACCCCTGTGGTTAGCTGCCCCGTTAAACAACGCCTTGAAGTTGCGGAACTGTTGCGGAATTGTAACTTCTTCTTCTTTTCCTCCTAGAGCACGCCATCAAACCGTCAAGTCATGTCCCGGCCGTACGGCCGTCAATGGCGCGCGCGTGGTCGTATCACTAGGTCCGGCGGTGATTAGTCTTGACTTAGCAAACCTTCTCTCGGGAATTCTTTTCTTGATGCCTATCACGATGCGAGCCACGACCAGACTCCTCTCCACTTTGCTAATCTTCACATCCCTACAAATGAATCTGCTTCTTCGCGTACCCCTTTACAGATTCATGCATAGCCTCCGATCGACAACCTCGGGACCCTAGATGTACTTAGTTCACAACCTTTTCCACAACAACCTTCAGTGGCATGGTATGTAAGCTAAAACACCAGAGTTCCAAACATCATCTCATCAAACATGTCCACATCTTCGGCCTTCAGCCTCCCCAAAAGCAGCTACAGGCCAACGCTGACCTGACCGCCTCTGGTCCAGCCATCACAAACGTCATTACGGGAAGGAACGTGGCCCCAAAGGTAACCCGGCTCTTCACATCTCCTAGCACCACTCCTAGCACCACGGAGGTACCGAAAACACTATTTCCATAGAGCACAACAAACCCCCTCATAGAAACATTGAAATAGACACAGGACAATGACCCATTAAATGTCATCATTCCCAAATGCATCCTTGTCTTTCGCCATTTATTCCAAATTCAGCTTCTAGTGCGAACAAAAAGGGTCTGAGAGAATCATCCAAACGTTTGGGTACTCTCCCCCCCCCCTAATTAGAGGTTATTTCTGACAGATGGGAACCTTAAAATTGTGCGGGTGTTGCACCATTTAACCTCTAATTAGGGGAGGGGGGAGAGTAGATGTAAGGGTCAAGTACCTAGGTTACTCTTACTTAAGTAAAGGGTGCTCTTATTTCCGACCTCATGGACGAGCGTTGTCAAAGCAAATCGTCTGTGTGTGTGTCCACTGCTTGTGGTGGTGCCCACTCTTTCGAGCTTAGTTCGGTAAGTGCATGGGGGAAAAGTCCGAGTCGAGGCGTTCTAGAAGCGTGCTTCAGATAATTGATTAGCGTGGTCGTTTCGCTCTAAGCTTTGGGCCCTGGAGATCGAAGGTTTTTTATTCTCGGCATCAGCAACGGCATTTCGATTTCTCCCAAGTCTGCCCAAGAGGGCAAAAGATTACTCATATTCTATGTGATGTTTCCAATGGCAATATGAACAGGAATGTAGGAAATCCTTCGTAAATTCATAACAGAGCAACCAACTGACGACTATCGCTCCAGAAAAATGGGGTACAAAGCAAACTCGCTTCAGACATCCCTCTCAGCCGATTCTTGCCCCCCCGCTTATCCCTCCCAATATCTCGACCTGTAAACAAAACTTCTAAACCTCCTTAACAAACCCTACCTCAACAACTCTCTCAGTCTCCACCCTCAAATTCGCAATCTTACTCCTGGTATTCTCTCTCATCCACAAAAATGCACGCAAAGTACCCCGTCTCAGCCATCCACTCCCATGTCTAATCTTCATCTGTTCCTTGCCAATGATATACAAAACTCTCTGGTTGTAAGCTTGTTCCAAGATTCTAAGATCCTCCGAGATCTTTTGGTCAATTTTGTCTTGTTGTAATTGCGTGAGTTTTTCGGGGTAGGTGGGATGATCACTGCTTGGTGTTGAGGAGTCGTGGATAGAAGAGGGATATGAGATAGGGCGGTCTGGCAGAGGGAGCGAGGATTTTGTGATGAAGGTGCGTAGTTGAGTGCAGATTAGAGAGGCGAGGTCGGGTGTTACTACTTCGTCCATGTAGCCGTGGCGGACGATTAGGCTATTGGATTTGGAATTAGTATGAAAAGAGATAGAAGTAGCACATCTCCCGAGGATATGGGCAAATTAAATTCTCTCTCCTCCTTGAGAAAGCAAAGGGAAACATAACTCAGAACTCCCAAGACAAATAAGATATAGAGGAAGAAAACAAAACTTACCGATAACAATTCGGAATAGCAAGTCTCGAAACGCTGTATCTTTCCTCAGGAGCCACACTAGGCGTTTCAAGCGGCCTCAAATGGAAGAATACCATCACATCTGGCGCAGCAACCAACTTAGCCAAAAACTGACTGAAAATAGGCGGTGTAGTCTCCCCCGCCTTATCAAAGAAAATCCCAAGGCCTTTAATAGTACTTAGTGTCTCCCCTCCAAAAACATCCGTTAATTTCAAATAGCCATCCTCATCAGCTTTAACGAGGTGGGAAGTTGGGAAACGGTCAGAGGCTTCGGCTTCCCATTGTTGTTCTTTTCCGAACCGCCAGAGGATGAGGATGCAGGCTAAGACTGCGGAGAGAATCAGTGTGAACCAGGCTCCGTCGGGGACCTTTATGAGCGAGGAGGAGAGGTAAAGACCGTCGAGGCAAGCTATGGTTAACCAGGGGAAGAAGACGAGGTAGGGGCTTCGTCGCCAGACTATTAGGGCTACGAGGCCGACCATGCAGGAGTCAAAGAAAGTGACAAACATGACGCAGACACTGGGTGGTTATTAGTAGCCGTATGTATTCACTGGATCAGAGAGCGTTGGTGAGACGTACCCGTAAGCATTTCCGAGAGTAGTGGTCTAGAAGATGTGGTTAGTTTTGTAAGATAAACTCTAGCGGGGAGACTCACATTATTTGCAATTGCAGCTGCCGCAACACTTCCAATCATAAGAAGCCAATTTACAAGTGGGACATAAAGTTGACCATGGAAGATCTTTGAAGTATGCACTACCTTAATCTGAGGGAAGTAAGATAACTTCATAACTTGAGCCATAAGCTGGAAGAAAAATCAGCAGTTATCGTCATATCAGAAGTATAAACAACACTTACCTGAAACGTGGCTGTGATAATAGCCTGAGAAGCAACAACAGCAGCCAAAATTGCAATTACCAACGACGGATATAGCATTCCTGGAGGTGCGGAGTTGTAAAATGGGTTCGTATATGCACCCGGGTGGTCCTTGATATAAGCAGCTTGACCAACGTATGCCAAAATTAGACATGGGAAAGCATAGCAGAACCAGGAAAGTTGAATGGCCTTGCGACTGAAAGCGCCCAAGTCCGCGAAAAGAGCTTCGACTCCTGTGAATGCTAAAAGGATACCACCAAGCATTCTCCAGGCTGTTGTTTTACGCCGGATGAATAGACCTGGAAATCGTCAGTGACAATTCAATGCTATTGTTTTGAATTAGAGGAGACTTACCAAAAGCATATCCAGGATTAAAAGCCTTCAACACAGAATGATCAAACTTGACCAAATTGTAGATCCCAAAGCTAGCATTGAATCCCAACCAAACAATAACAATAGGCGCGAACGCGCTTGCAAGCTTCGTAGTACCGAGGGGTTGAATCAGGAACAAAAGAATCAAGATCCCACAAGTCGCCCCAACAACCACCGATTTAGAGATATCAGGTTTGACGACTTGAAGACCTTGAACTGCTCCGAGGACTGATTGGGCGGGTGTCAACACTCCATCGGACACTACAGTATCTCAGAGTCAGCTTACTTCTTTAGGAATGTTTAAGGATTAGAATGAGTAAAAGCCCACTGTAGAACTGTCGAGAGTGGGCATGACTCGGCTCTGGAATTTACCCAAAGAAGACACTTTACACAGAGAAACTGGGTACTCACTAACCATGGAAACAGCAAGAACACCGATGGTTTTGAGTAAGCCTTTAGCGAACTGGCTCTTTTCAATTCCAGAACGGACGTGTCGGTTTGCTTTGTAGAGGTCCTTTGTTAAATGACGTTCCATTTTTATGAGTGATGCTTCTCGAGGATCACGTTTTGTGATATTGGCCTTGGAAGGAAATTAGTCTTATTCCACGATAATACATTCAAAACAACTCACATATCTGGACAAGAGAGAATAAGTGCTGAAAGTCCCACCCTCTCCATCGTTATCGGCGTGTAAAATGATGAGGGTATATTTGATAGCCACCATTATCGTCAAGGACCACTTTTCGAAAGTCAACGGGCTGTTTCATTGTTCGGGCTGTGACAAGTGCTTACAATGATAATTGACAAGACGCCAACCAAATCCTCATAAGAGGGCTCTTCTGTGAAAGTCGACGAAAACACATAGAGAGGACTGGTACCAATGTCTCCGTAAATGACACCGATTGATTGGTAGGCGAGCCACAGAAGATATTTTCCAGAGAATACCTAACGTGGTAAAGTAAGTAAGAGTCATTCTAACTTTTGGCAAATGTCAGAGATCCGGTTGCTGCTCTCACAACCAAGAAGTGTGCGAATTATTCGAGAATTATTTGTTCTAGGCCTCCCAACACGAGAATATTGAAGAAATAAGGTAGAGAGGTGTCAGAGAACAATGACTGAGTTTCTCCTCCAGTAGCTTCCGGCTAACGCGTGCTAGGATCAAATCTTGCAAGAAAGGTTCCACCCGAATACCAAAAACACATACCTGCTTCTTCTTAAAATCTCCATCACGACGTAATCCCGAGTCCTCATCCTCTTTGTGGTGTTGGTGCTCATGATCGGTATTTCGTTGACTCCGTTGATCTGTCGAAATGGCCCTGATCGGATAAACCCCACCCACATCATTACCGCCCGCATTCGATCTCACAGGACGTATACCCTCAATCTGAATGGTTGCCATGCCTTGAAAAATGCGGCCAAAGCCTATTTCCAGAAGGTCTTGTCGCTGCGATATCGTGAATGCGTCTAGACTTTACGCGAAGTGCAACACACTCGAGACAAAAGAACCTGATACGGGGAGGCACGTAATGCAAAAGCTCCAGATTTTGCTCGATGTGCAACAGAAAACGTCTTCAAGAACCTGATGTGAATAAGACGATTAAAAAAGACTCCAGGTTTCGCTGCGATATGAACAGAAGCGAGGACAGAGAGGCGTACCTGATGTAAGGACAAACGAGGTTTCAAAGAATCAAGGAATCGGATATTTTGTAAAAGCTCTGGAGCTCCGATGGCGCGCAAAAGAATTTGGAATTGACTTAGAGTCAGACCTGATTCAAGGACAGATGAAGCGAGCAAGATTCACTTGATTCTAAGATAGCGCTTGCAGCATGGAGTAGTTCATCATTGGCCACATCTTCCCCCGCGTGGGGGGCCAATAATATCGCCTTTCCGGCCCACACCTTCATGTCGATTGTCAAGTTCAAGTTACACCGTTTTCCACGCAGTCGGAAACAGCGTGTGTTTTCGGTGGGAATTGTCCTGATATCGGCGTTCGATATTCGCAATGAATGATCGACGCAAGGTTTACCGCCCACTTAAACAAGCCTGAAATGAAAGCTTGACGGGCTTTGACAGTGCTCCCCAACTTGGCGGTCAGTCTCGATCGCCTGGCAGTGAAGTCTGGGCAGCCCCCTCGCGTAGCATGAGATACAGTCAAAAATGTATTGTGTGCACGATTAGCCTTCTTGCGATGCCAATGTCATTGATCGCATCTAGATGCCGAATGGTGCTTAGCTCCGTTAGTACAACAATAAACCAGTGGCAACATTTGTGCTAGTCCCTAGCCATTTCATCAAACGAGTGTCACCTTGAAATCTGCTCACCTAGGTACAGCCTGTACTTGCCACGACAGGATTGCTTCCGCACGGCGGTGTGTTTTTCCATCACTTGACATGTCCACCATAAAAAATTCAATTTGTCGGTTGGAATTGTATCCGCTGTTGTTAGCGTTAGCACCGAGTAGATGGATGCGAGAAATCCATGTATGGTTCCTCTGAAAAGCACGAATCCCTGCCCTAAAAATCCATGAGGCTGCGGGGTTGTTCTCAGGTGCGGCACCCGCAGCCCCAGCCCCCACCATGAGGCATATATTTGATTTGACAGGATAAGCAGAGTCCCATTGTAGCTTGGAGGCATGGAAAAGATTTGCCCAAATCTTTTTGACAACGGAGAAATCCCAAGGATAAATAACCAGCAGCTAATCGGAACGCGAAGCTCGGAGTACTTTGATGTCGATCCCTGAGATTGGCGTATGGTATGCAGGTGATAGCTTGCAGCTCTGCGCTGCTGGCAGCTGCAAATAAATCGCTCATGCGCGTTCTGGCCCGCGTTCAAGAAAGCTTGCTTTGCCATGAAAACGCCGAAGGTACCCATCCTTGTGGATTGACCTGCAAGGCATGCTGAGGATTTGGAAGCTCTGGAGGAGTCAATTCGATACCTGCCAGATACGAATAGCGGGTTGGGGTTCTGCAGCACCATTCCCATAATGAACTATCTAGTCGGGAGTAGTGGCAGCTTCATAGACTACAATATTGTTAGCAAGACCTCAAAATTCGACCCGAGTGTTTACTTTACTTCTCTAATAGTATATTTCTTATTCTCCCCTCAGGATTATCGGTCCTAAAAATGGTACATCATATATGTGCCCAATATTGTCTTTTTAGACCCAGTAACCAGGATCACTTTTCGAACTCGTGAAGGTGTTCTACTTGGCAAATCGTCAGTTGATCAACTCCCCGAGACGATAACGAATGAACCAACAATAGCAGTGGGTTGGCTGATGGTGATTTTCCTCGTTGGAGTGACACACTGACCGAGCGGCTGGCGAGCTCATAGGGCCTGTCGCAATAGCGAGCTCCTAAACATCAAAAGTACTACATCTTCAAGGGGACTGAAACTTCAAGAAAGAAAATAACAAAGATGAAAAGCAAGTGGGTTTTTCGAAAAGTATCTGTGAAGCTTTTGTAGGGGCATAAAGCGCTCAAGTTGCGGTATTTATGGTTTTCGATGACTACAAAGTACCACCCAGATCTGCAAAACAATACTGGATCCCTGAGGGTTCCTATTGATACATTTAAAAAAGGATATTCAAACTGGAGAAATGGCAATACACATGTCAGGGTCCAGCAACCTCTTTTGATGGGTGTGAAGAGAATTAAATCAAGGAGTCTGGGAGAGAAATATTCCTCACAGTAAGGTATGCCACATATTCTGCAATGCCACGGTGGGACGAAGTATGGCTGCCCATCTCCCAGGTTTTCCAATCTGCGGTACAAACGAGGAACAAACCCACTCTCAATCCGTCTCGAGCAAAGCGAACGGATTACTCGAGCGATTTCTTCCCTGTGACATATCATTCCCAGCTTTCTGTTTTCGCTTTGCTTCCCGCCGGGAAACTTGCGGTGTAACAGTGATCTGTGGCACTTCAATCCCCAAAATATTGTGTGCGACCTTTGCTATATCCCTATCCTTGATCATTTTGATGATTGGAAGCGCTTGACCCAGTTCTGGAAAATCGGCCAACGGAGGGAGAGAATCCAACTGATCTCGTAACTGCAAGATTGGCCGTGGCAACGTACCAACGAATCTCGAAACAACCAAGGCCAGGACAAACTTGAGAATTCTAAAAGAGTAGAACTGCGGAAAATCTCGGAGTCAGTATTGCCATTTCTAGAAGTATGTTTGAGGAATGAGTAGGGTAGTAGGAAGGAAACAAAGCTGTCTGAAGAGGAAATAGTGTCTTATTCCTCCAAAATCAACCCGAAAAGGGTAATATTAACTCGGACCCACTGTGCTTTGTAACTGAGCAAGAAATTGCAAGATCTCCCAGCTAAGATTCTTATGCGATTTGTCTTCCAGCAGAATGGCTTGGTGTCTGACAAGTGGACCCGTTGCAGGCTTTGAATGTTGGTGACACCACTCAATATCTTCACAGACGGATACAGCTATCCAAAATTCGGTTTTCGACAGCCGAGGTAGCTTTAATTCGATTTGTGTGAGCAGCGTCAAAAGAGTTTGGCATGCTTCTGGGACATCATGAACTGGGAGCTGTAGCTCTCTCCCACTCGATTCTGTTTCTTGCCTACGATGCTCAAAAACGGTTAAAATAATCTGTCCTTGTGGTAAAACCAAACTGACAAGCCCATATGCCAACTGTCGGACTGTTTGAGACATTTCCCAGGCGCTAGTCCTTGTAGGAGAGCCAAACACGAAAGGGAGAAATATATGAGGAGTTATACCACTGGGAGCTTGACCTGCAAGTTTAGCGAACAGGGGGATTTGAAGGACATATTCCGATATGCGCGGATCTAAGCTTTGTAAAACTTCCAGAGATCCCTCATCATCAACGCTGGATTGACCTAACTTGCAGCCGTATTCCTTTTTGAACTCTGCAAAATCCTCGGGGTTATTTTTTGTAGACTGGGATGTCTTTGTTCGTGCGAGAAGCTCAGGGAATGATGCTTGAACATCCATTTTCAACTCAAACGCAAAAGACTGTAAGCCATATGGAGCTGGTAACTCCAGTCTAGCAGATATTTCCGCAGGGTGATATATCAGGCTCTTGAGGGCTCCAGAGTCTCTCTCAATATCTTTGAAAAACACAATAGATCCTTGGCCAATATCATGGACGAGAAGATCTGAATCCCCTGTAAATGCTATGCCTCCATTGTGCTTCAAAGAAGCGGCACAGTATTCGTCTGCCTCGCCTGGGACTACCTTCGTAATATTTCTATATTCGGCAGAGTACCTGAGGGCCTCTAGGATCGCTGGTACAAGGAATGGAACTGGAGGAAGCCTCGTAAGTCGTTCGGGGACAGGGGGACAGGTGAATAGTTCGTGTGAAGTTGGAGGGGACAACGAGGCGGGCGATGAGCATGGGGTAATTGGAAATGCGGCATGGTAGGCTTTCAACTGTTGGGTTTGCCTAATAAGTCTCTCGATTCTGGTATCGTATTTCGTGGATGGCAGGAAACCGTCAAAGTAAATATTTCTTCTGCAGCAAGTTAGAGGGGTTGGATATTCGGGGTATGAGGGGTAGCAGAGCACAAACATAGTTAGTTTACTGGCCCGCAGAGTATCGAGCCATGCAAGAGCACAATTAGCCAGTTCGAGGCTGGTAATTGCTGTCTCGAATTGATTCCTGGACTGTTTCCTCGCACTCAAGAAAACGTGATAAATGTGGTAGCAAAAAGCAGGTCCATCGATGACCACCTCGTGAGATTCCAGAGGCCCCGATGCCGCATACGGACGCAATGCCTTGGTTAGGCGAGGGATGCCCATAGAACAGATCGTGAAAATGCTTCGTGGAGGAAGTGTGGTTTGATTTCAGTCTGTGGTGAGGCTCAGCATGCGCCACACATAGCTTCTTCATAGACCAACAAAACCCCCCCCAACGTCAAACCACCACCATCGAGCATACATAACAATGAATCCAAGTTTACAGCCGCAAAAATGGCTTCCCAAGAAGGGGCAACCTATGGAAGCCTGTTCTCACGCTCAACAGTAAAAGACCTCCCTGGTCAATTTCCACCACCTGTAATTGTTCCCCCAAAAGAGGAGCACCGACATACGTTTATCATCCTGCATGGACGTGGTTCTACAGCTGAGAAATTTGGCCCTCCCCTTCTCGAATGCGTAACCACTTCAGGGGAGAAACTCCAAGGGGCTTTTCCTCACGCGAAGCTCATATTTCTCACTGCACCTAAGACTCGTGCTACTATTTACAAACGCTCCTACACCCACCAATGGTTTGATATGTGGCATATGGCAGCACGCTTCAAACGTCAAGATTTGATGAGAGATGGTCTTGAGAAGGTATCTATTGCACTGAGCTCTCCTCTGAATCAGTACTAACCAAGGAAAAAGAGCTGCAGATATATTCACGGAATTTTGCAACGGGAAACTGACCTGGTTGGAAAAAATGTTGTCCTATGGGGGTTGAGCCAAGGATGTGCTACGAGTTTAACTGCACTTCTTACATGGGATGGAACACCTTTCGCTGCAACAGTAAGTAAAACCATGCTTCTGATCGTCGGGAGCAAGTAACAGTCCCAATCTGACTTGACTTAGGTTGGGATGTGTGGATATTTACCGTTCACGAATCACATGGAAGATTTCATCAAACCTGATGCTGCTTTCGAAGCCGATCCATTTGGCCATGATGACCCTTTCCAGAGCGATGCCAAATCTCCCGATGATTTAGGTAAAGAGAAGTCACTAGCCCAGGTATGTGTAATCCAACAAAGTTCTACCTCCAATGCCCAAAACTTTGGTACTCAGCCAAGTGCAGCAGAGACTTTTGATGGTTCAAAATTTCTAGTACGGCATTATGATTTATTCCAGATCTTTTGGTTAATATGAATGATTGCCATCGTTGTTTGGTGGAACTTAAACAAGCGTTTAAGATATAGGCATTATGCGGCTGTCCATTTCAACGGAGTGCTTAGTACCGAGTCGAGGGTCAGAAATCATTACTTCGAGATGGTTATTGACAGTTCGATCAATTAGGCTCTTTCGTTTCTCAGAGAAGAGATCAACATGAGGGATAATACTCAGCTGGTCTTTCAGAAGATACCTATATTCTTGGGACATGGCACTGAAGACGAGAAAGTAGGTATTGAGGTAGGGAGAGAAGCCATGACTTGCCTGTATCTTTTAGAGGCTGATGTCAAGATGGTGCAATATGAAGGATTAGGACACTGGTACTCTGACAAGATGCTCAGTGATATTTTTGAGTTTCTTAGACAGAAGCTTGATTGATATCTATTTGCCTGGTGGGGGATTTTGTTCCCATGAAAAAAAGTTCTAAAACTAGAAAACTACAAGAGAACAATCAAAATAGACGCAACTTTGGTCTGTCATTTATAAGCTACTTAGGGTTTATTGTAAAAAGTTTTGGTATTTTTGTGAGCTCTTTTGGATACTATTGTCTCCATAGAGGGGCGAGGTTCTACGCAGGAGGAAATTTCGACGTTTTTTCAGTCCCTGTAAAGGGGGCATGTGGGTACATAGCCCTTCTAATGTTGAGATCAAATTTAAACAACATACTGTTATAATTAATTGGAACCCCCACTTGCATATAAAGCTTCGTTGGCCTGGTTGTGGCTCTGACTTCTTTGTGCAGGTTTGGTTTTTGACTCACCGCCTAAGTGGCAGAAATCCATATAAATTCTCCTCCCTCTCCACTTCAAAAAGTTAGCGTGTTGACGGAGGCTTCAAAAGGATTTTTACCACAAAAGAACCTCCACAGGGCAGCCCAAAATGAGAAACACGTTGATTTTCGCTGGGAGCTCATGCCCTGCTCTCACCCACCAAATATGCGCCAATCTCAGCATGGCCCCAGCTGCAGTCGAGCTCTCCCAGTTTGCAAATGTGAATGCAGTCCAGTTGGTCCGCCGACAGGAACAAGGCTGACCAGCACCACAGGGCGAGACAAGTGTCAAGATCATGACCAGCATCAGGGAAAAAGATGTCTTCGTTGTTCAATCGGGTAGTCGAAAGATCAACGATAGCATTATGGAGCTTCTGATCTTGATCTCAGCTTGCAAAGGAGGCTCTGCAAACAAAATCACTGGTGAGCTTCTAAATAGCATCAAAGCCCAAATGAAGGAAAGCTAACTGGTCTGCGAAGCTGTCTTACCCTACTTCCCCTACAGCAGACAGTCGAAGAAGAAATCCCACAGAGGAGCGATCACTGCTCGCATGCTTGCCAATTTGCTCAATGTGGCTGGTGTCAACCATGTTATCACAATCGACCTCCACGCTTCCCAAATGCAGGGCTTCTTCAAGTGCCCAGTCGACAACCTACACGCAGAACCTATAATTGCGAGATGGATCAGGCATAATGTTCCTGCATGGCGGGAAGCCGTCTGTGTGTCGAAAAATGCGGGTGGAACAAAGAGGGTGACATCTTTGGCTGATGCCTTGAAGCTCAATTTTGGCATGGTCACAACAGACAAACGCCGTGTGGGAGGCAATATGACTCAAAGCATGATTATGCGACGACTAGATGGCTTTGCAGTACCTGATTCAGAGCTTGATTCAGACGTCAGCAAGTTGGTGATAGGTACTGCGGACAAGGAAAAGGACAAGCCTAATAATGGTCGTCAATCAAAAGCCCAGCCGAGTACCGAATCCAGGTCTGATCAGTCCTATATAAATGGAGCACCTTCTACGAGGGGAGGCCACTCGCAACAGGACAGCAGTTCATCATGGAGAAGCCCAATCATACAGTCTCCCCGCCTTCGATCCGCAACTGATAGTTCCGTCAACACCAGCTCACCCCTCACTCGCGCCCAAACATTGCCTCCCCCTCGATCAACCCCACTTGAAGAAGACGGCGAGTTTACCGATGAACGAGCCCGAGATATTACACAAGGAAGACTTGTCCAAGGCCACGTTGTTCCTGATGACTATCCTTCGCCTACACAATCAGCCATGTCCACCTCAACGATGATCGACAATCCTGATGATGATCCAATGGAGATGTCACGAGCCTCTTCCTTCTTCAACACCGAGGCGCATCCTCTCGGGGGCTCCGCGGATGCTGCTGCGAGTTCTGATGAAGAGGAAGAAGGATTCAATGACCCATCCTTGGAACAAATGATCACGCTTGTTGGAGACGTCAGAAACAGAACAGTGTTCCTCGTTGATGACATGATTGATAAGGCAGGAAGTTGGATTGCTGCAGCCGAGTGCGTCGTCAAACGTGGTGGTGCAAAAAAAGTATATTGCATTGCCACGCATGGTTTATTTGGAGGCGAATCACTTGAAGAGCTTCAAAACTGCGACTGCATTGACACAATAGTTGTCACCAACTCCTTCCCCATACAACCAGAACAAGCAAGAGCAGCGAAGAAACTCGTGGTCTTGGATCTCTCAACTCTTCTAGCTGAAGCTATTCGCAGGAACCATTATGGCGAGACAATATCTCCACTATTTGCACATGCTGGAGATTGAAGAGCTTGCCAGGGAGATACTATGAATGTAAGCTAAACTATTTCTCTTCCTTATGCACATCAGCGCGGCGTTGGGATGATTGGGCCTAGAGGCAGGTTCCCGTCTAGATGACGGCGGCGTTTTTTAGAGAATGCAGAAACCGATGATTTGATTTCCAACCCCGCCTCCGCCTCCAAACAGTGATATGGTTGAAATCCCTCAATTATTACCAAACGATGCGATCTGTAGAGTTCGCAGGAGCAATTTTCATCTAGAAAGTTGTTACTAACGGAGCGTTTGAAGATTGATGGCCATTGGCCTTGGGATTGTCAAGCACCTTATTCATGCGTATGCTACAGCCTTTCATTAGGATGAAGAATATAGGATCGAGATCAATTCTCTTTGAGAATTTCCCCAACATAAATAAACCTGTTTTAGTCGACTCGGAAATGTAATTCATGAGAGGGGTTTCTTTGCATGTTTCGATTTTTTTTAAAATTTTCAAATCCCCCTGTTACTATTTCATAGACAATGAGACTGATTTCATAAGTAACGATTATTTATTGTAACGCTATAAATACCAAGACAACATTCAACGCCTCCCAATGCCGCTAAAAAAGATACAAATGTGAACCCAAGTGGAATCAATTGTCAGTTTCTTACAACCGCGCTGATATCTCTACTGGAGCCGACTGGTTCATTGCTTTGGGTTCGCCGGCACGCTTTCGAGGAGCTACTGCCTCTACTTTATCTTCCCATCCCATAACTTTGACCAATTTATTCCAGGACTCAACTGCCCTCTTTGCATGTTCCGCTGGAACATCACATCCTTTCCCGACCAAACTTCGGTTGAAGAACTCCATCGATATCCAGCCTTTATAACCTAGCCCAGTCTTTTCGTCACAGATGGCTTTCAACACATTCATGACAGGGAGATATCCTCCGCGTCCTTCCTCGCAAATAAACAGTCTGGCGTTCCGACTCCAACTCATCCTGGCCTTCTGTCCGTTTTCATGGAACGCATGTCCTTTGACCAGGGGATTTCTCATCCTTTCTGCATCGACGACTTGAACATAAAACACCTTCTTTACATCAACTTCCTTGACAAAATTTCTCAGACTCTCAGCGAACACTTCCTCGGCGTTCTCGACTTTGCCGTCTTCCCTAGCTGGGTCGGCCCATCCTCGTCCGGCGATGTTGAATGTATCAAGACATAATCCGAAATTTGGTCGATTAACACCCTTTACAATGGCCCACGCTTTCTCCCACGTATCGTGATACGTCCCAAAACACAAATTCTCATATGCAAACCGAACAGGTGGGTTTTCCTTCGCTCCCAAATCAGCAATTGCCCTCAAATCCCCGACAACAGTCTCAAAATCTCCGGTGAACCCTTCACTTTGGAAGGTGCTGGGGATCTGAATGATGTCCGTTCCCAAAATTCTCGCCATCTCAAACCAAGTCTTCAAATCCTCCATTTTCTTCGCCTTCTTCTTAGGACAGAGAAGGCCTTCGACGTCAGAGAAGGGGCCTAAGGCCATGATTGTTAGGGAGTGTGCATCGGCGAGAGCACGGATTTGACGTGCGGCGAGGAGTTGGTTTGATGAGAGGAATTCGCCGCCTGGGTAGGTTGAGGCTAGGTAGAGGAGGTCTTCGAAGAAGATTTCTATGCCTGGGAGGCCGGCGGATGATGCTGCGGCGAATTTTGGAGGGAGGTCGTGGAGCCAGGCTCTGCCCAGTGAGAGGGAGGCGATGGCTGGTTTGTAAGACATGATTCTGGATTATTTTTGTTGTTGTTTTTGCGATTGATCTTTCTTGGTTGGAAGGTATAGAAGGTGTGGGGACCCTAACCTCGTTATATCCAGGCGAGGATAGGCGACGAATTGATGATAGATGTTGATTAAATGAGGCGTGTGATGGTGATTTGGGGAATAGGTATGTAGTTATTCGTTACTCGGTATGCTTCAGGTGGAATTTGGTCATAACACAAGTTGTTGACAACTCTCGTGATTCACGAAATAGATAGATAGGACTTCGAGGGGAAGAGAATGCCAGGAGGAGATAATATGTATGTTCACCCCATCCACTCACTGACCCATTCCTTATCACTTCCGCTGTCGACAGATGGTGGAGTGAGTGGGAAAGGATTCAAGAGAGGATAGCATCGGCTGGGTCGTCCCATCCCCTGCAAATAAACCCCAGCCTTGAACTAGTCCTTCAATTCAGTTAGTGGCCGGTGCATCTTTTCAGCTCTCCGTATATTTCCTACATCAAGTTCGCAGTTCCTCTCCTTTGTCATTGCTTGCGTTCTCATCAATCCTTTTTGTTAATAATTACAATTGTGTTATTTGGCATAGAAATGGAAGTCGGATATGGTGGCAAACTCTCGTGTAGTTGGAAGCATGGGTGGGATAAGTATTTTCCCGGCGGGTTTTCCTTTTCCGTCTTGGAGACTTGGAGACCCCGCAACCTCAACTTTTTCCTCCCCACAGTTAAGCTTGCACCTCCAGTTGTGGAAAAGGAATTGTGGATTAGTCTTGGAGCTTTGTGATATGAAAAGGGTTCATCAAGGTTTTGGGGGGGGGGATGGACAACACAATTGAAAAAAGAGCCAAGTTGTAGTGGTGATGCTCTGAGAGCTTTGGGGGGTTGTCAAGCTATTAAACAGGCTGTTCTCCGGGGTGATGGGATGCCCATCGAAACCCCAATGTAGTGAATTTTTTTAAAAAAAATAGAAACATTTGATTCAGGTATACTCATTTTTTTTCTACACAAATTTGATTACCCCGGAGTTTTCGTACAAAAATACGACCACCCAGTCGGTATGCCATTGATGTCAGAAATTCGGCCATTGCTCGTCGGCATCCATTATCTCAATGTACGAGATGTTGTCTGACAGTTATTATAATTAGTAGAAAGGGTTCAAGGTAATGGGGAAAGCGAGTTTCCAATTCCTCTTAACGTGCTTATCCTTGACCAATTTGCACAATGTTCACCAAAGGAGGTAATATCAATGTCCAACTTTCTTATCAAAGAGCAGTAGTTGTAATAATGTTTTGATGTTTTGATGCGACTTTCTATCTGCTAACGAGAAATATACAAATGCATCATCAGGTCATAATATCCCTCTATCACTCTAAACCTATCTATCCGTTCTTTTTCCATGTCTATCCGATACTCCAAAACCACAAGAAAACGCCACCATGCTATGCAGCAGAGCAGCTGCTATCACTAAACTTTCTCCACATGTTGCTTGTTCTCTCCCATTTCATCTTTGTCCAGCGTAAGCCCACTGCCCTTGACGTTGGTACGGAACTGTGCCTCGTCCTCGCTTAACTCCCTCATGACGATAGAGTGAGCGTGACGTGGTACCAACTCCTTGCTGAAGAGTCTATCCATGCTCTCAAGTGGAACACTCTTCGTCTCGGGCAAGAGGAAGAAAACGAAGACGATGGAGCAAATCATGAGAGAAGCGAAGAAGAAGTATACGCCGAACTTCATCTTAGTAAACATCTGCTCGGTGAAACGTGCAATAAGGAACTATGATCTTTAGATTGGGTTTCATGGAGATCGTGGAAGTAGACTTACATTGAACAGCCAATTTGAAGCAGCAGCGAATGCTTGCCCGAGGGTGCGGACGTTTTGTGGAAACATCTCAGAGTTGTAAACCCATGGCGTGCCGTTCCATGATGGAGTGTAAAATATCGTCCAAAGGTAAAAGAAGGCCATCGCGGAGATTCCACCACTAGACATCTTTCCGCCCACGGTAGGATTGTTTTCTGGGTCTGCAATCGCAATGTATGCACCGACATAATAAAGACAAATAGCTCCACCAAAAGCACCAATCATAAGCAGGTTTCGTCGACCAAGATTGTCGATGAGGAAGAATAACCAAACAAGTGTCATGAGGGCCTTGACAATACCAAAGACGCCCGTAGTAAGAAGACTGGTGTTGGTTCCGGTGACGCCAATACTCTTGAAAACCGTAGGGGAGTAATAGTTGATTGCGTTGATGCCAGAGGTATTTTGCCAAAAGAAAAGAGAGCATCCGAGGAAGAATCTATAAGCAACTTTGCGGTCGTTGTAGAGAGTTTTGAACGGTTGCCAAAACCCGAGACCGACACTGGATTGTTGAGCCTCAAGTGCAGCATCGATAGCAGAGACCTCCTCGAGCATATACATGTCGTTTGTGCCCAGCTTTCGGATCCAGCAAAGGTTTTTTAGACCCTCTTCTCTGTTTCCGCGGGTCATGAGCCACCGAGGCGATTCCTTGATGAAAAATAGTCCGACAAACATGATGCCAGCTGGAATGATTTGGATCGCGAAAGGAATAATCCATTGGGAGTGGCTTTCTTTCATGGTTACGGAGACACCATACTATGCAGAGTTAGCCAGCTTCTAAGCGATAGGAACACTGCTATTCTTGACTTACGTTAATCCAGAAGCCTACAACTCCTCCAACCTGCCAACCTAATTCGTACAAGCCAACTTTTTCGTCATTAGAATGAGTTTTCAAGATTCAGAACAGTGCAGCTTACCTAGTCTTCCTCTGATGGCAGGAGGCGCTAGCTCGGATACGTAAATTGGTGTCAAGTTGGACGCCGCTCCAACGCCAATTCCAGCCAAAACTCTACCTCCATAGATCAATCCAAGTCCTCTCTCGCCATTTGCACCCAACATAAGACCAGCTCCTAGAATGAAAACCCCGGAGAAAATTTGGAGACCCTTCTTTCTTCCCAGGTAGTGACCAGCAGCATATGCAAGGAAGGCTCCAAAGAAGGCTCCGGCTTGGTACAAGGACACGATATTTTCCGTGATCAAATCTGCTTCGGCCGTGCTGTATTGTGACCAGTTGAATTCGCTTTTAAAACTGTTGAGTGCCAGTGTTCCTCCAATGAATGCGGAATCATAACCGATCATAACGGCGCAGAATGATGCACTGTTATTTGGTCAGCATTGTATGTTCTTTTGCTTTCTGGTAAGGACTTACACTGCAGCACAAGCATAAACACGGGCCTTAAAGAAAGTAGAAAGTCAGCCTCAGTCATAGCGTTGCTTGATATTATTGAAATGGAACCCGAAATCGGAGGGCTCGGAACATACATTATAAACGCATGGAGGCGTTGGACGATCTTTAATATATTAGTTGTGTACTCAAACCTTTCTCCCCATCATTCACATACCTTCTTTCAACGTGAGCAGACCCATTTTGAATGATAATTTTCACAAATTTTCTCTGACGATGTCTCTTATCCACAGTGGAGCTCGATAGCGAGGGGGAAAAACTCTGCTCAAATAATCCCATGTAATGCTAAAGAAGCGACAACCCAAGCAACCAAATGCAAAGAAAGTTGATAGCGGAAAATAGTCTCAGAAGAAGAAAGGGACAACTCGTAACGGCAGACTTGTCTTATAGAGATGACAGACCTGGGAGATTTTTTGAACCCACTCTGCCAGGCCAGGGGTAGTCTGGGGTTAATTCGGGTCCATACTGGGGAAGATAGCCCACATAATCATAATTCTATTAGACCTGACTTGCTGATTCGTGATAAGAGAACCAAGGACGCGTTTATGATGGTTGAAGATTCTTCCGACAGGCGCAAGGAACACCGGGGAAATCATTCAATGGGGTACTCCAGAACTCCACACTCCAGAAATGGACGGAATTAGAGCGCGGGGACCCGAGTTATGCAGTGATGGAGAGTGTGTTTCTGTTGCAACCTCGTGATATCAAAGTGGGAATGTTGCTGGGTTGGATATGTTCTGTTCAAGGGAGAAAGCCTTCAATTGAGGAATATCCGAAGTTCCGCCAGCCGGCTCACCCCTCAACATCTACTTCGTTACAGCGGGTAAAGAATTACAAGAAAAGGTCGGTTCCCACTTACGCTGCTTTGCAGGGCGCTGGTCAGCTAAACGCAACAACCTCCTCTGCACCTGCTCTCCTCACGACCTTTCATTCGAAGTCGAATAGTGATCTTCTCTTTCTTTCCGCTACGTCTCCTACATTCAAAGCCTCCAAGACCTCAAGACTGCGTCTGCATATTCTACACTTGATTTCCTCTAGCACGAGATTATTAAGGGTTTTAATCTTTGTTGCAGCAAACTCTCTTGTCTATTCCTTGTTAATTTGGGTGGTTTGGGTTGAAAACTTCTCAAATTGAAGTCAAAAACCCCGTCGATCTTTTGAATTCTTGCTCCCGGCACCTTGTGACCGGAAGACCAGCTTGTCGTGCAGTTCGGAATAACGGGGACGTTATCAAGTTTCGCGGCTGTCGATTCCGTATCCCAGAACCAAATCAGTAGAACCAAATATCGATTGGTTCCGGACCGCATCACCCCTTACGCGTTCACCGGTTGAACACTTATAACGCATTTGGTTTACGTTATACTCCCAGTATCACCAGAAGACTTTCGAGACATCCACCTAGTCTCTCCTTGAAATTTGATATTATATCTCAAATTGAGGAAGTTAGAGACAATAACACCTTACTCTCAACATCATACCAGTCACTTCTTCTTTGCAAACAAAACGAATAATAGCCGAACATCAACCTTCCCCTTTCCCGACAACCCAAGTCAAATACCCCGAAAATGTCTTCCTCAGCCCTCGTAACCCTTAGTACCTCACCCGCTGCAGCCACAGGGGTAACCAAAAAGCAAACCAACACACAACTTGCACCTCCAATACCATCAACAGACCACCTCGACAAAGTTTCCTACCTCTTTGGCTACCCAATCGCTCACTCACTTTCTCCTCTCCTTCATGGCACCATCTACAACTCCGTCGGTCTAAATTACGAGCAACACCTCTATCCATCTCAAACTCTCGAGCCATGTCTCGCACTTATGCAATCCCCAAAATTCTTCGGAGCCTCAGTAACCATGCCATTCAAAGTGGCTATTATGCCACACCTCGACATGTTAACTCCAGAAGGCGAAGCCATTGGGGCCATCAACACAGTTTTCCTCCGCAACTCACCAAGCGGAAAGCGGTTACTTTGCGGAACTAACACGGATTGTATCGGAATTAGAGAAGCCATACTTCAAAACATCACACCAGCACAAGCCGCCAACGTGAAAGGGAAACCGGGAATGGTAATTGGAGGCGGGGGGACTTGTCGTGCTGCCGTATATGCTCTCAAAACTTATCTTGAGTGCAGTGAGGTTTATCTCGTCAATAGGGAACCTGCAGAATGCCACCAGGTGATATCGGAGTGTAAAGCTCAAGGATTTGGAGACAACCTATATTATGTTCCCTCCTTAGCAAAAGCAAAAGCTCTTCCAGTTCCCCACGTCGTCGTTTCCGCCATCCCGGATTTCCCACCCAGCAAGCCAGCCGAACTCGAGACCAGAGCCATCATCAAGGAGTTTCTCGGTAAAGAGAACAAAGGAGTTTTGTTGGAGATGTGCTATCATTCTTCCCCAGACACGGCGATTGCAAAAATAGCCCGAGGAGAAGGATGGAAGGTCGTCGAGGGGACTGAAGCAATGATCTGGCAAGGCCTGGAGCAAGATAAAGTATGGCTGAGGAGAAGGGTATCCGCGTTGCCTGTTGAGAAAGTTAAGAAGGTTGTGAGGGGAAAACTATTCCCTGGCAGGGCTAAACTATAAATTGATGCGTGTTGATGTTCATTTGGGAATGCAATTTTAAAATAACATCGCCTTTAGAATTGGGGAGGTTCTGTTCACATTAGCTTAGTCTTTCTGTACACACGAACACACACATATATGTAACTTATAAACATATTTTACGAATCCCTCACTAGAGTTTTTCACACCAAAAGCAGGACACTATTGACTTGAGGGAAACCCCAAACCAAAATTTACATCAAATAGTGGTTTGTATATCACGTCGTCACTGAAATTCGGGAAACTTTTTTTAGTCCGCAGGCCCTTTCAACCCCAATCAAAGTAACTCAACATTTCGAGGTGAGATTGGGTACATGGTGCTACTGCCCACTTTGATAGATCATGGCCTAGGTGGTAAGGGAGATCTTCTGAATGCGACGCAGAAACCCGGCTTCTGGCTCAATCAAGAAAGAACACTTTCCCCCACACCCTCACAACTAACTGGGGAAATTCTTATTGCCCTAGATCAGGTGAGATCGGAGTTGGAGTTTAACACCTGTCAGTTATAAAATACTTCTGTCTCTTTCATGGCTACTTTTATCAATGGCGCTGGTTCAATTGGAAACCTCAAAAAGAGAATGGCTCAACACCGTCAATCTCTTTTACAATAATATTGATATTAATATTGTACGAAAGGAGGATGCCGAAGCTGGGAAAGTAGATTATGACACCTATGGTGTTTTCTTTCAAGAGATAAGTCGGTATATAATAGGCTATATCAATCAGTGGGATGACATTCCAAATGGTCTCGAGGAACGAAACGAAACAGTCTCTCACGTGGACCAAGAAATTTCACCCGCATTCTTGAACACTAGCCTTGCTCTCGCAGCTTGGATTGACAAGTGGATTCAAAAGATGACGGCAAGCACAGATGATGCCTTGAACTACACCCAGGGAGACGACCTCCGAGCTGTTTCGTCCCCGGATATGCTTGAGGAATGGGCTCTAAATTGTACACCAAGTATTTTGAGTGATCTTTTACTTTGGTATGGCCCCTCGAATACACTCTTCTTACTTGGCACACAGCTAGCTAACAAAACCTTTAGCAACCGATAACCTTCCAACGTTACAGCCTCGACAGCTCAGACAGTCTATTTGTACGAGCCTAGAAACCTCCTCATATTCTACCTATGGTCTCGCTGTTTTCAGTGCAGTTTTTGCGGTTGGTGTTGGCATAAATTCCTTTTTGAAAAACGGTGGAAGTCATGATGCATCAGTTTTCGCATCTGCCGCCACCATGCAGGACACAGAGGTAAGTTTGACTCGCACTGTTCTCGAATTGACCAGCTCTCTTGTTTTAAAATGCAGAATAATCCAGGGCTAACGCCTGCAGGTACGAGATGCATTGATAAGGCATTCCCGGGTGGGTCTCAAACCCTTGACCGAGAACTTGGGCAATTGAAATTGAGGTTCAAGGCGAAAGAAGGATCTGTGGTCAGTAGTGGAGATGATAAGAAAGGATGACTTAGAACTGCTTCAGATATCAAGCTAGAAGTGGGAAATGATGGCTATTGGTAGTTACATCGAGTGGGAAAGAAGTTCCGTATAGTAGACCATTTCGACCGATTTACTTCCAGTGATTCGCCAACAACCTCATTACCGCACTTCCTCGTCGTCTACCAAGACGACCTGTCCTCTTCTTTGAATAGGCGCATAAACTGCTTCATCACTGGCGTGCTGCATGTTGACAGTATCTCCGAGAGAAAAATGGGAATATTTCTCAGCATGCCTGTTTTAGGGTCACGCAGCAAACCATTGGTGGATATCTCCAATCCTGTGCGTTGTTAACCTTACTATCGGATTTGAAAAATTGCACCACTCACGACTGACGTCATCCCCGCATGGAGACGACCCCTTGGGTTTGGTGATAACAGGGCCCTCGTGATGTACTTGGTGTCCTCAATGAGAGGTTCGCTTACTCGCATTCTCGTATACACGGTACGTGCCCCCCAACCAAAGTTTTCAACAACATGCAATTATCCCACTTAAAGATGTAATTGTATCGAAACAAGAAGTTGGAGTTGTTGCATATGCTTTCCATCAGGCTTCTTTTAATTGATGCCGACGTCAATAGACTTCTCCAATAGACCACAAGAAATGTATATATTCCCTTGTGTTCCTCCGTGTCACTGTGCCATTTCACTTCACACGACCTCCATCTCACTTCAATACCTCTTCAATCTAGACACCGTACGAAAGAATGGCGGAGTCAACAGCGACAGCGACAAACCTCCCACCAAACCCTAATACCAAAGCAGATTGGTCTCAAGACGATGTTTCCCACCCCGGCTTCGCAATGAATGGTCTAGATGATACCCCGGGTCCGAAAGCATACTACATCCACCTTGAAGCCAAACCAGGAAAAGAAGAAGCACTTCAAGGCTTCCTCCACGATATCAACAATGGTGTTCTCAAGGAACCTTTGACAGGTCCGGTATGCAACTTTTCCTTTTGTTGCCCCCTTTTTGATCCCAAGAGCACATTTCAACGCCCATCGGTTCTTGTAGATGTTAACAAGTTGCAGTGGTTCGCACTGAGATACTCGAAGACAACATTCTGTATCTTTGAAGCCTTCCCACATGCTGAGGCTCGGCACGCTCATGATAATGGACCTGGGGGACTTAACTTCTTCGAAAGGCCGGACTTTTTGTTGGATACACTTGCATATCCTGCTCAGGTCTATCGGTTGGATGTGCTTCATGGGAAGTTTGGGGTGATTCTGGGAAAGGAGAACACGAATGCGCCAATTGTGCAATAGAGGAGAGTGTACTAGCTTATTTCTTGGGGCTTGGAAAGAGATGGGGTTAGGGTGTGTTGCTGTTTTCAGGTTGGAAGCTATCTTTTACTGTTACTGTTTCTCGCTTCTGAGGGTTGGAAATCCATGGCTCAAATTTAGATATTGAAATAAAAAATCTATTGAATAGCCTTGAAGTAACAAAGAACGTTCTTGCCAGCAGTATCTGTGGGCATAAAACATGTAAGAATCAAATCTATCCCGTGCAATGCATGCCCACAATTTCCCAAGGACTTTGTAAACACTTCTCTTGTAAGCAGGGTAGATTTGCCTCCGAATTTATCAGTGATTCCGAGGTAGACACCGCTGGCATGTTGAGCGATTCTCCAACCATTCAAAGAAGCGTTCTCAAAACATACGCTCTTACCAGTTTTTCACTTCAGGATTTGAAAGGTGCTTTCTACGCTTTCAACAACGGCACACTGAGTCCAACTTTTTATACTCGAGAGGGAGATTTGTGACTTTGAACATCCGATTTGCCCGGCCACTGAGAAGATTTCTCCACATATGACGAACAATAATATAGGGTAAGTCTGATTGGCGAGCAAATATCCGTGCGGGCCTCAACACATCCCCCTTTTGCTTTGAGCCACCTCGCGTAGCGAAGCGAACGTGGGTTCCCGCCTTACCTTACACCACTATGGTGTTCTCAATAAATCTAGCCTTTGGTGCCCTGTACACTTGAAACTCGGAGAAAGCCGAAGCGAGTAGGATTCAGGTAGGATTCGATGCTATTTTATCTTTTTGTCAACAACTCGACCCGTGTTTTTAATGGTCTATTTAATATAAGTATTTTACCACTTTAGTTGATCCTCTGATTCTTTGAAAGGGTTGACGGTGGTATTGGAATTTTGCACTGCCTCAAGTTGCCGTATACTAGTCTAACTGTTTTTGGGAGGAATATATTTGGCAGAACAGGTGGGGCAGCTGAAGTAGGAAGCGGTGAAATGTTTTTTATACCAATCCAGTTAGATTCCTTTGCCCGTGACACGGCAACCCCTTCAGGCAGACACTCAACCGCGAAGCAGTATCGTAACCTGCATGGCGGCGAAGCTACAGCTGAACGAATGTTTTGTGCTCCTCGAATCAGATCCAGCCATTTTCAGGGCGTGCGAGGGGCAGAGACGCAGCCTTGACACCCGGTAGAGTATTGCGCTGCAACCCACCACTGTTGTAACCCCCATCCCTCATTTCCCGTTCCATCTCTATCTAAACAGTGCATTCACGATTCCTTTCCGTTGGACCTTCTATCTTCTGCTCTCCTACTTCGTATACTGTTCGCATATTCCGTGTTCAATTGTTTCCCTCGCGCCAGGCTCTATGCGATACAAACCCGCTCACGGGTAGTGTGGGAGAATGAGCGCCAACGTTGTACCTCCAGTAGCAAGCCTCCTCAAATCAATTGAGTCTGGCATAAAACTCGCAAAGAGAACAGCGCGGTCTGCCGATTTAGCATCTCGAGAGCAAGCGATAGTGATATTCGACTCGTCCCGGACTCTGCAATCGAGCTTAGAAGCAAGTGCGAAAGCAATCGTCGGCGCCTATGAAGAAAGCTCCGAAATCTGTGGCCGAGAATCATTCTCGAGAGCCTTGTTGGAGGATCGTATGTCTCTTTCGATTTTTGTATTTCGTTCCACCTAATGCCGGTGCTAACAGCCCTGGAGAAACGATACAGGCCCAACTAAAAGACCTCCGGATTAAACTCTTCGATCGAATTGACCCTTGCTTGGATTTTGACGAGGACTCG
Organism: Hymenoscyphus infarciens; assembly: GCA_001414345.1. Taxonomy (NCBI): domain Eukaryota; kingdom Fungi; phylum Ascomycota; class Leotiomycetes; order Helotiales; family Helotiaceae; genus Hymenoscyphus; species Hymenoscyphus infarciens. The sequence continues at coordinate 260,343 of LLCB01000021.1, read as the reverse complement.
TTCGAGGCGGAGGCATTTGCCAATCTCGATAAAGAAGTACAACAATGTCGCGACAGCTGTATACAGACTTTCCATCGTCTACGGGATAATCATTTTCAGAGGAGCTTGCAGAATTTCCGGAGACCAGCTCAGAGAAGACAGGATGATACCCCACAACCCGAGACAAAAGCATTCCCCTTCTCGCCTGACGATATTGGAGTGCGTGCTAAGGTACCGGAAATGCCCCACCAGAGCCCTTGGGCTGTTGAAAGTCCTTCACAATACAGTTCCGATGGTTCAACACAATGGCGCCAACGCCCTTCTTTCGAAGTATCGCCCATCTCACCCCACTCAAGGTCCAACGAGGTGGAGGAGATTGGCCCATTGATACCAAAAGAGATTGTCCATTCCCGTCTTACTGAGAACGAGCAGTTCCTAGAGCGAAGAAGGCAGTCGAGAGCCTTGTTCCAAAATGAGCTGAGGCAATCCATCGGGTCGATTGAAACTCGAAATAGCGAGGTTTCTACATCTACGACCGACTCACGTCTTTCCAGAAGCAGTTCCAGTACCTATGATTCTCTGGTTACTAGACAACGTAGCCAGGGTCAATATTCTCACGCAACCCGGAGCTCAGTTGCCAGTTACGACCGTCACTCAAAACGGCCGGGAAGTCAAGAACTTTCATCTCCTCCAAGAAGCCTGCCAGTTAGCCCTGCCGCTGAACGACGAACTTCGGATAATATTGGCAGCTGGGGTTCGTCTGGAGTTTCCCTTTCCTCAACTCTCAGGGTCCCTGGTTTTGGCGCTGGGATTGAGTCCGGCCTGGAAGTCGTAACCAATGTAGATCACGATAATGAGAAAATGCTGGTAGAGGAAGAGCCAGCCCTTATCCGACCAAATCCACCAGCGTCAACGAAATCAGTAGATAACCCAATTGTCCATGATGCTTCATTTTACAGACTTGGTGGTTTTTGTGAGGGAGCAATTATGATGTCGAAAGGGCAAATGGGGTTTAAGGTGGTAAAAAAGCCATCGGTGTGTATTTTGTCTGTTTTTGAATGGCGGCTGCTAACAAAGCCAGCAGGGTGTTTATGGCTCGATTAATTCTGCTCGATGTGTAACTTGCGCCTATGAGGTTGCTTTGGAGCTCGTTGAAAAGGATAAATTGCTAGCCCGTATGTGTACCGAGTTCTCATTTGACAAAACATGCTAATGTTATTTAGGTGACGGAATATACGGCAACTGTGGGATCAGATGGCGACAGAGGTTTTTATGGAAGAGTCACATCAAAACTACCTCTATCGAAGAGCCCTACTATGCTGTCGGTATCCCCTTCCTCTCTTTCAGCACACAATCTAATTGTCTAGTGTGTATTTTGTATTGAGGAAAACAAAACGATTGATGAACACGACGCCACTGTCTTCTTCTCGGTCTCTAAGCTATTTCAGCATCTAGCTAGACACTCCCGTCCGTTACCAAATGTCCCAGGCGTCACCACTATCTATGGCCTTCAAGACAAAGATGTGGTTGACTTCGACATTCATTTCACTAGCCTGACCCCATATTCTTCTCAGTTCAGCATATCTGAAATTGCGTCGAAGGTATCTAGTAGGCCATCGGCCCAATCAACGGCTACTTTCAATCCAAAACCGACTGGGAGGTATTTTAGAGATCCAGACGGGAATACATCATTGAAATTTGCGGCAGGAGCTCGAATTGTTGGAATTACCTTCCCAGATCGGTTCAATGGTGCTTGGGTAACGGGTTATCACGATGGCGACAGAGGTAGGCAATATTCTTAACTAATCCCAAACCTCTCGCGTCTTATTTGAAGGAGAAAACATACTCTTGCTAATATTTTGCAGGCTGTTTTCCAGCAGACAAAATTTCTTTACAGATACCTGACAAAGAAGACGTGCTCATGAACTCCCAGGGAAGCTTGACTGCCATTGCAAAATGGGATTTCAAGCCCAAAGATGCCAAAGATGGCAGATGGCTAAAGTTCAGCAAGGGCGATCGAATTACTACGATTGGTTATCGATTCGTCGATCAATGGTGTTGGTCCGGACAGACTAGTAAGGGGAAATTCGGTATATTCCCATCGGCATTTGTTCGAGACTTGCAAGATAGCGCAACTACTTTACCCCGGCCGGGTACCGCGAGGAGTCCCAACTCGAAGAGCGCGTTTAGCAGCATCATGCCTAGTTTGTCTATGAGCCGGAATAAGTCTAAGCACGAACGAAGTGGAAGTGTGAAGAGTACTGGAAGTAGTAGTGGGCCTTCGCCTCAGTCGACGGAGAGTGGGCCTTTTCATGGCTGGAAAGGCTGATTGGCTCTTGAGCAAACACGCTCTCCATGTGGGCGGATGGAATGAATAGAGGGCGATATTATGGACGAGTTTGCTCTTTTCATGGGAAGAAAGGCGCTCTTGGGTAGCATGAGCGTAGGCGTTGGATGGGTCGGGATTTTATTTTACATTTTTTGTCATGATACCCATCTTCTTTTCTAATATTCTCTAATTTCATCCGAAAAACTGTAAAACTTAGGTAGTGCTGCAAATTAGACCGTCCAAAGTGGAAAATTTCTCACATTCAATTTCACTGGCGTCTGGTCAACAGATTTCACTCTCCCATTGGCAAAGCGAGGTCGCCTGCGAGGCAAAACAAAATTCCCCGGCTACCCATAGCACTTTTCAACTTCTAGCACCTTCTCCAACCAACCAACGTCCGACCTCGACATCACGATGCCACAAAGCTGATCTCCAGCGCGCCGGGTATTTTCGACAACACTTCGTCTCCTTTTTCGTCTTGGTGAGCAGATCTGGCTGTCGTTCTCCTTTTCGGCCGGTCGCGCCTCCTTCGTCAAAGTCTGGACCAACCACAACACCACAACCTTGTCCATCTGCGAAGCCATAACCACGGAATTATCTTGAACAACGAACTGAGCACATTTCGATAGGTGCCTTCGGAACCCGGAGAATAATGGCCATGTTCAGCGACGAGGGTTGGGTACCGCTCTTCATCAGGCGATTCCTTGGAGCGATACCGTTCCTCGAAGTCATGGCGCTTTTACGCTTCCTTTTCGAGAGGGCATCAACGGTTCCATCATCTGCGGACCAAATGTCGAAGCCTTTTCCAGTCGCTCTTTCTGAGGTAGAAGGGATTCGAGAGGTTCTTAGCCCGAAGAATTTAGTCAAGCGATCCAGTCGGCGCCAATGGAAGAGAAGAAACATTGCCAAGAGACCAATTATCAAAAGCGTCAAGAACAAAAACCAGGAAGTAGAAAGCGAAGACGAAGAGTTCAGTGACGAGGAGTTCAGTGACGAGGAAGTCAGTGCTGAGGAAGTCAGTGACGAGGAAGTCAGTGACGACAATCCGGAAGTCGAGAGCGCTGTAACCCCAAACAAGCCGGCCCAGAACGAAATACATGAAGTCAAGAACGATGTTAGCCAAATTGATGTGCAGTCTATCGTTTCACAAAGTGTCCTCGAAAGTCTGCTTCGCAGCCACCCAGGATCAAAGGAGGAAAGACAAATCTATATTTGGGACTTGACAAGGAAGATGCTCCAGAGTTGGAACGACAGATATTGCGACAGCCCAAGGTATATTTCATCTTGCTGTTTTTAAGTTGGTCCTGGTTTGCTGATCCCCACCCAGAAAGGACCCAAACATGCAATTTGTGCCAATGACCGCTTGCAATCTCGATCACTCTGACCGACCCCTCTTTCTTCCACAGTGCAACTGTGCTTGGAACTCGGAGAGCAAGGGTATTCAACGTGTCATAACTCCTGTGCCAGCTATGTTCACCGGAAACTGCCTCAACATTGATGGCGTCTTTGCGACCAATCCCTTTTACCCCAATGAACGAGTCGGCGCTTTCTACAACTACTTGGGTGGAGTTCAGTTCTCCCTTTCGTTGGTAATCCCTTCTGGAGAAAAAGCCTGCGCTGACTTACCTTCAAGGTTTTTGAAAAGGTTTATGGATTTACCCAGGGAGATAAGATCTGTAATCTACGAGCTTGTGGTTTTTCAATGTAAGTTCTCGGTGCTGTATTCCCCACTCCCTCCTTTCTCGTTGTTGACTTGTTTGACCCCTACCACTACGGTGTTCCTGAACCATTCTTGAATATGGCCGTACCGGGACTTTCCTAGATACGCAAGAACTGACACTTCTAGGGGCACCAAATATGCGCTACCCTGTCACGAATCCTGAAAATTCCCGAAAGTGGCCATATCATGGAATTGCTCGCAAAAGCACTCATCCAAGCTTCCCTTCACTAGGGAGTGGCGCAACGCAAGGGTCACCCGAAGAAAAGCGATATTCTGATCTGTCCTTCCACCTGAAGCATAAAGCTGGAATGCTGGACTACTTGAAGGAAGAGGAGTATCGAAACCTGGAGGCTTTGTGTGCCACTCTTGCAATCTTTGAGGGAAGAACATACCACACCAAAGCCATGAACGGCACAAAAATTGACGGAGAGCACCACGATCTTCAGAGGAAGAGTCAGAGAGCTCTTGGGGTCTTGAATGACTTGATGGAATGGTTCTGGGATAATGCCGTGGTAGATTTGTCTTCCTCGATTAGCACTGCAAGCTATCGTGATGCGGACAAGAGAGAAGGCGTAAGTCATTCCGATAACCTTGCTACCACCACTAACGCTGTATTTCACTCTAGAGAACGAGAAATTCTCATTCCAGCAAAGATGAGAAAACAAATGTATAGACCGAGAGAACAAGTACACGAGCAGCCTTGCGAGCACGTCGACCATCATCGTTGGATTTCACACGTCACCTTTACCACCAAACCTGCTCATGCTCACCGTCGTACGGGACCAACGATCCAGCAGGAGTTCCGGGGTGTTATGGATCTTTGCGACTATATCAAGTTGAACCTCCCATTCTTACGCACCATAAGAGCATTCATTCGTCTTGGTCCAGCGCAAGCCCGCCGAGTTGTAAAAGCTGAGGGTGATCTACCTTGGCTTCGTTATATTCGCGATCTTCCGGCACTCGAACAGTTCAATTTCCATGTCCTAGTCGAGAATCCACCGTCCTTTGAAGGTAGGATGGAATCAGTATCTACGCTAACCTTGGTCGAGTTGACGGATCGCGTGACAGGAATCGTGGAGTTGTGGAAGCCCAAGGTTTCTATGTAAAGGAAGTTCGCAGGAAAGGGGAGAAGCACGGAGCATAATTTTTGACAGTGGTTGGCGGACTTGCAAAAATGGGATGAAATGATTCAGATTATTGGCTTTGGCGAACATAAGAGCAGTCCTAGAGCTTTCTAACTCGCATGTAACCTGGAAATTGCATAGCTCATGAGAAAAGCAAAGACGAATTTGTACATAATTGGGGAAGATTTCAGCAATTGGCTAGGTTGCCAATAACTGATGGAAAGACATACACATCCACTTTGAAAGGGCCCTTCGTATTACCAATCTGATTTGATTGTTTTAGAATAGTAAGGCATCCAAAAACAACGTAATCGCAAATAGCGAATCGCAAAAAATTACTTTCTATATATAAAAAAGAAAATAATTAAATTCCCCCTCCCCCTCCCCCGTCTCTATATATTAAGATTAGATAGTCTTAACTATAGTAACTAGCTAATTAAAGAAGAGAGAAGGATAATGAGTATTACGTATATAGTAGTGACATAGCCCTCTTACTATCTTATCGTCTCCTTCTAGGTTACTATTATATCTTTACTACCTATCACCTAACTCTCGTATCGTATTCTTCCTATTATTTCTAGATAAATAAGAGAGTAAGAGGAAGAGGGGAAGAGGGGAAGAGGGGGAGGGGATTGTTTACTACTTTAACTAAACTCCCCTTACCTACGCTAGGAAAAACTTTCCTCGAAATAATTACTTACTCTCTTACTCTCTTACTCCCTCTCTCGTACACTCTCTCTCGATATACGCAATATATAAAAGAAAAGAATAAGAAGTAAGAGATTAAGTAGATAGTATAATATAATTTAAGATTAGCTATAGCTCTTAGAGGCCTTAGTTAATCTAGCTATAAATACTTAACTTTTGCGATTTATGATTTAGTCGTTTTTGGAATTTTGCACTTTCAGGACGCCCTAAATAGACAACCAGAGTCACAAGAAATTCTCGCCAAACGCAAGAATAATTTCCTCTCATCCCATTGTGCATAAACCCCAACCTCAAGCTCACAATCTTTTAACTTCTCACAAAGAATTTGATAGTCCAACTCCTCAATCTTCCCAAACTTCAAAGCCACCAAAAACGAACGACGGGAAGTCCCATCGGAATCCGCGACAGAGCGGTAAACCTGGTGCTCCTAGAGTTCCTCCCCTTTCCTCTTATCAAAATAACACCTCGAGTATCATATTCAGAACCCCCAATCATGAACAAAGAGAAAAACTTTCCTATAGATGCTAGCCTTTTTAACTCTCCAATGTTATACCCCCCCCCCCTAATTACATTATAATGACTCACAAAGCGCCGAGCCGATAAGAAGAGTTAAATTTAAAAAAAAATAGAATGATAAAGAAGCTTCTAGCTTCTATTGGCCAAATACCCTGACATTACTAGGACTTTCTATAGCCTCTCCCAGATCTGCAAAGTTAGAGGGGGGGGGGAGGACTAATGTAGTATCTCTCCCTCTGTAGGGTTCCCGCCAATAGAGGTTCATATTCAGCAAGGTGGTAAACCTGCCTTCTCGTTTCTATCCCTTGACCAAGTTGCTAATAACTACTCGAAGACTTGTCTCTCCATGTCTTGAGCGACCAAAACCAAATTATCTCAAACACCTTAACAATAGAATAGTGAAAAATAAGAGTGACGTAGTATAAGTAGAAGAACGAGTGAACGAACTCTTGAATAACGTAACTTCCCCTCTCGATACCTTAGACCGGAACCCAAAGTTTTTAGAAGGCATCTCCTATCTCCGTAAGCGAATCACCTACCCTCACTAGCCCTCTTTTATCCACAGAGGTTACCACGAATTGTAAATAGAAACGAGGAGAGCTGTGGTGTTCTACCAAAAACGTCGAGGGTATTTTCTATATTGAGATTTCACACAAGTGATTCATACACAGTTAATACATCTTTTTACATCGTCTCATAACTTGGAATCGTGCAACTTTTGGATCATTCTCAGGGAATTCCCGTGCTTGTCCCACTCTGATATCCTTATTTATCAGCGGACGCCATGTAACCAGTTTCTCTTCCTATGCATCTAAATCTTTAGCCTTCTCCGTTTGCTCCCTCGCTAATTCCCCCCCTGGTCCATGGTCCTTATTTGCTAGCGGGCGCCACGGAACCAGTTTCTCTTCCTACACATCATCTTTAACCTCCCCCGCCTACTCTCTTGTTATTTCTCCCGCTCCGCCATCATCTTTCCCTTCCTTTTCCATGCTTCGGATTTTATAGTTCGCCTCGTTGATTTGATTGCGAAGAGATTCCTTTTCCTTGTCCGGAATTCCCGTATTTTCCAGTTGAGTTTCCAAATCTCCAACTATCGTCTTTATCTCTTCAACCTTCTTCTCTCCATCATCCTTACGCAGCAGCTCATGCAGCAGAGGGCGCCGCACTGAAGCTCCACCACCAGGCGTAGAAGTCGTCTTCCGAACAACCTTCGCCTGCAACCTATATCCAGCCCGCTCCAACTTCTTCTCATATGCCGTCTTCTTAGCGTTCAGCACACTCACTTCTTTAGCCTTGTCCAACGCTGACTTATGCTCATCCATCATCTTCCTCCCGAGTCCCTTGACGATGAGACTTATATCCCTATCATCCAACTTCTTCCCCTCAATCTGCTTCTTGATCTCCCTTATTTCATCGTCCAGCAATTTCATGGTATTCTGCTGTGCCCACTGAGTTTTCTCCTGTTTCACTTTTCTCTGTCTCGCGTGCTCCATCGTGTTCTTCGAAAGTATTCGTTCTCTAGGTACGGGATCTGGTATCGCAAGAGGCCATTTCCCCGCCGTATTCTGCAAGCTCTCGGGGACATCATCTATCCCCAGGCCTTCCCCACTCCCATCCATATCCGCGCCCCAAACCCGACTTTGCACCACCTCATTCCAACTCCCATGTGCTCTCTTCCCAAAAGGCCCAGGTATTCCCCAAATCCCGCTCGCAAACCTCCTTGCCCACAACCCCGCAAGTTCCTGCTGAGCATCCTCTCGAGTCTTAACATTCGCCTTGATCAATCCCTCTTTCGTAGGACTACCCAATTGTCGAATAGTAGTCGTTCCCAGTCCCTCAAGCCCACAAGCAGTGATCCTGTCAAACCACCTGAGATCCGTCGAGCAATTAATCGCTAGACCATATGAAGTAACATATCTCCTCAAATGCACCCCCAACGCCGCGATCTTACAATCCACCGGCTCATGTTCCTCCTTCCCCTCCCTCAACCTCCTCAATTCCCGTGCGAAGGCCTTAATCCTCCTAGAAGTAGTAATCTGTTCCTCAGGATGCGCGACATCAACCCAAACCCCCGGGTTCTCCGTCCTCTTCGCTGAGATGCCGAATTCGCCCTTCAGAAGCCCGATCGTGGTATCTTCCAGTAAACACACATAACTCCTAACATCCAATCCCTTCTTGTAATATTTCCCCGAAGGAGAATTTATTATACTCTCCCCCTTCAAATCAATAACCGGAAACACAACAACCTGTCCTGGTCCATGGAACGTAGTCAGTCCCCCCCGTTGCGTCCCCTCAACCTCCGCTACCACCTCAACATTTTCCGCCAAATCCCCATCTTTATTTGCACCCAATCGTAAACCCGTATGCCAATCCCTCAGCGGCTCTTTCAAATTCGCAATCTGCGCATCATCAAGAAGAGAAGGCGGCGATCGTCTGCCAAAGGTGTATATCGGAGGTGGCGTGAAGGTTATTACCGTAGGGAGAGGAGCTGGGTAGGTGGTGGGCGAGGATTTATGTAGGAGGTTTTGCGTTACGAGCTTGTTTTGGAGGGCGAGGACTTTGGCGAAGGGGGAGAGACCGCGGATGTGGATGTGTTGGAGGAGGGGTGCCATTGCGGCGCGTTTTGGTAGGTATTCATGGAGCTGACGAGGCGGGAGACGAGGCTGTGGTTTTCGAGAATTAATTTTGGGGACTGAAGGAAGACCCCGAAAGTGTTCCGAGCCGACGCTTTCCATCTCCGATATCGTTCCCGGCCCTCCGGGTACTATGGTGTGACAATCGCAAGAAACAAGGAATATGAGTCGATAATCTCGCTCGTTTATCATCAATTTCCCCAGTTAATTGAACGATATGGCTTCTGACCTCTCACATTGAAGGCATCTTTTGAGTTCTAAAATTATTTTCTTATATTGCTACGTAGACATTAAGTAATTTAAATGCCAAACCACCATGCCAAAACTCCCTGCATATTGTACATGCCCTCCTTCACCAGCTGTTAATCACACTTCTCCCCAAGTCCCTTGGATATTATCCAAAATCCCATTCGACAATGTCTCATGTTCGTCCTCAGTTGCTGTTGCTGTTCCGAGCGATCATTCGACTTGATAAGCTTAAGCATATTCTTCCTTGACCCGTCTTGAGCTATCGTTGTCAATGAAAGAACCCCGAGAACGTCTACTTCCGTGAGCTGACCGGCTAAAGACACCACCTCGAGCAGTCGATTTGGTAGTTCTGTTGCTACCGCCTGCTCCACAGCCCAAGAAGAGAAAGATGGTGGCCAAAAACATGGCAGCCCACGCGCCCCATGTAAATCCAAAGGCCCAGCGACCAATGCTTGCTGTTTGTCCATTGCTTGTGAATGCATTTCGAGCCTTGACAAAAACAGCACTATGCGAAAATTAGCAATTAAGCCCATTTATTGTCGGGTAGCTGAAAGATGGTACGTACGTCATTAAAGAAGCTGCGAGGGTGAACCAAAACAGAGCATTGGCTACAAAGAAGCCAGAAACTCCGGATGCGAGTCGACTGCAAGGTGCCAGAAGACAGGTAAAGAAACTGACAACATTGGAGAGGAGGGCAATTAGGTAAAATACCCATCCAAATCGCCACATATAATAATAATATTTGCTTGTGGTGCCCTTGCCTTGCGAACTGTGGTATTTGTTAGCGGGGAAGCTACAGCTTGAAGATTCCAACATACCCCAACATCTGAGCTGGTGCACCCTCTCCGCCTCCAATCCAAGCGTATCCGATTGGTAGGTCTGGTACGGGAGAACCGCAGTCGGTGTTACCGGGACCGCAGACATAGAAATACGTCCATTGCGACACTGGTCGGGCTCCTGCGATTCTGGAGGTATCGGCTTGAAGGAAATAAGTCTTGTTGAGCGGCGTGCTATTCGTCACTCCGCTCAAGATAACGAAGAACATCAGAACAATGGATCCACCGATTAGGATCAGGGACACAGTGCCCATTGCACCACCTTTTGGGTTGTCAGTAGGGCTTCCCCAAGGGAGGGATGCAATTGGACCTACGGATTCCAGCCATGATGGAGGTTGGTATGGGTAAGTAAGATTATTAGATGAAATGATCGATATTGAGTGGCAACTGGACCCTTTAAGATGGAAGATCTGTTAGCATGGAAAACTTCCAGTTCTTCGGTATGGGCATTCTTCGAAACATTTGGTGGGATGTTCAGGGCAGGGTTGAGACAAACACACATACCTTGACCGTTTCGAGGACGAGCGTCGAGTAAGAAGCTGCAGGTGTGTGTTGCAACTGATATGAGATGATACGTGAGTAGGCGTAGGCGAGGGTCGCGAAGAAAAGGTCGTACTCGAGTAATATCAAAGGGGGGAGGCTGGGTTCATTACTTGAGGTGAAGGGGGAGTGAGTGGTTGTCGAGCTGAAGAAAGGTTGCTGATTTTCTTGGTCTTGGACTTGGATGTTGATGGAGATGGATGACGACGGGACGTAAGGTAAAATGGTCTCGGCCACTAAGCTAAAAATCCGAGGAGGTAAGGTAGGGGCCGACTGCCGCTTCCAATGGTGGATGGTTCCTGTGGAGATTTAGGTCTAAACGCAACGCTTAGATGAACTCGCGATTCAGGAAACAAAACAAGTGGTGAATAAGTAGTTTACGCTACTTTTTGCACGCAGAGACCAAGGACAAAAGAGATGCGTGTCAGTTGTGAATCTAAGCTTTTCTTTCTTTGCAGGGGAAGCTCTACGTCATCAAGAAATGCCGAGGCGAAAACTCCGGCTTTTCCGCTCGTGACCCGTCCTTGGCCAGCGCATCCTTACAGCCACATCGGATCACAACTCCACCACCACCACCACCATAACTTAAGCTCAACAGCTCTAGCGGCTCCGATTCCAAATCTGAAGACACTTGCGGCCTCCCCTACAAACCAAAGAGTCAGACCCGACATCAGAGAAGGGAAATCAAAGGCTTGGCCCGGATTAACCCGCAGTCTCAACTCTTCAGTGCCAGCCCCAATCCTCGAAACTGGTTCAAGACGTGCCATTTGCTTAGCTAGAAAACCCTTTTGCCATTAAAAGATTTGACTCAAGCCCGAGCTCTTGGCTCTATCCTGTCTCGTGAGTTCGAAAAGACGTCCGAAGAGAGAGAGGTGAAACATATTTTGGATTCCGGTTCAGTACCAAGCATTTACAATGCGGGGGCTTTGGGGAAAGGGGATACTAATTCTTGTCTGTCACAGCAAGTAAGGTAGACGCTTTCCATTAGTTCCTCTTTTCTCTCTCTGCGTAGTCAATACATCTCTCAGAGGTACTTCGATTTATCTCGGCTTACCGTTTGCTTATAACCTACCTGCTATAAAAGGCACTCTAAGTCGGATTATACTTTTCTTCACTTAATATATTTATTCTAGACAAAAGATACAGGTAAAACATACTCGGTAGATCCTTTGTAGGCTATCTTCAATACTACTAATTGCTTGAATTACCACTGGTACTGAGCTCGCTTCACTTTCCAGCTTTGCCTCTCAAATATCCTTATACAAACTCAACTTGGAAATTCGCCAAAATATCATGCTGTGCCCCAAAGAAGCTAAAAAGAAAGTGTCCGTTGAACAGAAGGGGATTCGAACCCCTGCAGGTTGCCCTACGAGAATACTCATTGATTGAATCAACGAAGAAGCCAGAAGCTACTTGAGTCACGCGCCATAACCACTCGGCCATCTGTCCTATGAGAGAGAAGTTTCTTTTTGATGGAAAACTGTTTCTTATTTGCAACTCTAAATCCTGTGTGTCCGTTGTGGGTCTTTTATCTGGGATTTTCTGCCCGGGTGTGGAGTCATAGGTGGGGTTGAAGGCTGAAGGCGGGATCTCAGCGGAAAGATATTTTATATGTCTTAGAAGTGTAGAAAGTAGAACTATCTCCTTTCGGTTGCTGTTGAGTTCCAAGTAGTCTACTACAATGGTTAAAAGATACTTTGTCCTTGATATCAATTGCTGGAGAGAAAAGGTTCACTTGAGAATCGACAGGGATATTGACCCCTCGCCCAAGCTTAAACCTGCCCCTCGCTCCAAATGTCTTCTCAAACAACCCCACAACCAAAAACTCAACGCGTTCTCACGAACAAGAGAAAGTAAAAGCTGGAAGGAGCTTCAATCCAAATACTCTCTGCCTGATCGATCATAACAACATTCAACCATGGCGACAGAAGCGCCCCTCGTCTCCGAGCCCTCGGCTGGTACCACCCACCTCCAAATCACCAATACCCTCCCAGACGAAGTAGCCCAATGTCTACAGAACGCACGATTCGTATGCCAGCCTACTCCTCTTTGACTCCTCATTCTCAGAGCTATATGCTAACTTGGCCTCCCAGCTCCACCTCGCAACAACCCTAAATCAATATCCCCACGTTTCCCTAATGAACTACACCTACCTCCCCACCTCACCCTACAGCACCTCTCCAACGATAATAATGACCACCCACCCAACATCCCGCAAAACGCTAAATCTAATCTCAAACCCGCACGTCTCCCTGTTGGTCCACGACTGGGTTTCTCATCGTCCTCCAACTACCTCCGCTCGTCGCCCTTCAACGACCGGCTCTCCACCTCCAGCAGCTACGCGTTCTTCGCTCGCTACTTTATTGTTAAATCTGAATACGAGTGCTATAAGTAGTATCTCTGCGACGATAAATGGGGAGGCGAGACTAGTGGACGGTGGCACGGAGGAGGAGAGGTATTATAAGGAGGAGCATATTGATAATAATACGTTTACCGGTGATGAGGAGGGGGCATGGAGGGAGAGGGAGGATTGTGATGGTGGACGGGGGAGCTTTATTGAAGGAGAGGGAGTGCGGGTTGTGGTGGTTAGGATTACGAATGGTAGAGTTAGTGATTGGAAGGGGGCGGTTAGGGATTGGAGGTTGGAGGGGGAGGAAAATTCCGGGGAGAATGGACAAGGGGAGAGACTGGTTAATGGAGTTACGCCTTGATGTGTGTTGGCATCTTGAGGAGTTTGAGTTGAACATATGGCTAAAATATAGATTTTTGAAATGGCTTCACAAGTTCACTCTGCTTTCGCGGCTCACTTATTGATTCTATTTGATGTCAACTGGAAACCTCAACAGATGCACGGGGGATTTCACGCTCAGAGCTTGGATTTGGGGCTTGAGCGATCGTGGTGTTTTCAGATTAGCGGGTTTCAATTTCAAGATACTAAAATCTAGGGAGGAGAAGGGGCAATTGGAAACTCGGACGAAGAAATCTTTTTCCTAGCATTTTCTGCTTTGCAGCCCGGAATGTCTGGGGCCCATTCAGCTACCTTCGTATCTTTTGGCGAAAGGCAAGGGCAAAAGGCGGCTGGCTCGCTTGTGCTGTACAACGTAGCTTGCCTGCATCTCAGCCATTCATGGTGCAAATCGAGGAAACTTTGGTATGGCCCAAAGGGCGAACAAATCCCAGGGGAGTTCTGCCCTGCCAACGACTTTTGCACTGCATCTCTGCATACCCCTCGAGCTTCTGAACTATCTGAACCGTTCAGAAATACTGCACTACACAGTCTTTTTTTTTTTTTACAAGACTTGGATATACCCCAATGCTGCCAGAAGACAAAACGAATTTCGGACTGTGGAGTTAGAGACGACATAATGACGACCCGCCGTGCGAACGATGAAGTGTCATCACCGAACATTTCATTGCAGCACTACTCTTCTAAAGAAGTGGAATGTCCCGACGGAAGAAGGACGACGAACATATCGAGCGAAAAATCTACTTTTCCTATGCCTATGGAGCAATCTTTGACATGTTTTTCCACAGGCACAATGACGACAAATCCAGGGCCTGTCGAGGAACCAGGCTATGATGTGTTTAACACCAGCACCAGGTGAGTCAACTTGAAGTTCTTGTCAACGAATACAACATTGCTGAAAACTGCAATTAAACCATTGATCACAGAACAGGGTATGTGACATTAGAAACCAAGTGCAGTGACAGGTTAATGAGTTTGTATCCTGTTTGTAGTGCTTAAATATTGAAGGTGTCTTGTTGTTTTTGGGGTGTTTTCAAAAGTGCGCTTCAGACAGCTTGGGAAGACTGAAGTGATGTAAGACTCGTGTCGAGCGTTTACGAGAGTACTGCCCTTCTCTTTCTCCTAAAACGAGTCGGATCTTGGATTCTAGGGCGGAGAGAATATACTTGAGCATTGCATTTTGCAACATTGTATTTTGCAGTGCTTCGAGGACAAGAGGAACACTTATGAACAACATTCTTGGTAGGTTGGTAAGCCTTTCGCTTCTCCCTCCCCCTTACCCAGGTACATCTCTACTCTCTTCTCTGCTCCCATCTCCCATCTCCCATCTCCCCATCTCCCCATCCCATACCCCTTCTTCAATCTCAACTAGCCGTACGTGCCCCTTATGGATCGATGCCACCAGAGGCCCAGAGCTTACCGTGTACAGGGGCTCATCACCCGACCTCCTTAGTTTTTAGTGTCACATACCCGTTATCGATTCGATCTACTGGCACACTTTGCTTCAGACTCGATGGCTTTTCAAATAATTGGTTCGAAAAGCTTGATTCGCAATGTTGGAGGACTCCTATGTTTGGGGCTTCTTCTATGACTGTGAGAGATATGCTCTCTCATCAGGGGGATGGGGTTAGATTTGATCCACATTATTTGAATGAAACAAACAGCAACATATACACTGTTCAAACAACTGAAGCACCCCTCTTCAAACTTTACACAGAACAGCATGTCTAATACAGAATCCAAGATGCACTTATGTTCCCTCTCTACACCCATGAGACTCAACAGCATTTTAACCAGACTTGGGCGGCGATACAATATTTATCAGATTATCGCGATATATATCGTAGGATAAAGATCATAAAATCTTATCTAATACAATAAAATATCGTTAAAAAGTTAATAATACTCAATAAAATATCGGGTTTTTAGTACTAATACCTTATAGTACTAAATCGATATTACATAACTTATATTTTCTTTTTTAAAATCTACTTTATTATTGTTGGTATGACTTATGGTCATAAAAGCGATGCAAAAAGAGTTGTATATTCGTTCGTGTATACCGAGTAAAGCTAGCTACGATGCCTACCTAAATAGCCCTTAAGCGAGAAGGTCACGTGTTCCCACGTGTGCCAACCCGAGCAGTTACTTACTCTTGAGTATACCGACAATTATATTAAAAAGTTATTATATAACTGTTATTTTAGTATAAAAGACTTATAATAAGACATATCGTCTCTTAGACTTATAAATAATCAGAATTTACTATTAAAATCATATAACTTTATCTTTATTTTTAGACTAAGCATTCTATTAGCTTTCGGATCAGAAGAACTATCATCCTCTAGATTCACCATTTTTCCGCCGATAATCAATATATTATCAGTTATCCTTAGAAACCCGGTATCGATCAGATTACTTAATACAATACGATAAATACCGTAGACCCCCCCAATATGTCACCGGTAATATCGCCGCCGAAGTCTGATTTAGACATGGCGCTTCTTAGCCTGTCTTCTTCCTTGGGATCCGAAATCCCAACAATTCCATTGAACCATACAACGTAGGAAATACCCATCTCTCGTTGCAAAGTCACATTTTTCATCTAACAAGCTGCTTTTAGATCAGATCTCTTCCTTCCAAACTTGGAGCCTTATGAACCGACCATGACTGCGGCGGCATGCAAGTAAGTTTGTCTTGCAAGAATTAGAAGGATAGCACTTACTTTTCCAGCTTGAACACTCCTCCCCACTGCCTCAAACATTTCGGAGGATATTCCGCCCATCGAGACTGCGAGGTAGTTGTTTCCGTTAGAAGAGCCAGAGGCGTTGGACTGACACAACTAGCCCGTCATCAAACAACAACCAATGTCCCTCTGCAAACACGAGTCCAGAAAGGTTAGCTCCTCTTTGTTTTCTATATAGCTCCAAATCATACTACTTACTCAGCCAGTGGCAATCGTTTTTCCTGCAGAACCAATAACTGCAAACGCTCTTACAAGCGTATTTGCGATATCCGCCGTCATCAAAGAATACACACTGCTACCCGAAACTATCATTGTCACATTCCTCGATGCGAGAGATCTGGTGGGAAGGGTTTTGTGAGAAAGGACCATTTGAAGCACCATTTGAGACAGGTGCATTTGACTGAGTCTTGTAGTGCTACAGTTGCTACTGTTGTCCCCTGGGCTAATTTTGTCTCAACTTGTTTTTCGTGTTTCTTTACGGGGCTGGAGTCATTTTGGGAGCAGGGAAACTTCCGGTATATCTACAACATGGAATAAATCATTGACTGGCTCTATTTTCCTCATAAACTTCGGCTAAACACCTACCTCTCAACCAATCCCCTCACACTCACCACACGTACCAACCCCCAATTCACCTCCCTTACCCAAACCCACAAACTCTTTTAAATCCCCAAATAAGGCCAGATCTAGCATCGAGTAAACTATCTTTCACCAACATGGTCTACTCGTTCATGCGACAACTCTACATTACAATAAACCTTAAAATGATACCCGATACTTCCCACATCGGCAAGTACTTCCTTCGACTGATCTTCTAACAGTGAAATTACGCAGCAAGAAATGGTGAGGGGGGGTTTGTAAGAAGTTCCCCTACAAAAAAACCTCTTAGCTCAAAAACAGTAAAACTCAGTTCGTCTGGTTTTCTAACCTGGGCCGGGTCCGGGGAGGACTTGTAGGAAATTTTTGCCGGTTTTAGGTTTGGGGTTAGATTTCTTTTGGGGGATGTATGTACTTGGTGGTTGAAGAGGAAGAATGTCAAGAAGGGGGATGTTTGAAGGTGAGGAGGGGTTAAGGGAACTTTTGAAGCTGTTATTTTGGCTTCTCGCTTATGGGCCCAAGGGGCTGCGTGATGCAGGGTTGAAAGATGGTCGAGTGAGGGGGATTGGGTCAAGCAACCTACTTGCTCAAGGATTCCGATACTTTTTAGTTAACAGCTTCTGTCTTTGGTTAATGTTGAAATTAATTTGAAGGACATGTATTTACGGGATTATGGGATACAGAGAGAGGAAAGTGTCTTTTTTATTCTTTAGCTATTATTTACAAATTTTCCTTCGCAGCAGCACTTGCTACGAGAAAGCAGCATGGCTTAATTTTTTGGCGGTGATATACATCATTGCTTCGTAGCAGAGAAAGAATTAGTTGTCAAGATATCTCCCTCGCCCTCACTCCCCTTCTGAGCCTTCAAAATACGCTCCGGGGTCGTCTTATACAATCTTGGCAAGCAAGTCTCCTCAAATAGAATACCCTGCGCGACCATCTTTGCAATCTCTCTTCCAGACAACCAGATACAGGGCATGCCATGGCCATTCCAAGCAGCAACGATGAACTGTCCCTCTCTATCAGGTACAACACCAACGTGTGGGTTGGAGTCATATGAGTAACCCATCACACCGGTCCATATACTATCAACCTTTGCACCAGTGTTTTCCCATCCACGGAATGTTCGCTGCATATATCCTTCGTAGTAATCCTTGGCTGTGTCAATCAAAGCGCTGTCATCGACACTGTTGTACCACTGCTCTTTGTGGTTCCACTTGAAAGTTGCCTGAGCACCGCCGACGATGATGCTTCCATCCGGTCGAGGAATCAAGTAATGGAGTGTCTTGTCGACTTCGCGGTGGATGTATGAGTCGTTGAGAAGGGGTGCAACAGTACCTTCTGGAACAGTAATACGACAGCATATGCCCTTGCAAGGGATGATATTTTGTTTATATTCTGGGAGAAGACCAGCGACGTAAGCATTGTTTGCATGTACGACTTGGCTGGCGTGGATTTTGCCTCGTGGGGTGTTGATGAAGACACCGGCGCCAGGATAGCAGGTCATTGATGTAGCTGGTGTGTGAGTTTGTAAATTGACTCTTCCGGTGGCGACGAGGTCTTTGATGAGATGAAGGATGAACTTATATGGCCACATGGTTCCTGCCGTGTAGGACGCACATGCTACTGCTCCTTTGACACCACAAATCTAGATCGAGAATTAGATTTCATTACTTTTGTAATATTGTTTGAGAGCGGAGATTCCGACTTACACCCTCAACGTTCTTTCCCGTATAAAAGACCGCGTCTTTCATGTACTCAAACTTCCCCGCCAGATCATCAAACACCACTTTCGCAGCCTCCGCAGCCTCCTCGTTACACCAAACGTCGACGGTTCGCGTCAAGGTGAAATCGCAATCAATCTTCTCCTTCTCAATCACCTTCTTAATCTCAAAGCAATGTTCAATCTCAAATTTGGCAACCTCCGCCCCCGCATCCTCTCCACCCCGTTCCACAAAAGTGGGAATATGTCCGTATAGATCAGGACGAAGATGGCCACCATTGCGACCGGTCGCGCCTGAACATGCACCTCGTGCCTCGAGAATGGTGATTGTCTTACCGGCAAATGATGGCTCGTTGAGTAGGTGATACGCTGTACTGATACCAGAATATCCCGCGCCGACGATTACCACATCGCTGTGCTCTGGAATCTCTTCTGTGGTCCGGTGGTCGTGTAGTGTGGACGGTTCGCTTTGCCAGAAAGTTTGTGTTGGGTTGGCGACGGGGAGGTAGTTGTGAGAGATACTGGTGTCCTTCAAGGCGTCGGAGACATCATTGATATCCCCCATCTTTGCGGTCAAGTGATTGAAGTTCTTGGTGAATTGGAGTTCCAAGAAAGATGAATGAGATGGTGGAAGAGGTGGATGTTATACAAAAATCACAAGAGTGAATCGTATCATATTGTTTGCCCATATACCTACACGTCACCGCTTTGTTGTTACAAGATCGGAGATCAGCGTGGTGGTGCAATTCGGTGTCCTATACGTAAGGTTAAGCCGGGCAATCAATAACCCACGGGCAAGGCTTTATCTTTGCCCATTACGAAGGATCGATATCGTCAGTTTGTGGTCTGTTTTCAACTAGAGTTGGGGGTTTGTTCACGACTCGAGGAAGACGAGCCGAGGGGTCGGGCTCTACGTGGGTCGTGAAAGTGGCCGATTCCGTCGCCTGTGCTCCTCCTCTACCATGCTACGTTAGACTTTTATATGAGATTGCAAAAATATGCAATAAATACTCAAAGCTCTAGAAGGCTACAATTGACAATCCTACAAAGTTTCAAATTTTTTGAATAACTTTGTAGGATTTTGTTGAAAAGTTGCGACAGGGTCTTTACTAGAGTACAACGACTGAATCGGCCACTTTCACGGCCCCACGTAGAGGGGAGGGGGTTCAAGGGGGCTCTTATCACTGAACAGGGTTGGTTAGGGCCTTGTAAGTAGGTTCCCCGCAGCCAACGTTACTCCAGGAACGGCGAAAGCTTGTCCCTGACGGCCAACTAACTCAAGTGGAGCACCATTTCATTTGGCACCATCGTGCCCAACTCCAGCGTGTGTCTGTATTGAATGTGGACACAAGCTCAAGTTCCCCAGATATTGGCTCTTCTAGGCAAAGCTGCGCTGCGTTGCACAATCGATGGAGATAGGTCCCAGTGCCCTAGTGGGCAGGATCCACCCCAATCCTTGGTGAAATTGAAGGGTAGGGGGCTAAGTATCGAAGAGATTGAAGAGAGTTCAAGAGAACCCACCCTGGCCGATACAACCTATCAGAAGCAGAAGGTTTCGAAGCATGTCTTCCCCAAAGTATTATCTGAGAGATAGGAGAAAGATGGAGAACGAGATAAGCTCAAGTGACAAGCCTTTATAACAATGCTTGTCACTTCCTCCTTCTTGTCCTTTTCTTTGGTTGCTGTCCTCCCCTGTTGATCCTATATTCTACTTCAACATGGAAAAAGCAGCAGAATCCGGTGTCTCGCTTGGGGGCCAGAACAGCTCCTCGATTGAGAAGACCACTCAAGTAGCGAGTAAAATTGACTACGAACAAGGAGACGTCGAGACCTGTGTCGGCAATTTCGATGAAGTTCACGAGGTCAGGCAGGGCTTACAGCAGCGACATATTCAGATGATTGCGCTTGCTGGAACTATTGGAACTGGTCTCTTTCTCAGTTCCGGGAAGGCCATCGCTCGAAGTGGTCCCCTAGGTGCTTTCCTTGGATATTCGGTTCGTGAATTTTCCTTGCATATTTCATCATAATCATGCAATATTTTTACACTCTTTTACTCTGCCATTATACTAAGTTGTTGAATAGGTTGTCGGATTTGCTGTGGCCAGTGTTGTATTCGCTTGCGGAGAGATGGGTGCTTTGGTACCCCTCAATGGAGGAATCGTTCGATACGCAGAACATTTCTTCGATCCCGCACTCTCCTTCGCGGATGGATGGAACTTGGTATACTCATACATGATGTCGATTCCCGCCGAAATTGTCGCCGCCGCCGTTTTAATCGAGTTTTGGGTTACTGTCAACAACGCTATTTGGATCACCGTGTTCGCCTTTCTCATGATCGTCACCGGTTTGCTCTTTGTGAGAGTTTATGGGGAGCTGGAATTTGGATTCTCTATGCTGAAAATCATGCTCATTGTCGGAATCAACATCATGGCACTTGTCATCACTTGTGGTGGTGGTCCAAACCATGAAACTATCGGCTTCAGGTACTGGAAGGATCCTGGACCTTTCGTTCAATACCTCGGTGTTGGTGGGTCTTTGGGACGCTTCATGGGCTTCTGGACCACAGTAAACAATGCACTCTACGCATATTCTGGAATTGAGAACATCACCTTGGCAGCTGCTGAGACCAAGAATCCAAGACGAGCAATTCCCCAAGCGGCAAAGCGAATCTTCATTCGAATTCTGCTCTTCTACATCTTGAGTATCTTCATGGTCGGACTCGTCGTTCCTTCAGACAACCCTAACCTTCTGCGTTCCACTGGTACAGCTGCTCAATCACCATTCGTCATTGCAGCCACTCTTGCCGGTATCAAGGTCGTCCCATCGATTATCAACGCTGTCATTCTTACCTCTGCTTGGTCTTCTGGGAACTCGTCTTTGCTCGGCGGATCTCGTGTCTTGTACGGTATGGCTGTCAATGGTCACGCTCCAAAGTTTTTCAAGAAGATGAACCGCTTCGGTATCGCATACATGTGCGTTGGTCTCTACGCCATATTCATGTGCTTAGGATACATGACTCTTTCAGCCTCTGCCAGCGAAGTCTTCAATTGGCTCCAAGATATCGTATCCATCTCAACCCTCGTTAACTGGATATCCATTTCTATCGTCTACCTACGTTTCTACTACGGATGCAAGGCTCAAGGGATTGATCGTCACTCTGAGCTTCCATGGGCTTCACCCTTTCAACCATACGCTACTTGGGCATCCCTCACACTCTTCATCCTCGTTCTGTTCACAGGTGGTTACAGCACATTTATCCACAACCACTGGGATACCGAGACCTTCGTCTCTTCATACATCAATATACCGCTTATTATCGTATTCTACTTTGGGTTCAAGTGGTATAAGGGTACCAGCATTGTTCCATTAAAGGAAATTCCTATCCGTGGATTTCTCCAGGTCTGGCACAATAACCCAGAGCCCCCGGCGACTCCTAGGAAAGGATGGCAGAAGTTGAACATTTTGTGGTCGTGAAGAATGGTATCTTCTAGGGTTTATTTTTGAGTGTTTATTTTTGTTTAAATTTTTTGAATATGAATACTATCTTGACAAAATTGGATATTTTAACCTGAGCCATAACTCTTGCTCTGGACTAATGTCTCCATAGTGACGGATGACACACTTTGAATACTTAAATCGCTCATCCTGTCACCTTCGTCTTATCAAAATAAGACCGCGAGTTTCCAAGGGATGAATGAGATCGAACCCCTCGTTTGAGACAAGGGTTGATCATCGAATTAAGCTTCATGTTCGAGAAGACGGAACTTTAACATTGTCGATAGTTGCCAATTCCTCCGCAAGAATGGGGGTTAAATGCCGACTCAAAGCGACCTGGTACTTCGTCTCTGGCGAAATAAACGTTAAACAGGGGGGTCACTTGACAGACTTTTCCAAGATTTTTTTAGTAGCATAAGACATCGGAAATGTGGCAATCGCCCCATTTGCATAACCTTTATTATGCCTGGGACAAAGTACTTGTGGCAAAAAGGAGACCAGGTACTCAAAGTGGGATGGATGCTCCAGGATTTCGCGTCACTGGCTTATCTCGAACATCAATTGATAAACTAGGGAAACTCCAAAGATGGGGGGTTTGGCATTTTCGTTGTTTGTCAATATCTCGATAACGTGACTCACGGGTAATTGTTGAAGTCTTGGGTGAATATATATCAATCTGGGTAGCGAGAAGTGTATAACTTTGGCGCGCCCTGGAATTGACATACCGGTCTATATTTCTATCAACCACAGCAGTTTCTTCAACAACCCTCATCTTTAAAACTCAAAACTCAAACCTCAACATCAACCCACATACCCAAAATGTCCAAATCAAAACACATCGTCTTCGACGTGGTCGGCACGTGTGTTTCATTCGACGCCTTCTTCGACAAAATCGACGCAACAATCGGTCCCCTCCTCCGCTCCCACTCCATAACCCCCCAATTCTTTGGTTACTCCTGGATGACCGCCTCAGAACTAGAATTCACCTTCCTCTCCCTCTCAGAACGCTACCAGCCCTACAAAGGAATCCTCGCCGCCGTCTTCTACCGCACCCTCTTCTTCGCTGGTATCCCCAACGCCCGCTCCCTAATCACAGACGAACAACGAGACGCCTGTATCCAAGGCTACTCAGAACTCAAACTCCGCGATGGCGTCAAGCAATGTTTTGAAACTCTAAGAAATGGGGGTTTCACGATTTGGCTTTTGACGACGGCGGATATTCCAAGGGTGCAGGGGTATTTTGAGAAGGGAGGTGTAGAGATGCCAAAGGAGAATTTTATTAGTTGTGATAATATTGGAGTTGCTAAACCAGCTTTGGATGCCTATCGGCCGGCGTTGGCGAAGTTTGGCGAGGGCGATGAGAAGTGGTTTGCTGCTGCGCATATGTGGGATGTTAGTGCGGCTGTGAAGGTGGGATTCAAGGGGGCTTATTGCACGGTTTATGAGCAAGATGCTTGTGAGGAGATTTTTGATGAGAAAATGGAGGTTATTGCTGATGGGCTGGCCGACATGGCTGAGAAAGTTGTTAAGCAAGCGGCTTGAGGGATGGGAGGTTGGACATTGGGATGGGTGTTAACTTCCTGGGCAATGGATAATAGGAGCTTGTATGGGAATTAGGCCTTCATTGGTGGCGCAGAAACAGAAATGGTAATGCAATGGGCTTATTCTACTTCCTCTGCTCAGAACCCAAGAGTTGTGCCTTTGGCTATCTTCCTTCTTCCGTCCCTGGAATTTCGTCATATCACGACCAGTCACCCATCTTCTGCTTTGAAAGGAACCAGCTTCTTGCTACTTCTGTCCACGCGAATCAATTACCAGGTAGCTCTTGGAGGCATCCATTTTGGGGTCTTGGTCTATGCAAGCGGGAGAACCTGGGGTGGAAGGTAGTTGTGATTGATTGAAGTTTTGGAAGAATCACTTGGTAATTGGGTCACGGAGTAGATTTCTAGGCGACTTTTCTTTTTGCAAAATTTTCCACATGTTTCTTGAACTCCAAATGGTGAAAAAAAGATTGGTCGTGGTTTCCATTCCATGCGATGAGTCGAGAGAAGTACAATCGAGTAGCTCGACTCTTCACATTTCGTAGCAATGAATCTACCATGGTTCACAGATCATTTTCATACTACGTTACCGAAGTTGTAGATCAATTCGAGAATTGAGTGGTAGGTTCAGTAAGGATCTTTCTATAAAATCTTCCATCAACTGGAGAGCAGGGCTACAAGGAGCACATCAGCCCAAGCTTTATACCAGTCAAACAGTTAGCTGGAGAAAACTGAACATGAACCCCTGAACTTGAACTCGGGTGCGTTAGTCTCCCGCTTATAGTTGATGGTGTTGATTTTGACACTGTAGATATTAAGTAGTTCTCTGTCTGCTACATTAATAGCTTGCTTGACAAGTTCTCGGGGAGGTCTTCTTTTTGGGAAAGGTTAGATTATGATCTTTGATTCTATTTCCCTCTTCATTGACATGGGAGAAACGCGGGAATTTGAGAATTAACTTCTAAAAGGGGGTATGTATGTTTATCTCCAAAATAATTTCGAGCGACGAACCACTTTTTGATATAGAGTCTAGTACTTGATAAAAATCTCGAAGTTCAATAAGAGGTCCAAAGTTTATTAATAGGCGTAATGCTTGGGACAAGGCCATACGTTTAAGAAGAAGTCTTCAATTCTATGGAATGCTTGTCATCCAGTACGCGATCCAACGTTCAGTTGAAGATCTAACGTTCGTTAGCAAAATTAAAGTTTGATATGAAATCTAAGGCTTATTAAAACTTCTAATATTCAACAAGCATGTCGAAAACAGAGAGAGAGAGTGTGTCATTTGTTTCCTTAGATAAGATAACGCTCAATAGGACTTCTCAATTCAATAGAGTATCCAACGTTTACTAGAATTTCAACATTCACAACTTGGAACTTCCATGTTCAGGCAGAAGTATAACGTTTAGTAAAATGGAGATTTACTATCAAAGAACGATATTTTAAGTCTTTCAAAGAACAGAAAGGATGAGATGATCTTACTCGCTTAAGAGGTTTAGTCGTCGCTTCTAAGGTATTTATATACTTGTGTATCAATCTATCACAGAATTTATACTAATACTGCCCGAAGAGTTGAAAGATTTGAGTGCAGAAACAACGAAGCTTGATATTCTCATCAACTTTGAAGAATGTTATAATTGTGAATTATGAATTAATAAGTCTTTTGTTACTCCCTGTAAGTTGTTCAGACTGACCAGTGTTACCAGTAGTATCTGGAATATCATACTACTACGCTATATCGTTGAAAATAGAGTTTAATACATACTATTTACACTACATAATCCTAACAATATTTAATCGTATTACTATTAATATTATTAGTATTTTAATTAATATTATAATAATACTATAGTATTGCTAAGCCTATTAGATTTAAGCTTTTTAGTGCTTTTTACTCTAGATTTTAAACCTACTTATTTTTAGTCTTATACTTTAGAATTATATTATATAGCGTATAAAGTAGAAAGTATATATCTAAATAGCTAGATTTATAGAGTTAATTAAATAGAGTACTTTAAAAAGAATTATATTATATTAATAGCTTCTAAAATAGTCTTAAAATCTTTATATAGACCTTATCTTAATAAAAGTGAGAATAACTTTATTTTTGAGTTTTAGTACGCGAGTTATTAAATAGTATACGATTAGTACCGTTATAATATTAAATAAGAAGTATAGTATAGTAATAATCTTAGGTTTAAAAATAAATATATACTATTTATTTATTTAAAATACTATAGTATTTTACTATAATAATACTACTAGTAATACTAAGACTAACAGATGAAGATAAGATAAAGTACAAAGTTAAGAGTTAATAGTAAGTATATTCAAAGACTACTATAAAGAGCACCACTTCTCAAGTTAATCCATATATCGACTTAAATAAGGAAACTTTGAATAGACATTAGTTAGAAAAAAGGTGACGTATTATAAGTGTAAGTATAAATATAAAACACTATTTTCTTAAATAGACAAGTATAAAGTATTTCAATAGAGAGCTACTATGTATATCTTCACTCTTAGAAGAGGTGACCTCTCTCGTACGGTATTCTAAATACACTAAAAAGTCGGATTAACTAAATCGTAAATAGGAAATCGTAAATCGTAAAATATTACTTTCTATAAGTATAAAAGAGAATAATTTCTAATTTAAATTCTCTCTCTCTATATTTAGATTAGATAGTCTTAACTATAGTAACTAGCTAATTAGAGAATAGAGAGGGAAAATAAAAATATATATCACGTGTATAGTAGTAACATTGCTCTCTTACTATCGCTCTCTCGCTATCGTCTCCTTACTATTATTTCTAGAGAGAGGGAGAGGATTGTTTACTACTTTTGCTATACTCCTCTTACCCACGCTAGGAAAAACTTTCCACTGAAATGTTTACTCGCTCCCTCGCTCTCTCTCTCTCTCTCTCTCTCTCTTTTATACTTTTATATTTATATAATATACTAAAGAAGGAAAGAGTAGCGAGAGAGAGAGACTAAGAAGTAGTAAAATGCTCTCCTACCCCTTAATAAAGGGCTTAGATAATATAATTATTAAGTTCTACTTTAGCTCGACTTTGTAATTTACGATTTGCGATTTGCGATTTGCGATTTAGGTGTATCTAGGACGCTCTACCTCGTCTCTTCAGCTCGGTCGCAGAGGAGTCACGCTCCTACTCTCTTCTAATACTTTTGAGTTATTCTAGCTTAAATAAATGAACAGAGTAACTTACAAAGTCAAATACTCTCGTGACCTGTTTCACTTGCTAAGGTTCGCATCTGTAGCTTCTAGAGTTAAAGCTAGACTATGAGAAGGAACTTATAGAAGTCGACTTATAGAGAGTAATATAAAGAAGTCAACTTACGAAGGTCACGTGAATCAATTAAGTCCATCCCATAGTATTCTGTCGAGTACGCTAGTATAGTACCTATGCTAGCGTATAGAATTAGCGAGAATTTTAATATATTCACTCTTACTTAAGAATACTCGCTACTATCTTTCTAAAAAGGATTAGTTCTATCTAAGAAGTAAATTTATACTAAGACGCTAATAATATATAAAATTAGAAAGAAAAAAAAAATAAAGCTTATAATAATAACAAATTAATAAATAATATAATCGAATAAAGCGTCTAAAAAGTTTATTTAAAGCTTAAAAAGTATAACTCTAAGAACTTTTTATAATTATCTACTAAATCTATTTTCACCTTTATATATATCTACGCTTACTCCTAGCGTAGAAGAGTGTCTCTCTTAGCTTAAAAAGCTTAAATCTAAGAACTTTTCATTTTTACTTTTATATATATCTACGCTTACTTCTAGTAGATAGGCGTGAGAGAGTGTCTCTTCTACTAGAGAGTCCTATAGAGACTAGCCTCTCTAGAAAAGACGTAAGTCTTATACTAATATATAAAGGGAATTTGAGAGTAAATCACGTAGTAGCGTACTTAGTACACTAGAGGCCTCTGCTAGCGTACTCGATAGAATAGAATAATCCGTTTATAGAAGAGAGTTAGCTTTACTCTCTCGTACTCTTCTTTTATAGGAAAATAGATAAAGTAAAGTTCTAGAAAAACGATATTATTTAAAAACAAGCTTATAAAAGAGGATATAAGCGTAAAAAGAGCGCGAAAGACACTTAAATTAAAAGTATTATTTCCTCTAAATACTATCTTTTAGATCTATAATCTACTACTTCTTATTATATTAACTCTATTTTAAGAATTTCTCTATTTACTTACTAGCTTTAAAGTATCTTACTCTTTACTCTTATATATATCTTTCTAAGCTAATTAGAAAGCTCTCTAAGTAGCTTATTAATCGAAGAGTAAAAAGCGTAAGTACTCTTTGCTATTATACTTTTTTAGAAGGCTTAAAGTATAGTCTAATTCTAGGAAGCGTATTATAAAGAGAGAGGAGAGGAGAGTTGAAAAAGGAGCTTAATATAAACTTTCTATTAAGCTCTTTCTTCTTCTCTATATAAGGGTGCTTCTTCTCTTAGTAGTAGACTTAGACTTAGACTTAGATTTATCTACCTCAAAAAAAGAGCGACAGAGTACTTCTATCTATCTATCTCTATCTCTATCTCTATCTCTATCTCTATCTCTATCTCTATCTCTATCTCCTTCTTTCTTCTCCTCTTTCCTTCTTTCTTCTCCTCTATTCTATCCTTTTACTAACAAACTAACAAACTAACAAACTAACTCCTCGTAATAACATCTTAATATCTTAACCTTAAACAAAATAACTAAAAACCAAACAGAAAAAGTAAAACCTCAAACAGAAAAACCTAAGCCCTATAAACCCTATATACTAAACACTCTCAAGACACAAAGTATATATAAATATAAATATAAATATAAATATCTTCCCCTCTACAAGCCCCTCCACAAGCCTCTCTACAAGCCTCTCTACGAGCCTCTCCACGAGCCTCAGATTCTATTCCTAATTAGTATTATACATGAGATAAGTTGACAAGATAACCGTCGTAAAAACAAAACTCGATAAAAAGCTACAACTACAACCACTACAACCACAACCACAATCACAACCACAACCACAATCACAACCACAATCACAACCACAACCACAACCACAACCATAACCACAACCAAAAACATCTAGATGCGTCGATCTAGTGTTCAGTTAAAATAGCTGATTAGACCTCTTTACATTTTCTGTATATCTTTGCGATTTTTCTTTCGTTTAGAGCTAGAGAAGGTCTTATAGTCCTAGGCACTAGGCGGCATGGAAATCCGAACGATTCATCTGTCCCCGTAGAGCCTCCCCCTCCTCTATCTCACTCGCATTTTCTTCACTTTCCGGGATTGAAATGGATTCACGTGTCGTATAGAATAATCCTTGCCCTTAAAGGAAGGGTTGTGTAGACTTGTTAGGCTCTAATAACATCAACAACTCGCCATAAACCTAACTATAAGTCTTCCCTTAAAAATGCCTAAATTACATGGAAATCACAGCAAGGAGAAACATCGAGTTGGGCATGGTTGGTTGCATTATCATGGCAGAGCAGAGTAGGCCTTTCTTCAAAAAGCTCAACTAATTTACAAACCACTTGACGAGGTCAAGCAATCATGCAGAAGACACCGCGCGTGTGGAGTCATCATCCCCTTTGATAATCATTTCGTCATCACCCACCCATCCACCACGCAAGCAAAAAGAAAGAGAAACACGCACGAGTATGAGTAACGCAATGAGACCTCCCCAGAATCCGTTTGCCATTAGTTAACCCCAGGAGAATGTATGTTGGACATGCCGTGCCATGTCGGATGAATGATCCAGTCGAGCGGGCGCTCGCTCTTGGTCCTTTCCATCTACATTCCTCATCCCAGGCTCCCTCCCCGAATAATTAACCACCCCGGGCGTGCTCTCTTCCACAAAATCGAAAACCAAGCAATGAAAAGAAAAAAAGGAAAATAGGAAATCATGTGTGGCACACAACATGTATCTCAGGTGACAGAGGGTCTGCTCTGAATGCTTTCGAGATCGGTCGTGGAGACGAAAGTCGAGTGATGCAAGCGAGCTTGAGTGACCATATAACCTAGTGCTTCGTGACCATCATGTAACTAGCTATGCCGAGTGTTGTGTGAATCATGTTCTCGTGTGACATGCCGTAAGTGTTGCATTTTTTGTTCCGAAATTGGATGTAATGACATCGGCATGCCGTTCGATTACTACGATCAGGCTGACAAGTCTCACTTCGAACGTGAGTAGTCAGGCCAGGATCGTAGCTGCTCGAGCCATTTTGGAAATCCAGAAATCGAAAAGTCGCAAGGAAAGTAAGCATAATGAGATGAGTTTTTTGATATGTCGAGCCATTACCAAATAGATCGCCGAGAGACGTTCAGGTATGGGTCAGCGGTGAGTTGAGATCAGTCAAAGCGAAACTACCGTGAGTCGAAAGTCGTCGAAAGTCGAATCGATCGTGAGTCTCGCCCAAGGAAAGTAAATCAATACCACTGTCCCGGTTGATCCTCTCGCTTCACCGGTCGGTATCCGCCAGAAGTATATCCAGTTCCAGTCGCTGCACCTTTCGAAGCGGATCGCAGCCTATTTTCGGAGACTACAGCGTCAGCCATCCAGTCAGCATACTGTTCTCCTCGCGGCCAGCGTCATCGAAGCACACTAAACGCGAAGAGGAAAACAATCCCTTACAAGGAACCGGAACTGGCAAGAAACTCACATCCTATCACTTCCTCCAACAGCACGGTTGGTATCTGGAGTATCGACACCAGCACCGCTGGCTCCACGTTCAATCACCTTGCGGCGGGATCCGGAGATCGCACCAGGCTTGGATGCACTAGATGCATGTTGAGGGGCTGCTCCACCGGCAGTGGCAACGTTGGTTCGTGTGCGAGGCTTCTCCTCTTCATCTTGGGCGGGTTGTTGACCAGCAGCTTGGGCAATGGCCTGAGCATTCTTCTGGTATTTGTAAACGGTCCAATCAAAGACGTAATCGTATTGGAATCCCTCGCGGACAAAGAGATCACGGAAGATCTTTCGGAGGTACGAGTAGTCGGGCTTGTCATCGAAACGGAGGGAGCGGGTGTAGTTGAGGTAGATGGCGAACTCGTTGGGGAAACCACGGCAGAGGACTTCGGTTGGGGTGGTCATCTTCTTCTCCATGATGCGGTCGTACTTTTGCTTCTTGGTGGCAGCCTTCAATCCTTGCCATGGGAGGGATCCACGACAGAAGTAGAGCATAACGTAACCGAGGGATTCCATGTCATCGCGACGGGATTGTTCTATCAAGTTAGTTTTGTAATGTGCTATGGATATGGACCAACATACCGACTCCCAAGTGAGTGTTGATCGAGGCATAACGAGCGGTACCTGTCAAGTTCTTGTTCTCACGGTATGGGATGTGAAAGTGAGTCTTGGGGTCACGATACTTCTTGGCCAAACCGAAATCGATGACGTTAACTTGGTTACCACGCTTACCAATACCCATGAGGAAGTTGTCGGGCTTGATATCACGGTGGATGAAGGACTTGGCGTGGATGTACTCGATACGGGAGATGAGTTGGTCGGCCAAGAGAAGAACGGTCTTCAAGGAGAACTTGCGGTTGCAAAAGTTGAAGAGATCCTCCAAACTGGGTCCCAGGAGATCCAAAACCATGGCATTGTAATCACACTCGGTTCCGAACCAGCGGACAAACGGAATACCGACACCTCCAGCAAGGGACTTGTAGACGCGGGCTTCATACTCGAGTTGTGGGTGCTTGGCCTTGACGCTTTCGAGCTTGATGGCAATCTCTTCACCGGAGATGATGTTGGTTCCGAGATAGATATCACCGAAACTACCACTACCAATCTTTCGACCGATACGGTACTTGTTACCAACGCGAAGATCCTACCAGTAACACGTTAGCACCCCGCAACCATGTTGGCCGCGCATAGAAGCGGTTGGCCCATGTATATATATAGGAAAGGAAAGATGAGGGGACACAAGGCTGAGAGAAAGGATCAAGGTTATGACTCTTTTGGCAGCCGAGCACCGATACAGAAGAGGTAAACAAAAAGGTGCTCATGGAAGGCTGAAGAAAGGGAGTATAAACCAGAGGGTTGGATTTCGACTTGGAAGCGGGTGGATTCACCATAGTAGTCATCTTGAGGCTGGACGATGGACTCTAGGTATCGGAGGCACCGATACAAGAGTAGATGTGTGTGGTTTGTTGGAGTATTAATCGATCGACCAAGTAGATCGTGGGCGGCGGGAGGACGAGGTATCGAGGAGAACTAGAGTTGAGGAAGAGGATGTTAGTGTGTTGTTTTGATTGGGGGTGAGGTGGTGGGTGGTTGAGGGCCAGGCGGAGCTGAAGACCAAGGCAAGGTAAGGAAGGCACTGGGGACGAAGCGGTGTGGTTCAGGCACGCGTTCGACTGATCCAGCAAAGGTGAATAAGGAGATTGAGGCGAAGCATTCAGTGCTTGTGGAGTCGTGAATGTGTGCTCGTCGGGTGGCCGTTGAGACGTGAAGAATTCTCGAGGGGAACGTATGGTATGGGAGGAGGGACGGTGTATTGGGGGTGGTATTTCGGTACGTACCTGGTATTGCTTCAAGGGCGACCGTAGAGGTGCTAGAGGGATGGGGAGAGGGAGAATGGACGAGTGGTGATGTTGGCAGACGATGTTGAGCAAATGTCAAATGTCCTCAGACACTGCGGTCGTCAACCAGGTTGGATGAGATGTTGGGGGGGGTGATGACTTTCGTCGTCGAGAGGGATTGATGGTGGGGAGAGAGTCCTTGATTGAGACAGAGTAGAAGAGGATGGTGCAGACCCAAGACTGCACTGCTTTCTCGCTTGGTCCTTTTAGCGCCAAAGGTGGGGCGCTAACCTCTTTGGGACAGCGACAAGAAGGCGTGGAAGGTGCGGTAGTGTAGGTGGTATTCGAGTACAGTACAGCAGCTACCAGTCCACCAGTCCAGTGCGAGGATGGGATTCCAGAACTTCTGAACTGAGCTGTAGCTACCCTTTTATTTTTATTGTTAATTCAATTGGAAGGTTATGAGTTGACTAAAATAGAATGGTGATTCCATTCCGAGAATGCGGTTCACTTGTCTTCCGTCCTTCAATTTGAGTGTTTGTTGGTTGCATCAAATCAATGCTTTGTCTGGGCCAACTGCATATGGCAGCATAATGAAGCCAACCGGTTTGCCCTTACTTTCCCCCTACTTTCCCCCTACCTTCCGGAGTTACTAGTACAGGTAATGCTAAGTAATAAAAATAAAGACGCTACACCTCGGGTTTGTATACTACGCTCGCTTTAATTTTTACTACCCAGTCCAGTCTCTAGGTACTAGTAGCTCTAAGATATCCCTCAAGTTCAACACCCCCACGAAAGGCCTTGAATACTAGTAGGTTCTTGTAGTCATCTCATCATTTTCTCTCCCCCTTTCTCTCTGCAAACTCCTTATTTCTCCTTTATGCCCTATCCCCTATTCCAATCCACTCCAAAGCCTTTCCTGCTTTCGACTATGCACGGTCACTTACCAAAGGGCGCACGCATCTCCAGCTGAGTGTGAAGGGGTAAAAGTGTCAAGGGGTAATGGAAAGTACTTTGTCGAGCCTGATGATGCCGTCGCGTCGTCCACCTCAAGCCAGCCTGAAAGAGGGGCCAAAAACTGATTCGCTTCGCACATTCCTCAGGTCTCCAAATTCAGCTGCTGACCGCCACAAACTCCTACAAACCAAATCCCGACTTTTTCCTCAATCTTTTCTCTCTCTTATAATTTCTCCAGCCACTTGGATTTTTGGATTGTTGGATTGAAATTAAAAGGTGTATTTAGCTTTGCGCGTTGGGTATACGAGTAAGTAAATCTTAGAGTGGTGTCCATTCATCACAGCCTCGTCATTCCAGCCCAACTGATCGCCGCAGCCCTGGCCGTGTCCGTTCTTGGGCAGAGTCTGCTCTTCCCCTTGACGTCGGCTGACTTTACAATCACCACCGCCTATGGCTAGCCCGTGACACTGGCAATGCAAAGGATCAATCTCATTCATCACAATTCATACCTACAAATTATATTTGGCATCAATCCCCTTCAGACTCAAAACCTCAAGATGAGCAAATATAAAAGGAGACAAGTTCAGCATCACAACCTCATACAGGCCCAACGCATTGAATTTGAGGCCTCCCCCCCCGGTTTCAAGGAGTTGCCTCGTTGCGCGATTAAATTACATTTTGTAGTGCACCGACGATTCAAGGCCCAATGACCGAACCAACCCGTTCCGTTTCCGTACACCGCACCATTCTGGTCCCGTGAGAGCAGTACGTCTAGCACCATAGGCTTATTCCGACATCAGGTTCTTGCATACAAAAATACCTCACGGAGTACTCACCAGATGCCTTACCGGTTGCCTTACCATGGCTGGCATATAGGCAACGGCAGGCGCTGGTGCAGATTCAAATACTTGATGACAGGACGGCTGGCTGGCTGACATTTCCCCGGACCCAAACGGCCGCAGAGGCAAGACAAGACCAGAAACCAGGAAAATGGAAGACATCACAATCAATCCCCCCCCCATCCAATCGTGACTGAGGGGGATGAAGTACCGCCTCTTTCGAGATGAAATTTGCCGAAAGTGCCGCGCAAGAAAGACATCATCTTCGCCTCTGACAAGATGACATGACCAAAGTACAAATACAAATACAATACTTGCGTAAATGCCCGTCTCACCTATCACGAAGCCCCGATATACGAAGTACCCACGTTCAAGTTCATTGTCATCCGTTCAAACAATCGCCTTGGCTCAATAATGTCAGCATACCCAATTCCCTCAATCCAAAGAACCACAGCCTCGTCTTCATAATCAATATCCTGATACCTTCGTATCTCCCTTCTTCGCATCCAAAGAACGCCCACGGCCTGACCCGCTGTCAGCCCTCCATACATACAAACACCACCCCATACCTCCAATCCCCAATCCACACATGTCAAAAGGAACATCGCATCTACCGAGTACGGAACGGAACACATACCTCCCCAATACCCAATACCACTCCTCCCCTCCAATCCCACACCCAGCCCCGTCAACCCCCAAGCAAGCAGAAGCCAAAGAATAAATCCAACCACTCGGATCTACTCCCCCCTCTCACTGGCTCTAGACCCGCTTGGCTTCTAGAAAGAAGTACTAGTACTCGACAGAGAGCCCCAGGAGATAAACCCAACAACGCATGCATCACTGCATCTCCATCCCTTCCGGGTTCATTCCTTTCATTCGTCTCCTCACAAAATTCCCCCATATCCCCCATACTCCCTTTTTCTCATTCGCCGCATTCTTCCAACACCTAATCTTTATCCATTGGTTCCTCACATTTGAGTAGGATGTTCAACCTCGCGTGTTCACTACTTTCTTATTTCTCATCCTTTCTCATCCTCTCTTATCCTCTCTTATACTCTCTTATCCGTGGGGTATATTGATTGACTTTACCCCAAGAGGGAGAAGTCATCGTCACCGGGTTCCAGGTTGGTGTGGCAAAAATAGACCATGAGACCGGTACTTACAAGTAGACTTTCTTGCTGTGGCCAGGCCACTTTCGAGGGTATGGTAAGTATGGTGGAGGGCTGATATGTATGTGCAGGTGGTGCGTGATTTGAATGTGGTTTTAATTGCTGCTTTGGGATGCTTCGTAATTCTTTTTCTGCTGTTTGTTTAATTTTTAAGGAAGGGAGGGGAGGGCGGTCACGTTTTTGGAGGAGAGGACGGGAAGAGCGACCCGGGTTATCTTAGTTCCCGTCCTTAGCCTCTTATATAACGAGCCGCTTTAACATTTTTAGAAAGTAGGCTAAAAAAAAACCTTTATTAAGTCTAGCTCAGTTTCTACTAGATAATTAGTAAGAAACGCGTCTGATTTATAAAAATCTAAGAACTAATAATAATATAGTATAAAAAACCCTTTAAATACTAGTAGAATAGCTTTATACTAGCTATACTAGCTATATAGCGCTAAAAGCCGCGACTATTTAATCTTAGTATACGTAGCGCTAAAGCTAACTCGCTCTAATACTAAAGCTAGTTTATTATCTAACTTCTAATACTAGTAGTATTAAAGCTTACTTACTCTTACTTACTATTCTAAGGTTTACTAGTTATCTAATCTATAATACTAAGACTAATACGCTTTCTAAGTCTTAGAATTATATAATTATATAACTAGTCTCTTCTCTTTTTAGATACTATCTAGTTTTATAAAAGTATAATAGAGTAAAAAAGTAAGGAATAAATTAAGCGATTAAGTAAAAGTTTATTTTATAAGAGGCTTTTTATATAGAGAGAGTATATAAGTACGTAGATAGAAGAGATAGAAATATCTAATATATCTAGTAGAAAGTATATCTAATAGAAAGTATACTAGCTATTACGTATATTATAACTAGTATTATAATAGTATATTTAAAGCTTAAGTATACTAGTATAATAGTACGAAAGATATACTACTACTAAAGAGATATATAAGAGTACGTTCGAGATAGAATAATATACGTAAATACTAGGTACTTATAATAGTACGAAATATATACTACTAGCGAAGAAGTATATAAGAGTACGTTCGAGACAGAATAATATATATAAATACTAGGTACTAATATAGAAGAAAAGAATAAACTGTCTCTCTTTTATACTAAATATAAACGTTTATATATAAGAGGTCGGAAGCTACTAAGTTCTAATAATAATAATAACTAAGCTCTATCTAATATAGCTAATACTAAATAATAAGAGCTAAAAAGCTAAATATATAATATCTAAACCTTAATCTCTTTTATATATAAATATTAAATATTAATACTTTTAATACTTTGCTTATATAAGTATTAGTTATTTATAATCTTAGTCTAAAAGTATTAGTAGTACTTAGAGGTATTAGTAGTTTTATAAATACTAATAATTCAAGATAGCGTACTATTATATAACAATTTATACTATTATATTCTCTCTCTTTTAAAAAGACTCGTCTTAAGTCTTTAGTTATTAATTAATATAGTATTAGGTTAACTAGAGTATTATTTAACTATTTATTATAAAGAATATAACTTATCTACTATTATAGTATCTAGTAGTTAGAGTAGGGTTAGTAGCTAGTAGTATTATTATTTAAGAGCTAATTACTATTTATTTACTATAATTACTTTTATATACTATATAATAATAGATATAAATAGAAGAGAGGCTAATTATTAGCTATTGAATAAAGAGTAGTATACTACTATAGAGTTATTATATTCTTACTATTATTATATATTATAATAGTAATTATTAAGTAATAAATAATAATTATAAAGTAATAGCTATTATTATAAGCAGTATATTAGTAGACGACTTTTCTCTAATTCTAACTTCTCTTCTTCTTTTCTTTTTATCTAAATAATATAAATAATAAGAATACCTTCTAATTAGATATATTCTTATATACTAACTTATCTCTTAGAATATATATATATATTATATATTATTATTATTATTATTCTTACGCTATATAGGCTATAGGCTAAGCTCTAAGAGTAAGTAGTATATCTTCTATTCTAGTTTATATAGCCTTTTAGCTTATTCTTCTTTATCTCTTAAGCTTCTTTATAAGTATAATTCTCCTTTTCTTTAGTTCTTACTACTATCTATTTAAAGCTTATTCCTTTAACTTAGTACTATAGTAGAAGAGTATAATAGGTTAGTATATTTAACCTACTAAGGTATATATTAGTAGTATAAGAGGTATATTTATCTCTAGAATTATTAGAGCTAAGGTCTTACCTTTTAGCGTACCTCGGCTTTCTCCTCTTATTCCTTCCTTTCTTTTATCTCTTTCTTACTCTCCTCTCTCTTCTTAAGTAATTCTAGTATTAGCTTAGAGTCTCTCTAGTCTAAGTAGCTAAGTAGTTACTCTTAGTACTAGTTTCTTATCTACTAGTACTCTTCTTAGCTTTTATAGATCTCTAATCCTCTTCTCTAAAGCTCTTATAAGTATATCTCTTTCTTATAAAATGTTTTAATAAAATAGGACTAAGTATCTTACTATCTCTCTACTATCTATATAAATATACTATAGTATAACCTAGTTTAATACTCTTCTTATAAAGAGGAAGGTGTTTAGTCTTATTACTCTTATTTATACTTAGATAAGTAGTAAGCTCTTTACCTTAGTAAGCCTCTTATAGACCTTTTATAGCTCTTATTTATCTAAGTCTACTTTATCTAACACTTCTATATATTATATTAAGTTCTTCTCTTAAGTCCTTCTCTTTTAAGTCTCTAGGTAGTTCTTCTATTCTATAAGCATAGTATTATACTTAAATCTCGCTTCTCTTACTTTCTACTCCTCTTCCTACTTCTACCTTACTATCTATAAGTATAGTATTACTTTCTCTACCTTTATTAGTCTATCTCTTCTTCTTCTTTTTAACTATATTACTATATATCTATAAGTATTCTAGATTAGTTCCTCTAGCTTAGACCTTTAGAACTTCCTCTTAAAAGTAGCTACTTATAAGTTAAGATATAAGTTAATTAGTATATAGTCTACTTTAACTTTTAAGCTTTAAACTAGAGTAGCTTTATATACTCTTATTACTACTTATAAGTATCTTAATTATTATATAGAGAAGCTCTTTACTATTTCTTTTATATTCTCTTCTTTTAGTATAGTATAGTACTATACTAACGCTTTATATACTATTATACTCCTTATTACTATTATATATATCTATCTTACTTAGTAGTAGTCTACTCTCTACGTCTTTCTAGTAAGCTTTATAAGTATAAAGGTCTATGTTATAAGCTTCTTCTAGACTCTTTCTTAGTATACTTTCTAGTTTAGTTTCTTATTAAGCTCTACTTCTAAGAACCTTATATACTTAACTAATATAAGCCTTATCTTCTTAAACTAGACTATCTCCTTCTATAGTACTCTTATTCTTATAAAGTATATAAGTACTATCTTTTCTAAGCTAAAAGCTATCTCTTACTTATTTATTTACTTATTATTTACTTTCTAAGCTATCTTAAGTATTCTATAGTTTATTACTATACTTTTTAATATTATAAGTAGATTTATATTATCTATAAAGTCTATTATAATAAGCTTATTAATTCTTACTAGGTCTTTATATAGTATTAAAGTAAAGAGGATAAATAGTATTAGTAATAATACTAATTCTTATAAGATACTCTATTTAAGATCTCTTTTATCTACTAATTATTTATTAAAGAATAGTATAGCTCTTTGTCTAAAGAAGAAGCTCTCTATCTATATTACTACTTATTATTAAACCTCCTTCTCTTTTAATATATAAAGTAGCTATATATAGTCTACTTAGTTAAAAGCTTCTACTATGTCTAGTTAGGCTAAGAATATATAGCTCTTATTTTCCTATATTATATATATACTCTCTATTACTATTCTAATTACTAGCTTTATATTTTAGTACTTCTAGTTACTTATTTATAGCCTTAGTAGTAATACTATTTCCTCTATAAGCTATAAAAGCCTTTATACTATTACTTTTTTAAAGATCTTATCTATAGTTAAGAGTAGTATTATTAGCTAGTAGACTTCTATCTTACTCTATTCCTTAGTTATTTTACCTAGTTTTTTTAGTACTATTACCTTTATATAGTAGAAGTAAGATAAGAAGTAATATAAGTAGAAGCTCGCTTCTACTATTATAGCGAGTACTTTATAAAGCGGTTTATTATAAGCTTTTAAGAAGCTATTTACTAGTATATTAAATCCTAGTACTTTTTATAATACTAATCTTATAGCTATCTTAATATACTTCTTAGTTATATATTAACTTACTAAGTATCTCTTAGAGAAGCTCTTAGTATTCTAGTCTTTATTAAGAACGCTTAAGTAGTTAACTATTAACTTTAGAAAGAACTTTTTTATAAGAATATAAGCCTTTTCTTAGTAGGTCTTATCTTTTATTCTATTAAGTAATATAAGTATTAGTAGTATTAGTACTTCTAGTCTTATATATCTTTTAAAGTATATCTACTTCCTAAGTATTTAGAGTTTCCTTTTATCTTTTACTACCTCTACTAGTACTCTTCTTTAGCTCTTTATCTTTATCTTTCTACTTATTCTTTAGAGTTCTTAAAGAGCGTTATTAAGCTACTACTTTAAGCTTCTTTTTTAATACTCCTTCTAAGTCTTTTTATATTTCCTTACTTTCTTTAACACTTCTTTAATCTCTATATTCTACTAAGGCTATACTCTCTCTCTATCTAGCTTTTAAAGTAGTATTAAAGCTTTTACTATTCTTTAAAAGTCTTTTATAAGTCTTTATACTACTCTCTTAAGTTCTTATATATTTTAGCTTATAAGTGTTTCTAAGTAAGAGGCTTCTACTTTAACTAGGATCTCGTTTATTAG
The DNA here is from genome assembly GCA_001414345.1 of Hymenoscyphus infarciens. NCBI lineage: Eukaryota > Fungi > Ascomycota > Leotiomycetes > Helotiales > Helotiaceae > Hymenoscyphus > Hymenoscyphus infarciens. The sequence goes on along the minus strand of LLCB01000021.1, from coordinate 220,479 downwards.
TCTCTAGCTAAATCTAGGCACTTATAGTACTTTTCTCTCTTCTTCTACTTTTATTATAAGAAGTTAAGCTATATAGTCTAATCTTAGTAGGTCTAGAGACCTTTACTAAGCTATTATATTCTTAGTAGAGAAGGTAAGGTTAATTATAGAGTTATAAGAGCCCTCTCTTCTCTATATAGCTTTATTATAAAGTATATCTCTCTCTAGTACTTATAGTATAGTAAGTTTAAGAATAAGGTCTACGTTCTTATTATATCTCTTATATATATCTTATAGAAGGTAGTAAGTATTTAGATTACTTATTATAAGTACTCTTCTTAGTCTTACTTATTAGAGTATATTCTTAATTAGTATTTACTCTATTTATAAGTTATAAACTAAGTAGACTATTATCTTATCTACTCTTTCTCTTATTATTATACTTACCTAGTTCTTACTTATAGTATATATCTAGCTTACTTTTAGATGTCTTTTATATATAAAGAGTATTACTACTCTATCTAACTAGATTATATTATATTTTAAGCTTAAGAAGTAGCTAGAAGAGTCTCTTATACTATTCTATACTAGTTCTTAGATTACTAATATATTATATTCCTCTTTATAATTTAGAGCTATATTAAGAGCTTTTAATATCTTCTTTATATTCTAGTATAGTACTATTATACTTATAATAGTCTTATAAGTAAAGTTTAAGTTACTTCTATTTCTTCTCTAGTTAAATCCTTTATTATATTAAGAGAGCTTCTTAGCCTTTCTAAGAACTAGGTTAAGTTACTACTATTTATATATTCTACTTTATTTATATTTATTAGCCTTTTTAGTATAGATCTCTATCTCTACCTCTTTTTTAAGCTTTATAAGCTCTCTTTCTAGCTAAAGGTAAACAAGTAAAGTATCTCTACCTTACTCTCTTTTAAGAGTCTTTATAGGTTATAAACGTAGTTATTTTATTAAGATATCGTTCTCTTACTTACTTATAATTTTACTCCTCTATATAGTACTTCTTTATAAATACTAGGTATTCTCTTTTATAATTCTTATACTTTACTAGGTATTCTTTTAAGTCTTTCTTACTAGAGTACTCTTTCTTATCTCTTTTATATCTCTTATATATATACTAGGTATATATCTTATCTTATTTATAGAAGTATACTATATACCTCTACTTTTAGTACTTATAGTACCTCTATACTACTACCTCTAAGACGTATCTTTTATATAAGAAGTATTATACCTTTTATAGTATCTCTCTTATATATAGCTTCTTTACTTCTTTTATTATTACTACTTTAAAGATATAGTTCTTTTAGACTAGTCTCTTTTATTCTTAACACTCTTTATATCTATTTCCTTATTATATAATCTTTAATATTCTTATATTAAAAGCTTAAGAGATACTTTATAGTATACTCCTCTTTCTATTCTTAAGTATACTTACTAAGGCTCTTTTTATAAGTACTATAAGTATTCTTACTACTACTATTATTTCTTATCTAAATACCTTCTTTACTTAGCTATTATTTTATATATATCTTATCTACTTCTTTTCCTTAAACTATATAATAATATCTTTACTCTAGAGCTTTTAAGTTACTATTATTCTTCTCTTTATCTATCTTTATTACTTAGACTATAATCTCTCTAGTATATTTAGCTAGTACTATATATTCCTTCTATAGTATAGTTACTACCCCTCTTTATAGTCTCCTAGTTCTAGCTCTCTCTACTTATATTAGACTACGCTCCTTTATTTCTCTTATCCTCTTAACTATAATAGTAAGCTTCTCTTATAAGATTCTATATATAATTATATTATCTTCTCCTTTCTTAGTTCTCTTATACTTAAGTACTTTTCTTACTACTTTAATAATTACTTTAATACCTCTCTTCTCTATTACTAAGTTAAGTATTATTTAGATTAGGCCTTTCTTTATTATATTTATATAGTCTAATACTCTCTTCTATTCTCTTATACTCTACTCTTCTTAGTTTATTATACTATCTTTATTAGTTACTAGTACTCTAGAGAAGAGAATAGAAGCTCTTTATAAGCCTCTCTTTTCTCTACTACTACTACTACTATAATTATTTAGTATAATTATAAGATACTTTAGTCTCTTTCTAGACTATTTAATAGTCGTCTAAACGTATTTCAAGGCTTTTAGAGTTACTTTGTTAATTCTGAAAAAGTTTCTTATTTCTTATATATTATATATATATATATATAAAAGTAAGTTTTTCCTTTTTTAATTAAACCTAAATTAAAACTAATCTAATATAGTAAGATGTCTCTTCTATATCCTTCTAGTACGCTTCTAGCTATCTACTAAGTCTACTATATTTAGTGTCTTTAGGTAAAATCTTAGAATAGAGATTATATATACGCTTTTAAGAAGCCTAAGTTAAAGAAGTATAAGTACTATATAGAGTAGAATACTATATATATCCTAGTAAGTTTAATCTCGAATATATACTAAATCTATTCTAACTTAGGTAGTTATTATAGTTTATAAGAAAGGAGTTTAATAAGCTTAAGCTTAAGAAGGAGAAGAAGAAGATTAAAGAGGCTACTAAAGCCTTAGATAAGGTATTAGTTATTACTAGTATAAAAGTACTAAAGAATAGTTTAAAGATATAGGTTACTCTTCTAGAGAAGACTTAGGCGCTTTATACTAAGATTATTATAAGTACCTCTTACTTATTAGAGAGGTTTTAGTTACTAATATTTAATAGTCTTTATATAAAGCGATAAAGAGTAGGACTTCTATCTAAACCTAGGTTTAGGTCCTCTTTAAAGCCTATCTAAAGAGTTTATAAGCGTCTATTACTAAGTCTATTATAAGAGGTTACTAAAGTAAAAAGCGTCTTTATAAGAAGAAGGTAGAGAAAGAGCCGATTTAGGCTCTTTATACTTAGAAGAGTAAGAAGAAGAATAATAAGTCGAAGGAAAGAGAGATAATATAGGCTCTATTTTAGTAGTAACTTAGTCTTAGTTCTTTACTTTATTAACTTTAAACATTCTTACTAGTTAGTATTTTATCTTTAGGTTTTTATTATAAGTCTTTTATTAAGAGTAACTAGAATTAGAAAGTATTAATAAAGTTTTAAAAATTAACTCTTTTATTTAATTCTTATCTAATTCTTATATATTAATCTATTTAGAGAGATATTAAAGTAGTCTTAGCTCTTCTAGATATTTAGTATAAAAGTCTCTTAGATAATATAGTAAACTCTAAAAATTATTTATAAGATACTAAGTAGAATCTAAATTATATCTAACCTATTTTACTTAATACTATAGCTATCTTCTAAAAAGTCTACTACTAAGTATTTCTTATACCTTCTATTCTTATATACTTTTAATAATATCTAGTAAGGGCTTTAGAGCCTCTTATCTTAGTAGAGAGGTATTTAGATCTTTTAAAAGTATATTAAAAGTAAAAATATTATAAATTATTAAACTTTTAAAAGGTTTTAGTTTATAGAAGTATCTTATATATTCTAGTATTTTAAAAGGTCTTATCTACTATTTAATAAGCTTTTAACTAAGATAATTTATCTTAAGATTCTTAGTAGATAAGTAGACTTTATCTCTAACGTCTTAGTTAATAGCTCTTTAGTACTAATTTATACTATTCTCTATCTTTTTCTAAGTCTTATCTATATTATTTTTAGCTATTCTCTAAATAGAGTATATATATTAGGCTATTTTTACTACCTTATTATAGTTAAGTTATTTCTAAGAAATAAAAGTCTTTAGTATATTCTAGTTCTATAAAGTCTTTAAGTTAAGTTTAAACTTAAGCTAATAAGAGGTTATACTAATAGATAAGTATAAAAGTATTATTTATACTTTATCTATTAAGAGAATTAATTTACTTTAGTTATCTTAATAGTAGATTATAAAAGGCCTTAGTCTTTAATTAATATATTAGTTTATTATTTCTATTTATCTATCTATTTATAGTAGATAGTACTAAGCTTAAGCTTAATACTAATTATTTAATAAAATTTAGTCTAAAATAATAATATATATTAAGGTTTTTAATTAAATATAATTAATTTAAAGTAGTAGCTAAAATAGTAAATCTATTAAATAAAGAGTTTAGCTAGTTCTTTAATATTTATAGTTAAGTAGTAAAGTATTAATACTAAATCCTTTCTAAGTTAGTTAATAAATACTAATATAGTATTAAATCTATGTTTATCTTTTAAGAATAATTTAAAGTTTATATATAAATATTATATAAGATAGTTAGATACTAGAAGAGAGTAAAGAAAACCTTATTACTTAGTCTATTAAGAATAAGAGTATCTATAAGCTTAATAATTTACTATATACCTCTTATAGTCTAAACCTAGTCTAACCTAGTAGTAGTATTATACTAGTAACTAGTATATCTTTTTTATACTTAGGTAAGTACTAGATACTTAGTTATAGACTTTTTAGATTAGCTTTATATAGAGTTTAGTATTTCTTTAAATATAAAGTTAATTTTTAAAAAGGAGTAAATTATCTAATAAGATAAAGTATCTATCTAGAAGTTTATAACGTTCTTTTTAAAAAGAGTATAAGTTATCTTTTTTTAACTTCTAAATTATATTTAAACTTATTTCTAGAATAACGTCTAACTAAATTATATTAAGAGATATAGACTATTCTTATAAAAAGGTCTAAGTATGTTTAATATTAATTTAGAGGTCTAAATAATTAAGTCTTAAAAGAGTATATAAGCAGCTATTTAACTTAGCTTAATTATAGGTTTTTAAGTCTTATTTATATTAGGTTAATATATCTACTTTTTAATTACTCTTCTTAGATATAAATTAGATTTAAAAGTTAAAGTCTAATAAAAGCTCTATTTATTAAACTTACTTAGCTATAAATAGCTTAGTTATTATAAAGTATTCTAATAATTTATAGTTTAAATAGATATTAATATACTTTTAATATAATATAAGTTTAAGATACTATTTCTTAAAAGCTTTTATAATAGTAGATAGCTCTTTATTATAGATTTCCTAGTTTAATTTATAACTAACTAAGACGTGTAAGTAGAACTTAATAGAATACTAAAGGCTATTATATTATTATAAGAATATATCTACTATTACTTCTTTTAAAGAGTCTATTTCTAACTTTATATTATAATTAAAGTTAAAGTAGTATAAGATTTAAATTATAAGTAGCTTAGTTCTTAATACTTTAAAGGCTTCTTTATATTTAGATATCTATAAAAATAGCTTTATAAAGTATATTATTATAGTCAAGAGTTTAGTGATTTTAGTATAACTTTTAATAAATTATTTATAGAATCTTATAAGCCTTAGATAAGACTTTATATCTATTATAGTATTAGGTTAAACCTAGTTTTATAAAAGCTTTACTTTTTTAAAGTTAACTTTAAGTTCTTTTATAGTTAAGATAAATCCTAAGTATTTAACTCTAGTAATACTAAATTTACTTTTCTTAATATCTACTTAAAGTCCTACTTCTTAAAGCTAATTTAGAACCTTCTTAACCTATTCTTTATATTTTTTAATAGTATTTAAAATAATTAAAATATTATCTAAGTAAGTAATATAGAAGTTATTTAAATAGTTAATTAAAACGTTATTTATATAATATTAATAAGTAGTAGAGCTATTATAAAGTTTAAAAGAGAAGACTTTATATTTATATATACTATACTTAGTTTTAAATATAGTTATCTCTTCTAAGTTAAGGTTTATTTAGATATAATAAAAAGCTTATCTTATATCTAATTTAATAAAGATTTTAGCTATTCTTATCTTAGAAAGGAGCTTATTAATATAAGAGATTAGATAGAGATTATTTTAAATTAGAGCGTTTAGCTTCTTATAATTAATATAGAACTATAACTTATTACTATTAGCCTTTTTAATAAAGAGTACTAGAGAGGTAAAAGAGCTATTACTATTAATAATAAACTCTTTATCTAAGTTCTTTATAAAATACTCCTTTATAGCTTTAAGCTCTATAGTTAATTATTAATATAGAGGTAAAAAGGAGTTAGAAAGTAGTTTATTTAAAGTAATCTTATAGTTATATTTATAGTAAGAAGAGAGCTTATTAAAAGCTACTTTTAAGAATATATCTTTATAAGAAGAGTAATATTTTAGGAGTTAGGCTTATATTAGAGCTCTTATATTATTATTATCTTAAAGAGAGGTTAATCTTTTATTAATAATCTAATCTAGCTTATAGATACTAGTTATATAGAATTCTAAGTTAAGTTAATTTATAATAAAATATATAGTATTTATACTTATTTTACTAATAAAAGAGTATAAAGTCTAGCCTTTTAAGACTATACTAGTAGTTTATAGAGGCTTTAGACTAGAGTTAAAGTTTAAAATTTTAAGAGATATTATTACTATAGATAGAAGTAATAACTTAGCTATATTTATAAGTCTATCTTTTTTATATCTTTCTTATTAATAGATTATATATTCTCTTTAATTTATATCTAACTAGTAATTTAAAATAGATTTCTAGTTCTAGCTAGAAAGTAAAAGTAAAATCTCTTTACTAAAGTAGAGAGTTAAGAAGTAATTAGCTAGCTAAGTAATCTAACTTTTTAAGAGATTAAGAAGGACTTTAAAAGAGTTTAACTACTTATTACTAATAATTAAGTCTTACTATCTAAAGTCTAAGATAATAAAGAGGTAGTTAAGAATATAATGTTTATTAATATTTAGATATAGTTATATAAACTAAGTTACTTAGCTTTTAGTACTATTATTATATCTATAAATAGATACTATATATAGTAATCTCTAAATCTTTAAACCTATTACTTTAGATAAGTATAGAGCTAGGGGTTAATTTAGAAATAAGTACTTATTTACTCTTATATCTACTAAAGCTTATAATTTAATACTATATTCTTATATACTAAGAGTAGTATTTATAAGGAACTATTTTCCTCTTATAAGCTTAGAAAGGTTAAGTCTAGTTAGATTATATTTATATAGGTTTAAGAAGGTATTTTTACTTAAGCTTCTTTATTTTCCTTCTAACTTAGGTTAGAGTTAGAGTACTCTTTAGTTTCTTATTCTTTTTTAGGTTAATTATCTATCTTATTAATACTAGGTAGATTAGAGTAGTTAGGCTTAATCTTATAATTATAATACTTTATACTAGTAGAGAATTAGTCTATAGATAAAGTCTTTAATCTTTTACTAGTAGAAGAGAGCTTAGGAGTTTAAGAAGTCTTTTAAGAAGTAGAATAGAGTCTATATAAGAGTAGTAAGAGTTTTATAGCTAAACTAGATAAGAATTAGTTAGTATTTAGCTTTTAATATAAAGAGCTTATTACTATTAGTTTTTCTATACTTATTAGACTAGTTATATATAACTTAGTATTTTAGTATTACTTCTTATCTATAAATAAAAGGTCTCTTACTATTTTATTAAAATTAGTATTCTAGTATCTCTTACTTCTAATAGATAGGTTTCTAAACTAAGGTATAATCTTCTCCTATATATAGTAGAAATTATCTTATTCTAATACCTCTTTAAGTATTACTATACTTAAAAAGCGACTTTTAAATTCTAAAAAACTTTCTCTTATATAACTCTTCTATCTTATCTAAAGAGACTAAAAGGTGTTCTAAGTATCCTTCTTTTTATAACTAGTTAAATAGTAAGTATTAAGAAGTTTAATTATTTCTTTATAATCTTTAAATATTATCTTACTTATATTAAACTTATAATAGAGCTCTAAGTAGTTCTAGGTAAGTTTTATTATTATTCTTTAAATAAGAGCTTTATAAGTTAAAAGCGTTTAATAATAGTCGGCGTTTATATAGAGTTAATTATATACTAATATTCTTTATTACTTATATATAAGTAAAGTACTATTATCTAAAGGTTTAATTTTCTCTATAATCTTACTTTTAATAGATTAAAGGGTTTTTAAGATACTTTTAAGTTATAAGTATAAAGTAGGTTACTATAATAGCACGCTATTCTAAATTATTAGCATCTGTGAAACTACTAATACCTCTATAACTACTAATACTCTTATAACTTATAAGATAGAAGAGGTCGAAGAGAGTAAGGATTAGATATTATATGTTTTACTTTAAGGTCTTATATATTTAGCTTTAAAGCTCTTATTATTTTAGTAGCTATATTAAGAAGGACTCGGTTATTATTCTTATTAAGACTTAGTAGTCTCTAACCTCTTATATATAGATGTTTATACTTAGTATAGAAGAAGAATAGTTTTTCCTTTTCTTTTATATTAGTACCTAGTATTTATATATATTATCTTATCTTAAACGTACTCTTATATACCTCTTTACTAGTAGTATATATTTCGTACTATTATATAAAAAGGAAAAACTCTTCTTCGCTAGTAATAGCTTTTATAATATCTCTTTTAAACTTGTCGTTGCTTTTTGTTTTAATTTTAATTTAGCTTAGAATTAGACTATAATAACATATTCTTAAATAGCTAGGATTCTAGAGATCTCCTAGATAGCTAGTAATACTAGAGTTTAGTATTTATATAGATAGCTAGTAAAAATCGTATCTTATACGTTAAGAGATTAGAATATACTAAGTGTTCTTAAGAATCCTAATAACTCTCTTAGTATAGAGATTACTATATACAATTTAGATAGTTAATAATATAAATAGTTATCTAGAAAACTCTTAAATTAACTTCTTTACCTTCTCTCTCTTTTTAACATTTAATATATTAGACTTAGAAGCGACTCTAAGTCCTTTCTAAGCTCTACTTTAAAGCGTAGAGCTCTCTTTTAAGAAATAAAGTTAAGTATCTATAGAAAGGTCTCTAACTTAATACTATATACTAAAGAATAATAAAAAGTCCTAGAGTAATAAAGGTAAAGAGGTTGCTCTTAGAAGCTAGAGAGATAACCGAGACTTTTCTAATATAGATAAGATATAGAGAGTGATTTAGACTATAGAGGCTAAGGACTAAGAAAAAGATAAAAGAATCTAGTAGTAAGATAACTAAATCGTCTAATTAGTAGATTTAGTATAACAAATTAGTAGACACTTACTAGAAAACAATTAGACTTCTTCTTTATACTCTCTATAGCACGGCGTAAGGACTATTAAGTATTAGCAACTGAAACCTCTCTAATAAGTAAGAGGTACTTATAATAACCTTAGCGCGAAGCGCCTAAGTCTTCTCTAGAAGAGTGAACTATACTTCTAAACTATTCTTTAGTACCTTTATACTAGTAACGACTAATATCTTATCTAAGGCCTTAGTAGCCTTCTTAATCTCTCTCTTCTCCTCTTTAAGCTTAAGCTTATTAAACTCCTTCTTTATAAACTATAGCAACTATCTAAGTTAAAACGGATTTAGTATATATTTAGAATTAAACTTACTAGGATATATATAGTATTCTACTCTACGTAGTACTTATACTTCTTTAACTTTAGCTTCTTAAAAGTATATATATAATCTCTATTCTAAGATTTTATCTAAAGATATTAAACGTAGTAGACTTAGTAGATAGCTAGAAGCGTACTAAGAGGATATAGAAAAGGTATATTACTATATTAGATTAGCTCTAAGTCAGGCCTAATAAAGAAGGGAAAGACTTACTTATATATATATATATATATAATATATATATATATTCTAGAATAAAAGTTAGTATATAAGAATATACCTAATTAAAAGATATTCTTACTATATATATATTATTTTAGATAAAAAGAAAAGAAGAAGAGAAGTTAGAAATAGAGAAAAGTCGCCTACTAATATACTACTTATAATAATAGCTATTACTTTACGATTATTATTTATCGTTTAATAATTACTATTATAATATATAATAATAGTAAGAATATAACAACTCTATAGTAGTATACTACTTTCTATCTAATAGCTAATAATTAGCCTCTCTTCCGTTTATATCTATTATTATATAGTATATAATAATAAATAAAGAATAATTATCCTTTAAAATAATAATACTACTAGCTACTAACTCTACCTTAACTACTAGATACTATAATAGTAGATAAGTTATATTCTTTATAATAAATATATAAATAATACTCTAGTTAATCTAATACTATATTAATTAATAACTAAAGACTTAGAACAAGTCTTTTTAAAGAAGAGAGGATATAATAACACGCTATCTTAATTTATTAGTATTTATAAAACTACTAATACTCTTATAACTATTAACACTCTTATAACTTATAAGATAGAAGAGGCTAAAGAGAATAAGAATTAGATATTATATATTTTACTTTAAGATCTTATATATTTAGCTTTAAAGCTTTTATTATTTTAGTAGCTATATTAGAAAGGACTTAGTTATTATTCTTATTAGGACTTAGTAGTCTCTAACCTCTTATATATAGATGTTTATACTTAGTATAGAAGAAGAATAGTTTTTCCTTTTCTTCTATATTAGTGTCTAGTATTTATATACGTTATTCTATCTTAAACGTACTCTTATATACCTCTTCGCTAGTAGTATATATTTCGTGCTATTATAGTTATTATAAGAAAGGAATATTAGAGGTAGAGTTTTATACTTAATAATAGTTTAGAAGAATAGAAGAGTATAAAGAAGGTGTTTATATAGATTAGATAAGACTTAGACTTTAATTATTACCTAGTAGTTATTAACTAATTTACTATACTAAGTCTAATAATTAGACGATCTAGTTATTTTACTATAAAATTCTCTCTTCTTTTTCTTAATTCTTAGCCTTTATAGCTTAGATTATATCTTATATCTTATCTATATTAGAGAAGTCTTATTAATCTCTCTAGCTTTTAAGTACTATACTTTTACCTTTATTATTCTAGAGCTTCTTATTATTCTTAGAGATATAGTACTAAGTTAGAGACCTTTCTATTAAGGCTTAACTTTCTTTTCTAAAAGAGAGCTCTACGCTTAGAAGTAGAGCTTAGAAGAGACCTAGGGTCGCTTCTAATTCTAATATATTAAATATTAATTTAGAGAGAGATAAAGAAGTTAATAGGATTTTTAGGAATACTTAGTATATTCTAATCTTTTAATATATAAGATATGATTTTTACTAGCTGTCTATATAGATACTAAACCCTAGTATTACTAGCTATCTAGAAGATTACTAGAATCCTAGTTATTTAAGAATAGTATTATAATAATTCGATTCTAGACTAAATTAAAACTAAAATAAAAAGCGATAATAAGCTTAAAAGAGATATTATAAAGGCTATTATCGACGAAGAAGAGTTTATCCTTTTTATATAATAGTACGAAATATATACTACTAGTAAAGAGGTATATAGGAGTATATTTAAGATAAGATAATATATATAAATACTAGGTACTAATATAAAAGAAAAGAATAAACTATCTCTCTTCTATACTAAATATAAACGTTTATATATAAGAGGTTAGAAGCTATTAAGTTCTAATAATAATAATAACTAAGCTATATCTAATATAGCTAATATTAAATAATAAGAGCTAAAAAGCTAAATATATAATATTTAAACCTTAATCTCTTCTATATATAAATATTAGATATTAATACCTTTAGCACTTCGCTTATATAAGTATCGGTTATTTATAATCTTAGCTTAGAGATATTAGTAGTGCTTAGGAGTATTAGTAGTTTCACGAATATATAATAATTCGTGCTATTATAGTACTAGTATAGAAGAAAAGGAAAAACTATCTCTCTTCTATACTAAGTATAAACATCTATATATAAAAGATTAGAAACTACTAAGTCCTAGTAATAATAATAACCGAGCTCTTTCTAATATAGCTAATACTAAATAATAAGAGTCTTAAAACTAAATATATAATATTTAAACCTTAATCTCTTTAGTATCTTCTATTATATAAGTATTAGGTCTATTATAATCTAAGCTCTAAGGTATTAGAGATATTAGTAGTTTTACGAATACTAGTAATTTAGAATAGTATACTATTATAATAATTCTAAAAATAACTCTATTATATCTTCTATACTTACTATATAAAAGAGAGAATCTAATCTAGAGTACTAAAGAAACTTATATTAGAAGTAGAAACTAAAGTAGTAAAGTAAATATTAAAAAACTCTACTATTTATAAGCTCTTTATAGCGATATACACGTTCTATTTTAAAACACGGGATTTTTCTAGAAATATAAAAAAAGGTTATAAATATCTCTTATATAACTAGCTCTCTTGTATTACTCTATAACTACGCCTCTAGAGCTTAAACTCTATAAATTAATTAAGCTTTAGTAGTTTCTAACTAAGTATATCTATATATATTTATATATAGAGAAGCGTAGTTATAGAGTAATATAAGAGAGTTAGTTATAAAAGAGATATTCGTAACCTTTTTTTAATAGAGTAGATTAGTTAAAGTAGAATATATATATCGCTATATATAAATAATAGTAAATTTCGTTTTCTCTTTTTTTAAAGAAAGTATCTCTACTTAAACTATTTATTAAAATCTTTATTAGTAACTTTTAGTAGTTAAACTATTAAAAGTCTCTTTTAAAACTAAATTAGTTTATATAGTTTAGTATTAATATATATATATATATATATAAAGCTAATATTTTTATTAGTAGCTTTTAGTAGTTAAACTACTAAAAGTCTCTTTTAAAACTTAAGTAGTTTATCTAAAAGTCTATAATAGTACGAAATATATACTACTATATAAGAGATATATAGAAGTACGTTTAGTAGAATAATATACGTAGATACTAGGCTCTAATATAGAAGAAAAGGCTAAACTAGCCTTTTCTAACTCTAGGAGAGTAGGTAGTTATATATAAGAGATTAGATAATATAAAAGAAGTATAAAACTAAACAACGACATACGTTAGCTAATATAAAAGCTCGAACTCTACGAAGTACGTCTAAAAGTCTAGACAGACGTACGGACGTATATAACCTTTCTAAATTAGATAATATAAAATAATATAGCTAAAAGCTAAATATATAGCCGAAAGCTAAATATATAATAGCTAAGCCTTATATATAGCAGATACTCTTAGCTATCTAGAATAGCCTAGGTAATAGACTATTATAAAGTCTCTTTTAAAACTAAATTAGTTTCTAATTTCTATTATTAATATATATATATAAAGCTATTACTTATATTAGTAACTTTTAAGAGTTAAATACTAAAAGTCTCTTTTAAAACTAAACTAGTTTCTATACTCTATTATTAATATATATATATATATATTATAGTATATACTCTTACTTATATATTATAGTATATACTCTTACTTATATATTCTTTAAATATATATATAGAAATATATACTACTCTATTAAAGTTAGTTATAAGCTTAAAACTATAAAATCAGATATATTATTATACTAATTAGAGCTTATACTTTTATAAATTACTACTAAAATAACTATAAAACCACTCTAGTATATATTAAAGCTTTAAGACTACTAGTAAATAGAGAAATTAATTAATAGCTATTTTAAATATATAAGAGATAATCTCTATATATCTTAAGAGGCTTTTAAAGTAGTAGAGGAATTACGATTATAAAAGACCTCTTTTATATCTATAAAATAGTTAAGTATAAGACTAGACGAAGTGAGTGAAGCTCGGGGGCTGTTGAAGGGAACAGATCCTTCCTCTCCTGTCAACCCAATCACTATATATACCAGTGCATGGCGGGCTGGAAGGTAGGTATGGGAGTAGGCTCTATATACCTGTACACACCCGCGAGACGCCTTGACACTCTCTGAAAGTTGTTCTCCTAGAGGATATTGATTTCTAATTCTGACAATTGAAATTGCGCACTCTTGCTTGTCGTTTTCTCTGATTGGAAGATTTGGTGATTGTGACGAAGTTTCTAACAAGTTCTTGTTGAGAGAGGAGAGCTGTAACTACTAGGTCACTCACTCAGGGTACGAGATTCGAAAATGAGTTAGATGACACTCGGGTAAAACAATGAACATTTCTTACTTACTACGTCCGAACGAGTGTATATTTTTTCAAACATCGAGAGACCAAACTTTCTCCCCTTCCACTCATAGACAGATGGAAGTGCGGAAGGATAGTCAAGTTTAAAATATCTTCGAGGGAGCGACTTTTTCTAAATTAACCAAAATGCTGATCTGGTATTTGGAGTGCCTAAACATTCTTCGTAGCTACGAGACACATCAAGGCTCGTTGCTCCGACTCTAGAAATTTACGAACATGAACAGCTAGCCTCGTCTTTATGGAGAATCTTTGAGATGAACGGCGGTTGGGGAATCGACGGTGAGAGTGGAGTGGATGATCAATCCCTCGAGTGAAGTTCACAATTTTGGGAAGGGCTTTGGGGGGTTACTAGACGTAAACTCTTTTAGCTAAATAGTAATTTCCAGCTCTTTGAGGTGCTGGGTGTGAGTAGTTTGCAGGCTTTGTTATGCTCACATATCATAGATTCGTGGGGTGCGGTAATTTGCATGGTCGAGATCATGAAATATTCAAATGGTTTATCTAGTTAAGTGATGGAGATGAAGGTGTGTGGTTTTGTGGTTTTCTATGTTTGGCGAATGGGTATGAGTTAAGGAGGGGTCGGATACGAGATATTTCTACTTCTTCTTGGGGGTTTGTTGATGACTTCATTTACTAACAGAGGTGGTTTTATAAGCGTATGGAATGTTGGAGGTGGGATTGCTAGTATAAACATCGTTTCAGTTGAATTTGGGGATTTTCTCACAATGCTCAAACGGAAATGGTCTATTTTCACAGAGCACAATTGTGAACACTGTTGTAAAAGCCGCTGGATGATCGAAAATAAGGCACCTTGACCTAGAATCACAGGCTATGAAACAGTGTGTTATCTTCATGGAAAGTTCAGGAAACGAACGAGGGCCTAGCTTTCGATAGTGGGAAAGGATTCGAGGGTATATCTTTCAGATGAATATTTGAGGGTTGGAGTATCTTTGGACACCTGGAAAGTGCCTTGAGATACTGAAGAGTTAGAGCCTTAAATAAGTGAGTTACTACTAGGCGGAAGGCTACTTGAAGCACTCTTTCATGCCTCTCCAATGTAATGAATCTTCTTTGGGTTCCTTGCTTAGTTTGACTGAAGTAGAATTATGAAATGTTGCTTATATACTGTAAAAGGCCTTACATCTTGCATTATGTTGGAGGTTAGTCTCCTGGCAGAGGTTGATCCAAGGAGGTTGCCGAGTGGTGTTTGAGCTATGTGGGAGGGAATGAGCATTTTGTTATAGAATTTTGTCGGGTGGAGTGGTAAGGGGTTTGGGGGTCAATTCTCGAGCTCTTTATAGTTTGCTTTAGGGAATGGGGTAGTCTAATCACCAACTATCCCCTATCCAAAACTCTAGCCTAAATTACTAGACCGTAACTTCTCCTGCTCCTTGGTGTCCTTTTACTATTTAAGTGCACAACACCCTTGGCTTTTAAACAAAAAGCGTACTATAGCTAGGTTCAAGCAAGAAGTGCTTGGTTCTAGGAAGGCTCTGAAACCCCTGATCGTAGAATCTGAGACCTTCTAGTACTAATAGGAAGACTTTGAAAAAGAGAAAATAAAAGAAATCAGGATTATTTGATCTTACGTTTTCCTTTTTACAGGAATGAACGTTATTTTCGAAAGTGAGTGAGGTTTCGGTAGTACGTGGAAGGTTATCCTTGGTAAAAGAATCTTGGGTCTGGGAATTTTTAATCCCCTAAGAACTTTCTTGGTTTACCAGCGAAAGGGAGACAGATGCTCGGTAGAGCCTCGCACGAGTGGCTAATAGCGTAGTTAAAACAACGTGCTACCTTTTCCGACTCTGTGTTATAGTAACGACTAGTTGATTTACCAGCGACTGTAGAAGTAACGTAGCCCTTATAAGGAGCTTCTTAAAAATTCGAAATATCGAGACGAACTTTCTTAATAAAAGGCGTAGTAAGTAAGCCCTTACCACCGACGGTTAGGTGCTCGACGTCGTTACTAGGAAGTTTGTTTAAGAGCCTAGTATTAGTAGCTAGAAGCTCCTTATAAAGGGTTTTAGGTTTAGTAGGACCTTTGAAGGCTTAATATTTATTAGAGCTCTCGACTTCTAACTTCTCTAGCTCGTTCTTAGAGATATTAATAGTATAAAATCTATTAAGCGTACTACTCTAGAGCGTAACTAGACTAGAAGAGGAAATATATAAGGGATTTAATATTCGATATTCTTATATAGTTAGCTAAAGCGTAGTATTAGGATTAGTAAGCTTAAAAGAACTTATCTCTTCAGTTATTCTTACACCTCACGTGTAGACGCGTTTAGTAGTCTGGTTTGAAACTACTCTTATTTAAGGTAGTTTTAGACTAAAATCTAGGTAGCTTCGAACTACGATACTACTAAGCTAGTTTAGGAGTGCTAAGATATTAAAATCTGAATTGAAGCTATTTATACTTACTCTATATATAGTAGAGGTGCGCCTCTTTCTACCTCTTTATTTAATCTCTCCTACTCTCTTAATAACTTCTATCTTATGGAATTCTTTCTAGTTAAGAAACACGTCTACGAGGCGTACTTAAGAGGCCTTCTTTTTAAGAACTTTAGTAGACTTTTTCGTACTAGGAGTAGTATTAGCCTTGCGAGAGGAGGTATATTAATTAAAAAGAAGTAATAAAAGAGTATAAAAGTAGCGGTAGAAGTAGTAGAAGTAGTAGAAGTAGTAGGAGTAGGTAAGCTCGTATTATAAGCTAACTTACGCTAAAATAATCATTTTTTTAGCAGGGCTTTTTAAACATAAGAATATAGGTAAATTATTATTGAATTTCTATATCGTTATATACTTTAGTAGAGTTTAAAGAATAAGATAATAATTTAAATATTTGGTCGTATTAGAGCTGGAAATATAAAGTTAGAACCGCGTTCTACTAAATCACGTAGAGTGTAAGAATAACTGAAGAGATAAGTATACGACGTCTAGATTCTAATCTATTAATTATATATTTAACGTCTTTCTTATTATCTTTATCTTTATAACGCTAGGAAACGAGCATAGGCCTAGCATTTGTTAAGGTCTTACTATCTAGAAGATAAGAGATCTAGGAGAGAGGCTATTTTAGTTAATATAAGAGCCTAGGAAAGGCAAATATAAGCTTCTTACTATGGTTTTTTATTAGGCGGCGTATACTATAGTAGTCTAGTAGTAGTAAGAGAGTTTTAAGGAAGTTATAAAAAGAAAAGAAAGAGATTAGGTTATTAAATCTATATATATAGTAAATAACGCTTTCTTAATTAAGAAAGGTTATTTAAGAGGTATATTATAAGATAAAGATAGGTTAGATAAAGGATTACCTAATAATCTCTACCTTTTAAGTAAGAAGCATAGTATTTAAAGCCTTATACTCTCCTCTATAGTTCTAGAGAATCACGTATCTACTTTAACTTTACTTTACTTATCCTCTACTCTCGATATAGCTTCTATAATCACTATATATAGATATAGTTTTTACTTTTAGAATTAGAGTATAAAAGTAAGAACGCCTTATAAGTTTAAGTAAGAAGTAATTATTATAAAGCTATATAAATTATAGAGAATCCTAAATTATATTAATATATAAAGCACTTTATATATAAGTAATAATTCGTATATAAAAGAGTAAAGAAGGGTATTATAGAATTATACTATATACCTACGAGCGAGATACTAGTAGATAGACTAACTAAAATATTAAGAGGTAATAAGTATAAGAAGTTTATAAAGCTATCATAGCTTATAAAGTTACCTATTTAGAAAGGTTAAAAGTTAAGAATAAGTGGAGTTATATAGGATAACTGGTTTAGAGACTAAATCTCGAATAGAGGGTGTATTATTATATTAGATATTCACTCTTATAATGGCTACCCGATTAGGGTTAGCTCACTCTTAGGGTACTTATACTCCCTCCTACGCACAGTAGATAGTTCTCTCCTTGTAGCAACAAATACCTAATTCTCCACTCTACACTTTTGAATGCCTGTAACACTTCCCTTGACCTTGCACCTGCAATAACTCCTGCCAACTGCACTTTAAATCATGGCACCCCAAGACCTCATCTTCCCCCACCCAAAAATATGAAAGTCAATACATCCAACCCACATCCCACACCCTCTATCACCGACTTGTTCAGCGAATGAAACTAGAAATTCGACGACAAGAATCTAATCGACGACAACATAGCCCCATTGAATATTCCAGGATCAAAACATCTTCACCTCCTTCTCCGTAACATGACAGTGCAAATACACTCACTGCTCTCAGCACAAATCTCGCAGGTCTCCATATATTCAAGCAATCCCTGCGTTTACGATATGATTGATCTCTGCAGACAGGATTCCCTCGATATTTAACATCTCATGTACAAGGTAAACATAAACATCTCGGTCCTTTTGCTCTCCCTTTTTCCCACGAAGAATCGCAATATAGTTCTTTCCCCTCAGAATCCCAGCCTTACACGCCAAAAACAGCCGTCAAGCCGTCAAGCCCTTCCAACAACCCACAAAATCGCATTACCCAGAATCACTCACCTGATGATGCCTCCCAAGAAAGGCGCCAGGTATATAAACAGCCAACATCTCGTTCCTAGATTCATGACTGGAAATACGTGTAGCCTCAATCCAGCCGAAAAGAACACCCAACAACACCCAACAACACCTCATCCCACACCCTTCAAACAACGATTACCCAACTCAACAACAAACATCTCCCCACCCATCTTCCAGAACTCCAAAATCTCCACACTGACCTCAGTACCAACGCTACACCTTGTCTTGACCCAAAGTCCATCAGCCATTAACAGCAGAGAAAAGAACCGGCAACCGCACAGGCACGAAGAGCCGGAGAAGAAAATCCCCCATCACCTCAATTACCATTACCATTCCCATTCCCAGCTCAGCAGCTCCGCTCAAGGCCCGGAAAAATCCAAGTATACATAGAAGACTTCTTCAAACCCTAGCTGGCACAAGAAAGGAGAGCCCACGACGCAAAGCCTACAATACTGTACAAACATTGCTCACAGCACACAAGTCACATCACATCACGTAAAGCATGGAAGAAAGAAAGAACATCATATCAATCTCAAATCCCATGTCATTTCCTAACCTATATAACCGCTATTCTTATTCCCCACCTGCCCTATCCTATCCTACCTATCCTATCCTCATTCTCTCCCTCAAAACCACCCCTTTCTCTCAATCCCTTTCCTACCCCCCCTGAAACCCTCAAACAAAAGAAGAGCCCCCCACAAAACAAAAGACGAAAGAGAGGGAAAGAAATCCAACCTCCTCCCCGTCAAGCTAAGCTAAAACCCCTTTCAAATCGGCCCCTCTTCCCCTGACCCGGAAGAAAAGAAAAGAAGAAAAAAAAGGAAATGGTGAACCTTTTCATCATATTCTACATTATTCAAATGTAATTATTGCCAGTCCACGAGAACCAACCACAACAACAAGCAAGCAGGCTATAAAGGAGAAAGGAAAAACAAAAAAGCGAGGGGCAATCATCACATATAAACATCCCCATTCGTAAAAAAACGAACAAGGAAAAAAACGAGAAAACAGAACATAGAAAAAAGGACCAAAGCCCAACGAATGCATCGAAAAAGAAGTAGGTAGTTCCATAATCAAATCAATAAGGCACTAAGGTAATCCAACAACGCCAGCGAGGTATTTGTCATTCCTGCCCCCTCGAAAATAAAGAAGTCGGACTAGAAAAAAGAAGAAACAAAAACACCAGCTTTATCCACCCCAGTTTCAATACACAAAAAAAGAAGGCTGCGTGTTTTGTTCCCCCTCCCTATCCATTACAAACAAGACAAACATATAAAAAAAAGTCGAAAAAACTGTGCTCTGCTTAGGTTTCTATAACAGAGTTCCTTCTTATCTTGGCAGTATTATGCATTACTCGCCAAAAAAGATTTCTAAATAATTATTCCCACAACCCTGACTCCATATCGTGATTCGCATTTTTGTGTTTGTTGTGACAAGTGGATCGATCCAATTTGACGAAGGGAAACCCGAGGAAAGCAAGATCAGATGACATTGACACCAGTATGTTGAGTGCCAACTCCAACCTCCTTACCACTCGGGCTCATTTCTCTTCCAACACCCGATGGCTCATTGGTGCTATTGGTTCGACTCCTAGAAGCCGCCTCTTCAGCATCTAGTCTCTTCCGCCAGTCGGCAAGGCTACCACTGAGACCATCCTCCTTGCCTTCTTCCAACTTGGGCAATGGTGATCGTTCATCAAACTCAAAGTTGTTGCTCAGACGATAATTCTTGTTGGTAGTCTCCCAATGTGTACGTAAAGTCTCGAGCTCGCTAGCAAGGCTGTCGAGAGCCATGGAATTCCGGTTACCATCGCCGTACAAAGACGTTTCGGAAACGCTTTCAGAGGATGAGATGGTGCGCGAGTGGGAGGCGACAGCATTTGTGTTGATCGGTTCAGGTTGTCGGGATTGACGACGGTAGTTGTCGACGGAGGATTCGACTTGATCCAGGAGTAATGAGACCTTTTGCTCGGCATCCTGAGCTCTTCGCTCAAGTAAGGTGTTTTCTTGTTGTAACTGGGAAAGCTCGGATTTTGCTTGTTGCGCCACATCCAACTGTCGCCGGGTTTCCTCGTGAGTTTGCCTGAGGGTGTCTCGTTCATGCTGTACAGAATCAAGCTCCTTCCTGACCTCTGCCATCTGGAGCTCAAGTTGCTGACTGGTTGATCTCATCTCCGCTTGTAATGTTTCAACCTGTTTGCTCAATGAGGCTCGCTCTGTTTCCCACTCAGATGGTGCTGCAGACTTGGATGCACGCTCTTCGGCTTCAGCCAGTTGCTCTTTCATGCCCTTATTCTCGGTCTTGTATTTGGCCAACTCATCCTTCATACGCTTGAGCATCTTTTCGGTACCCTTCACGTAATGAACTGCAGACTGGTAATCATGTTCAAGTTGACCCAACTTCTCCCGATAAGTGGCCTCGGCCTCTTGCTCCCGGGTCTCATACATTGCCTTGGTATTTTGGTGGGCCTCGTTGCTGGTGGTAAGCTGGTATTCCAATTCGCGAAGGCGAGAGGCATCAGGGGTATTTTGACCAGACTGGGGACTGGAGAGTCCTCGTACTCGAGCAGCACCAGCCGGACTGATGCCGCGTTCACCCAAGATATCCTTAAGAGTATTGTGCTGAACATGTACAGCATTCGTCTCCAATTGCTGGTTCGCCAATTTGTGTTTCATTTCCGAGTTGGCAGCTTGAAGAGTTTGGACTTCTCGCATGTTATATTGTAGTTGCTTGCGAATGGACATGCCTTCTCTGCTGGCTTGCTCTTGGTAAGCTTCTAAACCAGCAATACGTTCCTCGGCACTGCGCAACTTCTCCGAGGCGGTATTAGCTGCTGCTTGGTACTTTCGAACCAGGGCGTTGGAAGAATTGATTTGTGCTAGCAAAGCGGTTGATCGCTCTTCATTAGCAGAGTCTTGAGAACCAAGATCACGAGTGGCAACTCTGTCCAGACCTGCAAGAACAGCTAGTCGATGAGTCCGGGCCTCCTTTTCATATTGTTCAGCTAAATCCTCTGCACTTTGAAGTCGTCTAGAAGCAGCCTCTAACTCTGTAGTTCGGGCTTCGTGCTCTGATCTGAGCTGCATGAGCTTAGACTCAACCATTTCTCGCTGAGATCTCTCTTCGTTAAGCTTTCGCTCTAACAAGTTTCTCATATCAGCAGAAGTAGAAATGGCTTCTCTAAGGGAGTCAAAAGTTTCGTTGTGGTCCTTCGATGAACCCAACGCCTCCTTATACTTGTTCTCGAGTTCGTCTTTATCGATTTGCAGAAGCTGCGCAGCTGCAACGGCCTCGGAGCACACAATCGCTTCCTCGCGGGCTTTTGTTTGGAATTCATGTAGCTCGGCCTTCAGCTGCTCAACCTCGGAGGCGTTCTGTTGTCTGTACGCCTCCAATTCAGACATTCGAGCCTGGACAGAATTTTGAGAGTCCTCTGCCAATTGTCTACCACGCCTTTCAGACTCGAGCTCAGCTGTAAGCATCTCAATGTCATTTTTAAGATCACGCTGTTCTGCCAATGCTGCTGCGAGCTTTCTGCTGATATCCGTTGAACGGTCGTTTGACAATATACCCAAATCCCGAGCATCGCTACCCGGTTGAGGGGTGCTACTTTGACTACCAGAATGTGCCGCTAGCTTAGCTTTGGCATATACTGCTTCTCGAATAGCGGCATCCCGCTGTTTTTCAACTTCCGCTATCTGTTTTGCGGCAATAACGGCTTGCTTGTCTATCGATGTTTGAACGTTGGTAAGTTCTTGCTTCATGGCAATCAACGCTTCAACCAACGGCTTGTCATCGTCATCAAAGGACTCAGCTGCCCTCTGATCAAGCGCTGGACTACTTGAAGGATTTGGCGTATACCCGGATTTTCGAGCTAGTTCAAGCTCAGATGCATACCACGCATTTCGGCTTTTGGCTGCATCTAATTCCTTGAGAAGAGCAACTGTCTGGGAATTCCGGGCAGAACTTCGTCGGCTGAGGGGGTTGCTAGGCTGTCTGGATGGAGGAGGAGGTGAATTGGCGCGGTTCGTGACGTTTCTCAAAGATGACATGGTGGATTCGTTAGTGCTGTCAACCGATCCTTGTTGACGAGTTGACCTCGACTTGGACGATGACCTGGTAGATCCACTAGTTCCCATACTGACAGGCGGTGCGTTTTCAGATACACCCTTTTGTTGTCCAGTTGGTGTACGGCGGCCATTCGTTACTGGACTTTCCCGTTGCGGACTCTCTTTGGGCGCAGGTGACATTGTGCGGTTCTGTTGAATCGATGTATCGACAGCAGGGCCGAACCCCCTCTCTGGTCTTGACGGGGGCTTCCCTCTACCATTTCCTTGCCCATTTGCTTGTTGCGGTGGCCCATTTGGTGGCCCATTTGGTGGTGGCCCGCTTGGTGGTGGCCCTCGAGGAGCTGCTGGCGGTTGCTGCTGTGGAGGAGGGCCTAACGGAGCTTGTTGTCCTGCTGCTCTTGGTAATTTGGAACCAGCAGGAGGGGAAAGTTGACCACCTTGATTTTGTGCTTGATTTTGTGCTTGAGCTTGAGCTGGAGGGCCTTGAGCTGGAGGACCTTGAGCTTGAGGACCTTGAGCTTGAGGACCTTGAGGCTGCGCTGAACCCGGCGCGACCCCATTGCTATCGTTTCCATTAACTCCCGGTTGCCCATTACCACGACCATATGGCGGTCCCGGCGCACTTTCCCGTGGAGGAGGTCCATTCAATCTTTTTGGTTCTGGGAGAGAAGAACCTTCTCTAGAACTTAAACCACGGTTGGCTCCCATACCAGCCTTGTCCCCACCACTTGGTCTTCTCTGAGCTCCAACACGTTCGCCGGATGGCGTTTGCTGTATCTGTTGATCGTTTGGATAGCGAATCTTGCTAGTATCGAGTAAATATACGGTTGAAAGATCCGATGCCTCCCTAGTCGCTGTACTTGGCTCTCCTGCAAGAACGACAACTTGCTTTCCATATGCTGTCATACTGTGCCCGGAACGTGGAGATGGCGAAGGTCCCATATTCTGGAAAGTGTACCATCGCCTGGTCGAAATTCGGAATGCTGCAAGATCCCCTAAATCTGCTCCCTCTTCCGTCCGTCCACCAAAGATATACATTACATCGTCGACAATCGCTGCAGCATGCCCTTCGCGCGGAGCGGGAATATAT
Source organism: Hymenoscyphus infarciens (assembly GCA_001414345.1). Lineage (NCBI taxonomy): Eukaryota > Fungi > Ascomycota > Leotiomycetes > Helotiales > Helotiaceae > Hymenoscyphus > Hymenoscyphus infarciens. Next base: position 196,791 of record LLCB01000021.1, on the reverse strand, counting down.
CCAATACAATCAAGAGCAGCCCATGCATTAGTTACTGGATCATAGCACCAAACATCGTTAAACCATTGAAACCCATTAGTTCCTCCAAATCTGTAAAAGTTAGATTTTAATCTTGGTTACGCTTCTGTATAACTTACAAGTAGAGTCTTTCATTATAAGTTACGACGGAATGATTCGTTCTCGCGGGAGGTACTTGTCCAGCGGGTGGTCCTCCTTCTTCGGTATTACGGATGAGCATCTCCCATCGATTGGTAGGATTTTGTAGCTGGTTCAAATCGAATGCTACCAGGTCGTTCATAAAATATCCTTCAACTTGACCTCCAAATACATAGATTTTCGATCCAACAATATTCAGCGAATGGCCGTATCTTCCAGATGGTCGAGGCCCGGCAGGGACCGCTCTTGACCATTGTCGGGTTGCTATTTTGATCAGTATATCGCCGGCTGGTAGCATAATCTCAACCTACAAGTATTCAAAAGGTACAGGGTCTCGTCGAGGACGTCTGAGTCCTCCATCTTTGTGTCTCCGCCATAAACAATAAAAGCATTCCCAACCAGCAAACTGGCGTGACCGACTCGGGGCCCTGGCCCTTCCGCAGTCGTTGCCAATGGGTAACATGCCATATTTCCTCCAGCCTCTACCATCCATAAATCGCCTTTGACTGTCGAGCTGTTTATGAGACCTCCCATCAAATAGATGTCGCCCTCTTTCGAGGAGACGGAATTGACCGCGGCGCCATACCGAGGAAATGGACCCGGATGTGCAGAGGTATATGTCAGTTCCCGGCGGGACCATGGGTATAAGGAGGCATTTGGGTTCGAATTCACAGGAGGTCGATTCGTGTTCGCACCATTCCGTAACTGCGAAATGTTAGCATTCGCTCTCCCTTGACCACTAGCGGTCGCGCATTGTCCACTCGTTTTCGGGATGAACTGCAGCAACTTACAGGTAAATCCTGCGATGGCTCTGGATTTGATACTGGAGCTCGTCGAACCCCATTCACCTGCTCCGGACTCGGCGTCGCATTTCCTCCTCCTCCTTGGAGCGACGTGATTGAATTATTCACACTACTTGCTGGCGTTGACGCTTGCACAGCGCCCTTCTCGTTCATGCGTGCATTTGGTGCTTGCGATCCTGCAATGTCTCTCGTGGCTTGGGCTTTCTCAGCATTCTTTTTGCTCTTGAAAAGAAATGCCATCGTGCCATCCGAGGCGGTCCCTCGGCGCGTCCTGTAAATTAAATGTAGTGAAGTCGCTGGAAGGACGGAAACGTTTGGTGGTGCTTAAAAGTTTCGAGGCGCGGAGTAGAAAAAGGAGGCTGTCTGAGCGCTGGTCCCCGTGTTTGGAATGGCTGGGGGATTTTGTGATCCACGGGCGGGATCGATCGTCACGCCTCATTAACGACGGGCCGGCGGATGGTTGAGAATAGCAACTTCCAGCAACAGCAAAGGCGAGCAAGGAGGGTAAGAGGAGGTGGTGAAGATGAGGTCGTCTTTGATGGGTGATGGGTGAGGGCGAAATTGTTTTGGTGGTGGATTTTTTGACTTTGACTTGAAGGATGGAGGAAGAGTTGGAGCGTGCGAGATGTACTGTAAATTGCGCTTTCCCGGGATGTTGATGCTGGGTAGGTAAAAGTGCTTGCGGGTGTAAAATGCGACTGCCGGTAGCTAACCTACGGAGGACGCGGTCAAAAGTATGGAGAATACAGGGCTGTACACTGTAGGGGTGCCCTGAAAGGTGGTAGGTGCCCTAAAGCCACTTTTTAGTCGGTTTAGAGGTTATTTTGTTAGAGCTTTTTTAAGGCTATTTATACTAATTATATACTCTTAGCTTCTCTTTACCTAATAATCTATCTTCTCTATACTTATTACTCCTTTTAAGCTTAATAATCTCTTTAATATGTCTTAGAATATACTTAATCTATACTTATATCTTCTTCTATAGTATATCTTCCTAGTACTTAATCTATACCTCTTTTAATACTTTCTTAGTATTAATTAGCCCCTCTTTTGTTATTTCTCTCTTTATCTAGTACTAAGTTAGCTCTATAGTGTTAAGATTAGAAGAGTTTCCTAGCTAAAGAAGCTTATATATAGTATATATATTAAAGACCTTTTATTATTCTTAGTAAGTATAAGTAGGGGTATTATCTTCTTATACTAAAGTCCTTAGCTAATCCTTCTTATATTTTTATATAAAAGGAAGAAGTAAAAGATGTAGAATCTTCTTTTAATATTAGTACTAGTTTATCTCTTCTTGCTTCTTTTTTAAAATAATAAGACTAGTAAACTCTTTATACTTAAATAGAGAGTAAAGTATATTAATAAGAGGTTAGAGAGTTTCTTTATAATACTTTTTTTAGTATTAAGTCTTTACTATCTTAATATCTTGTCGTTTTTAGTCTATCTTTACTTATTATTTTATATCTTAAAGAGCCTTCTATTTCTTCTTATCTTAAAAGAACTAAGTAGTATTCTATATTATAATATCTCTCTTATATTCCTCTTTCTCTTTCTTTGTCTCCTTTTCTTAGATATAATAAGGCCTCTTTATATTATAAGAGAAAGAGCTCTATTATATAAACTTACTAAACCCTTTTTATTAATATATAATAATATATTAGTAATATATCTCCTCCTTTATTCTTTATACTTTTCTTTACTCTCTTATCCTCTCCTTCTAGACTAACGTCTTATTAGTAAAGATAACGTTCTTCTAATCCTCTAAAGTCTACTTCTTATAAAGTAAATACTAGTCTAAATAAGCCTTCTTTTACTACTTATTTAGACCTAGTTTTATCGTTCTTTTATATACTTAGTATCTCTTGCTTCTTATTAACTAATAAATAGTATTTAGAGATAGGCTCTCTTCTTTTATATAGCTAGAAGTCCCTTAAACTTCTTATATAATTCGCTAATATAACTACCTTCTTATTATACTATTCTTAGTTATAACTTTAAGAATATAAAGCTAAATCTTCTCTACTATTAGTAGCCTTTTAAGGCAGGGTTTATTATCTATATACTAGGTCTTTATATTCGTTCCTAAAATCTACCCTCTCTCTTTAGTCTTAACTTGTAGCTTATAAATACTAGACTAAGAGATACTAGTTTAAGTAGTAATCTCTTTTATCTTAAACCTATAGTTAAAAAGAGAGAGAGTAGTAACTCTTACTCTTACTAAATTTTACTTCTTCTTTTTAGGCTAGCTAAGATAAGAAATAGACGTTATTATAGAAGCGATATTAACTACTTATTATATAATAATAGTTAGTAGGAGAATAGTAGCTAGACGAAGTAGAATAGAAAGTATAAAGAGAGAGAGAATAGGGTCTAGAGTATAAGAGATGTTCTATAAATAAGTATCTAGGTCTTCTAATTCAAGCCTACTATAAGAGTCCTCTTCTTCTTTGTTATTATTGTTGTTAGAAAGATTATAATCTGAATTATATTTAGAGTTATAATCTTATAAACAGCTATTATCGTCTTTTAAAAGAAGACTCTCTTTACTACTTAAAAATTTAAATATTTTACTAGTAAAAAGGCTAGTAAAAGAGCTTTAAAGATAGAGTAAGTAAAGAAGAAACTAGTATTTAAATTTAAAAAGAATATATTAAATAATAGAGTTATAAGATAATTCATAAGAAGAACCCTCCTATAGACTTGCTAAAAAGAGGGGCTAAAAAGTGGCTTTAGAGCACCTACCACCTTTAAGGCACCCCTACAGTGCACAGCCCTGTATTCTCCATACTTTTGACCGCGTCCTCCGTACCCTCCTATCGATAGCGGGCACGTTACTTGAAGATTCAGGAGAAATGGAAGACTCGTTAGGCCCTATTAATAGCATCAAAGTCAGGAGAGAAGAAGGAGAGAAAAGGAGAGAGAGACTGTTGTGAGATGAGGGTGAGAGGAAATGGGTGAAGTGGCGGTCTTGTTATTACAATTGAACAATGCGCCTATTCTTTTTCTGGCTTCTGATTCACCCAAACACCTTTCTTCCTCTCAATGCATTATTCTTTCCTCTCGATATAATATTTGGATGGAGTCGGAACTACGAGTCCGTGGCCTGGCTACAGGCAACCCCTGAGTTCTCTGGTGGCCGCTAAAAGTAAACAGCGGGTGTGGGCACTGTCTCTGTGTTTCAGGAGCTGACCACTTTGACGTTTTTATCTTTCTATCAACGTCAAGCCGTCTATCAATACTTACTCGCACTGTCACTGTCATCCCATCATACGTTATTCTACGCGAAGTATCTGCTTCCAGCACAGCCATATGTACCTCTCTGGATCTGGATCTGGCCATGTTACAGACCCTTCGGAGTTTTGATTTCTTGCACTGCCGTGCCCATTGTCAATCGGGCTGAATATATCAAAATCCCGTTGGCGCCCGTCCTTTAAGAGGCCCCGAGAGCCACATGTCATGTCCAAACCCACCTAGTGAAGGTGTTCAGATCCTCCGGCCAAATTTCTGCCATTATTATTATGCCCCCAGATGCAATTCAGGAAGGCGAGGCGGATAACTGCGCGAGAGGGGACTGACTACGAGCTAGGCTGGCGCTGGGAGCTACCGACAACTGCTCCTATCGGCTCAAGGAGCGATTCTGCACGCAAGCATCCGCATCCCAAAATACACACCTACATCTTGCGTGCATGGAGGTTGGACGTCCGGATTTTCTGTGCATCTGGGGAATCAACAATCGGGAGGGGTCAGATTGGGGGTTGGTTGGCTGAATGGCCTCCAAACCCCCCCAGGTGCGCCAGGTGCTGCCCAATTGCTTCTCAGGCATTTAGTGGTCATGGTTTCCTGTTATCGATAGTGGCTGCAAGATCCCGTTGGGTGCAAGTAAGGAAGCGGAAACGAAAATCTCACACCATCACGGTCGGGTAGATGATCACGAAGATGCGAATGATGTCAAGAAGGGGAGGAGCTCGGGAGAAGGGAAGGTCTTGCTGACGGGAAGATCTTCTGGAACCCTAGTTCTTCCCTCCTTCTGCTAGGTATTTACGTATGGCAAAGAAATCCTGATTGGCAAATCATGTTGCTAGTCAAGTTGCAAAGGAAGCGAGATCACATTCAAGCGAGTGAGAACCAGTTCAGTGTTTTGATTTGTTGCTCTTCTTATCTATTAGAAACACAGACAACCTCTTCTTGATATCTTGATTTCCCAACTCAAGGCTGATTCGAGTTTTATATTAAATTGCTTACTGCTAGCTAGTTGGTACTCTTTATCTCAGTAGTACTTCAGCTCAGAACATTTCACTAACGTTGTTGAATTACCTAGGTACACCCTAAAAAGGATAAATGAGCACTGATTTTACGCTAACCCAAACTCACTTGAAACCATTATTCTGGCGACAAAACTTTATGATAACTGTAAAAAAGCCCTAGAACTTTAAACAGGGTTAATATACTTTTTTGTCATTGAAATGACCAAATAGTCTGTACGAGGTGAGTGTTGAGGGGTCTCTCTTGACGCTGTCATTGGATATAGGCTAATAGATAATTGTAAGATGTGCATGGAATCCTTCTGGCACAGCGGCTAGAAGGGTACATGGTATGACAGAGGTATGACAGAATGACAGCACCAAACTTAAATAATGCCAATGGATGGACATAACTGGCTGAGAATCAATTGACTAAACTCTGCTACTTTTAACAAAGTCAGCTTTGGAGATGAGCTTATTGGAAAACACTTGCGACCTTGTCAGTATTATTGTAACATCTTCACAAAATCTGCGGTGGTTGTTCATTTGGCGGTGAATTCCGATTTCAAGCCACACTTCAGCCACACCTTGTGACAAAAGGAGACCGAAAAGCGGCACTCACTCACAGAGCGCAACAATGTTCAAGATGACTTCATAGATCGGAATTAAACAAATTGTGATTCATATAATAAATGTCTGTAAAACATACTTCTCATGCCAATAGAGTTTCTCTTGTGATCTTCATAGAACCCACTGTTTCCATGAATGCAGAAACGTACGTCCATTCACTTGAATATAGTCGGACTGCCGCTTTTTGCACCATTCATGCCTGGATAGATGAGGCTCTCATCGGCTCTCACCTCCATATCCAATGATACTTTTCAGCTTGTGCTCTTGCGGGTGCATGCTCTCCCAGCTGGAAAAGTGAGGACGCAACACCACTCTCTTCTGGCCTTGAAAACGCCTTGCTTGTTCAGCTCCGAAGATATTGCCTGCCCACACCGCATGTGGAAGGAAAACAGGCATTTGAAGTCGGCTTTGAATCGCGCCGATCTGATAGTAAGTTTCTCTTCACCTTTCCACCGATTGTTGGATAACCCCACAACCTCTCCACGCCTCAACCTCTCCACGCCTCTCCCACTGTAACATCTCAAGCGCTTGTCTAACTGCCAGCCAACCCGCAGTTTGATATTCGAATCAGATCCTCCATCTCCACAAGCGCGCACTCATCTTGAGGCTCCGCTAGACCTCCTGCCGCCTGAAATACATCATCAACTTGATGAATACCCCGAAGCCTTGAGGAGTTAGCTTCTCTGCCCACGATCATGACCATGACTGCCGTAGCAGTTCAACATCTTGGGTCACACCGACAAACCCTCCCACGACCCTCCCCTCTCTCCGCAAACATGCCTTCCCCCCACCAATCTCGCCCGCAAAGTTATACAGCTTCAGGTCCATCGCATATGCGACAGGAACCACCAATACAGAATGGCACCTCGGGCCCGGTCATCCCAAGACCAGCCGTCAGTAATGATCCTGTACAGGTGGTCAACGGACACCGTGCTTCCCAATCGGAAATTGACCCACGAGTAGCAGCAGCCTCGACTGGAAATATAACACCGAGAGGAGGGGGAAATGATGCGGTGGGTGACCGTCGATCCTCGTTGCAATTGCGACCGACTTCGGCGCCAGAGGGCACTGCAGAAAATGAACAATCAGGATCAGATAGAGAGAGAACTAAACACAGACCGAAACCTTTGCAGCGAGCGAAGAGCGATTTTGGACCAAGAGGAGAGGAAGTAGACGCACAAGAGGAAGAGGATTGGCAAGGCTGGGGTGCGCGACATGGATTTGAAGACCATTATGCCTCGGAAGAATATGTCTCGCAACTTGCGAATGTAGGTCGTACTTTCCTTTTCTTATAAACTTTGGGTCTTGGGACCCGCAGCTCAAGAGATTGCCGATTGGGTAGTGCCCACCGATGCGTCTCGAGATCTGGGAACAATAGGAAGCTAGGTCTGCTATTGTGGTTCTGGAAACGAACGACATAATGGAGGATTCACCCCAACTCGAAGAAAACCTCGATTTGCTCTCGGTGGTGACCCATGATGACCGTGGTGTCTGGGGTGGGGAAGACCATGAATGTCGTCTCCAGATCAGGACCTTTGGTTACAGCACTGCAGCACGTCGGAGGAGCCTGCCTGGCGACTTTTCTGGACATGAATTCCAAGAAGGTGTAGAAACATATGCTGACTGGAAGAAAAAACAGAATTGGTACATGTACTTTACAGACAAGAGACATGAGACTACTGGAAATCCCAAAGCTTTAGGCTACGAACTCCAAGATTGGCGAATGAAAGACCGCCTAAAGACTGTCTCGGCGGCACTAGCGATATGCTTGAACATTGGAGTTGAACCACCAGACCAACTTAAAACAATCCCGGGAGCGAAGTTGGAGGCATGGCAAGATCCCACCCACCCTCCAGTTCAGAAAGCCCTCGACACTATTGGCAAGTCCCTTCAAGCACAGTACGAGACTCTTGCGATCCGAACGAGATACAAGCAATACTTGGACCCTTCTGTGGAGGAGACCAAGAAATTCTGCGTGTCACTCCGAAGAAATGCAAAGGACGAACGAGTCTTGTTCCACTACAACGGCCATGGTGTTCCTAAACCCACAGCCTCGGGAGAAATTTGGGTCTTCAACAAGAATTACACCCAGTACATCCCAATCTCCCTCTACGACCTTCAAACATGGCTCGCCGCTCCCACTTTCTTCGTATGGGATTGTTCCGATGCAGGCAACATCCTGAATAACTTCCATCGTTTCGTTGAGAAGCATGAGCAAGAAGAGGCAGATGCTCTGGCCAAAGACCCTACATATCCCGCAGTCAGCTTCAAACCATATATACACTTGGCGGCTTGTGGTGTGAAGGAGAGCCTCCCAACAAACCCCCTCCTCCCTGCTGATGTCTTCACATCTTGTCTCACTACACCAATCGAAATGGCTTTGTGGTTTTTTGTACTACAGAATCCTTTGCCATCTTCAATAACCCCCGAGAGAGCCAAGAAGCTACCCGGCAGACTTCAGGAGCGAAGAACACCTCTTGGAGAGTTGAATTGGATTTTCACTGCTATCACAGATACCATTGCTTGGACGACTCTTCCTAGACCCCTGTTCCGCAAGTTTTTTCGACAAGATCTCATGGTAGCAGCGCTGTTTAGAAATTTCCTCCTATCCCAGCGAATTATGGGTGCTTATAATTGCCATCCTCAGTCATTCCCTGAGCTGCCTGATACCCATCAACACCCTCTCTGGGAAAGTTGGGATCTCGCGGTTGAAATGGCTCTCGCACAGTTGCCTATGTTGGAGGAGAAGGAACAGGGTCTTCAGCCCAACTACGAATTTCAGAACTCGGGTTTCTTCACGGAACAGCTTACTGCTTTCGAGGTCTATCTTACACAAGGCGCCGTTGAACACAAAGCACCCGATCAACTCCCTGTAGTTCTTCAAGTCCTTCTCAGTCAGCAACACCGAGTCAGAGCTCTCATTCTTCTTGGCAAATTCCTTGATCTCGGACCTTGGGCTGTCAACCTAGCTCTCAGTATCGGCATCTTCCCATATGTACTGAAGCTACTTCAATCCGCCGCAACCGATTTGAAGCCAGTCATGGTCTTTATATGGACCCGTGTTCTGGCCGTTGATCTAACTTGCCAAACGGACTTGTTGAAGGATTCTGGCTACACTTATTTTGCCAACATATTGAAGCCAAACGAAGGCCTTCCTGTTGTGGATAGTCTCGAGCACAAGGCAATGTGCGCTTTCATTCTTGCTATGCTTTGTAATGGCTACAAACAGGGACAGATGGTCTGCAATCAGGCTGAGATTATGACACACTGTTTGATGCATCTTCAAAACTGCGACAATCCTCTCTTGAGACAATGGGCATGCTTGTGTATAAGTCAGCTTTGGGACAACCTTCCCGAGGCAAAGTGGCGTGGTATCCGGGAGAATGCCCCTACAAAGCTCTGCACTCTAGTTCGTGACGTCTGTTGCGAGGTTCGGGCGGCTATGCTTTATGCCATGACCACATTCTTGGGAATTCCAGATTTGACTGATGAAGTCGCGCGTGTTGAAGAGTCAATATCATGGACCGTCATGGAAATGGCCTACGACGGCAATGCCATGGTTCGCAAGGAGCTGTTGGTATACTTTTCAAAGTTCATACACCGATATGAGAGCAAATTCTTTGTAGTTGCGTATGAGCAGCTTGTAGAGGAACGAGAATACCGCCAATCCCCGCCTCAAGACAATGGATTAGATCATAAGATGGGTCTCCACTACGCCAGAGCGTCCAACCGCAATCGAGACGGCACAATCAAGGCTGCAGCACATGGATTCTCTCACAACTCAATTTTTGCCGCGGTCTGGAAGCACGTACTCATCATGGCTGTTGATCCTCATCCAGAGGTACAGCGAAACGCCACTATTATTGTCGATTGGGTCCATAGTTCCATGCTACAGTCACCACTTGGTGGCCCAGCTCAAACCCTCATTGACGAGATCCATCGCCGAGCACCAAGACCTTCTACAGCCAGCTCACAGGCGAACCAGCGACCTAGTACCCCAATGCGTCAAGACTCGCCAACTTCTGCTCCTAGCTTTCAACCAGGACTTCTGAAGCGAACGGCTAGCTATTTATTTACCCTGCCGTTTGGTGGCTCTTCTGATAGCTCCCCTACTGAGTCCGGACGACACCCCCCGAAATCGCCTGGCACTCAGCGAAATTCTCTTCCACTACGCTCTAGGCTCCCTGCCGATTTCAATTCTCCGCCAGACTCAAATGATACCGCGACAACTCCCGGGACTTACCACGCCGCCAAAGAGCCCAATTCTGGTGGCTTCACTCCTCGTGATATGTCTGTACCCCCCCAGATTCCATTGCAAAGTACCTTCTTGGAATGGTCTATCGAGTACTTCCGCGAACCACAGATGAAGCCAAATGAAGCCGAGGAACCAGGTAGCACTGACTACAATGAACGTCTTTGGCGACGATCTCGAAACGAGTCTATCCTGCGTGAGACCCAACCTCAAAAGGAGACGGCTGGAGCTGGAAAATGGACCAATCCATCCGGGTTCTTTAACAATCAAAGTCAACCTTCCAAGATGACGCTTCATCAATTTGAGGATCATCTGGCGGTTTCTGATGACAAGGACACCATTTGTATCTGGGATTGGAAGAAACAGGACAGATTATGTCGATTCTCCAATGGAAATCCGGAGGGTTCGAAGATCAGTGATATTCAATTCATCAATGAAGATGATCAGGCTTTCTTGCTCACTGGATCGTCTGATGGAGTCATTCGAATTTACCGAAATTACGACTCGGATAAAAAGGTTGAGGTCGCCTCTGCTTGGAGAGCTTTGACACACCTTGTGCCTAGCAACGTCAACTCGGGAATGGTTCTAGACTGGCAACAAGTGTCTGGAAAGTTGCTCGTGGCTGGTGATGTGAAAGTTATCAGAGTGTGGGCAGCTGCACCCGAGATGTGTGTCGTAGACATCAATGCTCGATCAGGCTCTTGCGTCACTTCATTGACTTCGGATCAAATGACTGGCAACCTTTTCATTGCTGGATTTGGTGACGGAGCTCTACGTGTGTTTGATGCGCGCAACAAACCCTCTGAGGCCATGGTCAAGAAGTGGAAAGATGATACGGACAAGAACTGGATCAAGAGCGTACATATGCAGCGAGGAGGACAACGAGAGCTTCTTTCCGCGAGTCATAATGGAAAGGTTAAGTTATGGGATATCCGTATGGATAAGCCTCTGCGTGTGCTTCGTACAACCAATCATACCCTGAAGACAGCAAGCACACATGAGCATCTTCCTGTCTTTGCTGTGTAAGTTTTATCTCCTTTGCGTTGTCTTATTCATTTGCTAACCTGATTTCTAGTGGAACTGGTAATCACACCGTCAAGGTCTTCAATTTCAGCGGCAAGGAGTTGTCACGGGTCGAGCCATACTCAAGCTTCCTTCACCAAGCTCGGCAAAGCCCTATCGCAGCGACTGCCTTCCATCCTCACCGTATGATGCTAGCTTGCGCCGCAAGAGGAGATAACCATATCAATCTGTTCACCTGTTCCGAGAAGAGAGGGCAAGCACACGATTATTCCATATGAGCGTTTGTACCGGACAACGTTCAATTTGATTGTTAAACGAGTGGTGTTTTTTCCCCTGGAGTTAATGCACGAGGAGTGTGCGAGGTCTGCTTTATTGAGTTAGGGACGGATGGGTTTTGCATTCAGACGACGATATGGCACTGGAATTGGCGGTGGAGTGCTTTGCGCATGCTGAATTACTTGGTGGCGTTTTAAATCTGGCTACAGTGGTGTAGTAATGATTAATTACATTTGCTGTGTTTGTATAGTACGTTAGTAAATTCGGGTCATCGCGAACTTTGTGAGCGCATAGCGATGGAGTGGTGCATTCTAATGAATACAATAATTGCAATTCACTTGTACGATTTTATTAGGGGACTTTTTCTTGTGCTTTTCGTCTCCCGTATGGTGTATCTCACTTTAACCATTTAGAAGTGGAGTGATCGAGCTTCATTCAATTCACTAATTGAATAATCTCCTCATACCGTATTTCAGCCTTGTCGCGAGGCTCAAAATTTGACCCCTCGTTGGCAGCAGGGGTCAGGCCGTTTGACTTGACTCCCACCTCTTGATTTCTTCATAACCTGACTCCACAACATCACACGTTGCCCACGAGTCCTATTTATACCACAGGACAACCCAACGCCTCGTCCTTCCTCTCTACGAACAAATCAAACTTTTACCATACCAATCGAACCTGAAAATGGCGTCCGAACAGCCAAAAGAAGTCCCCACCGACCCCGCCATCGCGCCCGTCGAGGGAGAAGCTGGCGAAGGAGCAGCACAATCCAAAAAGGGTGCGAAGAAGGCAGAAGCTAAGGCCAAGAAAGAGGCAGAGAAGGCACGTAAAGCTGCTGAACGCGAGGCTGCTGCTGCTACACAATCCGCAGCCGCGTCGGAGGACCTCGCAAAGGAGAATTACGGCGAGGTGGCCAAGGATAAGAAGATTGAGGCGGGGATTGTGCACCTGAGAGATGTTGGGGAGGAACATATTGGGAAGACGGTCAAGTTGAGGGGGTGGATTCAGAATGCTAGGATGCAAGGTGCGAAGATGGCGTTTGTGGAGTTGAGGGAGGAGGGGAATTGGACTGTCCAGGGGGTTGTTGCTGCGAGTCCGGAGGGGAAGCCGGTGAGCAAGCAGATGGTTAAGTGGATTGGGGCGTTGAAATTGGAGAGTTTTGTATCGTTGGAGGCGACAGTTCAGAAGCCTTTGGAGCCGGTTAAGAGTTGTAAGGTCAGCAACTACGAGTTGCATCTTACCAAGGTCTATCTTGTTGCCCCGGCACCAGAGATGTTGGGTTTGGGACTTGCGGCTGCTGGCCGAGCTGTTGCCAACTTGGATGATGAGGCAGTTGGGGAGCATGTTGAGAAGGCTGTTGAGAGTACGTATGTTCTGTCTTATTCTTCTGGAAACTTACTGACTTAAATACCCAGATTTGAGCATCGCAGAAGGAGCACCGGGAGCTGCTCTTGCAACCCATCTCAACAACCCAGCTATGCACAAACGAGCTCCAATCAGTCAAGCAATTGCCGATATCCGAATTGCCGTCGAGGACTATTTCTGCGAATACCTGAGAGCTCGTCGTTTCAAGAGATTCCATCCTCCAAGTTTGATTGGCGCTGCTTCAGAGGGCGGTGCCAATGTTTTCGCACTACCATACTTTGACAAGCAAGCCTACTTAGCACAATCACCTCAATTCTATAAACAAATTGAAATTGCTGGTGGACGAAAGAGAGTCTTTTGTGTCCACCCAGTTTTCAGAGCTGAGAACTCCAACACTCCAAGACACATGACTGAAGTAAGTACTTTTAATTAAGACATCAAAACATCACTAACTTCAAAATAGTTCATGGGTCTCGATATGGAAATGGAAATCGACGAGCACTATCACGAAGTATTGCACATGCTTGAAGGGGTTTTCCTCTATATCTTCGGCAAATTGGGTTCCGAGCATAGAGAAGAAATCGAACTCGTCCGCTCTGTCTATCCTTCTGAAGAATTCCTCCTCCCAGAGAATGGAAAGGAAGTCCGTCTCACCTTTGCCGAAGGCCAGGCCCTCCTCCGCGCTGAAGGCCCGCCAGAATTCGCCAACGTCTCCGACGACGAAGACATGTCCACCGCGCAAGAAAAAGCCCTCGGAGCCCTCGTTCGCAAGAAGTATAACTCCGACTTCTACGTCCTCGATAAATTCCCCGTTGACGCTCGTCCCTTCTACGCTATGCCCGACCCAGAAAATCCCAAGGTCACTAATGCATACGATTTTATGATGAGAGGCCAGGAGATTTTGAGTGGTGGTCAGAGATTGCATTTACCGCATGAACTCGAGGCCACGATCAAGGCTAAGGGCTTGGACCCTAATCAACCAGGTCTGAAGGAGTACGTGGATGTTTTCAGAAGTGTGGGTGTTCCGCCTCATGGGGGTGGAGGTATTGGTCTTGATCGTGTTGTTGCGTGGTATTTGAATCTTCCTAGTGTGCAGTTGGTTGCCGATTATCCTCGGACGCCTAAGCGGTTGGGCCCATGAATGGAATGCGATTAAAATAGCTTGGATGCGATGGCATTTATGTGTTCGAGGATGAAGAGGAGTTTGCGGAAAGGGGCGGAGAAAATGGGGTAGCTAGCTTGTGAATTTGAAGATGTAGAGAAAAATGAATGATAGATTTTTATGTGTCTGATCTCTCACTTGCGAAGTGCATCACCAGGGGTGGTAGGTATGCGTGGTGATCATGGTTTTTGCTACTGTACGAGTGAGTTCGAAACTGCTTCTTTGAGAGACTTCATCTACCTCCACGAAGGGATACATGCGCCGGTAAGATTACATAGGTAACTGGCTACCCTACCTTACTTGGACATCGGCCTATCCATCATATCGTGTCCTTTCCGTCTACACTGAAAGACTCCATACTTAAAAGCATTTGCGAACAGATTTGCAAAGAAGCTCAAAGTTTTTTGGAGTTACGTGGTGCGCTGGACAAGGGACAAGGGGCAAGACCGAGAGCTTAAAGCTCCAAGAGAATATGGTTTTAGGGATGGATAGGTTCTCTCGTGCAACATTTTTGTTGTTATCGGTTGGGGGTTGTCGAATTTCTGAGGTTTGTTCTGTTTGTTGGTTTTCTTTTGGGGGATATGGAGGGTTTTAGGTGGATGGAGGGGTTTTGACTTTGTGGCGGGTTGGTTGGGGTGTAAGTTGAGTTGAGGTTTCGCTCAGGTTTATTTTTGATAGGAGGAGTATGGTATTTCTTGAGTGGCTCTATGCTTTGGCTAGGATGGGAGTGTATTGGGGGGATTTTTCGCCAAACACAGGTCCGGGAAAGGCTTGATTGCGGTGATTGGAAGTCGCAATTGAGGGCTGATTAACTTGACCTGCAATCTACATATAATGTTCTCGAGCGGTCTAATGGAATGGTAGTACTACTTGCACAAACCCCGGCTCCAGTCAACCACTGGAGTCTTGGTGAATGCCGCGTACAGTTTTCAAGGTCTAGAGCAGATGCCTTTTTTGGGGGTTTGGGTAGAATCTTTCCTGGTTTGTTGCTTGGTACTAGAGGGTCGGTGAGATATCTGATTAGGAGAGACTAGGCTTTTCTTGTTGTCGAGAAAGGTGGTTGTTGTCGAATACTTCAGTTTTGCTCGCTTAATTTGGGTCTTAAGATATGGGTGTGATGCTTTAGGGGCTGGCAGCTACTTTGAAATATAGTGCATGGTGTTTTAGCAATGTCATCTCAAGGCTTGTAGGTTACGGAGCCTGCGCGAAAAGTGAGCTGGGTTGTCGTGAGCTTGTGAATTTGACGTGTACTAAGAGCTTCCTTTTCTGTAGCCAATTCATCTTTCATCACTTTTGCGGACTTTTCAAGAATAATAGACAGAAGAATGAGAGTTGGATTTCTCTCTAGGGTCACCTGGTTCACGGAATTTTATCTCTTAGGAGACTTGTGGTAACTCCGTGAGCGAGAAAATGGGGGAATTAGTTAATGATGTTCATCTTTGTGGCACTTCCATTCTCAAACACTTAATGTATCTTAGGGTTCCTATACCCAATATTATTCCTAGCACTCCCGTCAATTTCCTCCATACTCCCAAAAAATATTAGCACAATACTCCTACCCACATCCTGATTGCCACTCGCATGCACAGCCGAATCATTTTGTCCCCACGAAAACCTAATGATATCACCCACTTCCACATGCTCCAAATAATTGTTCGGCTGGAGGTAAGCCTTTTCAAGTTCTTGATTCAACATTTTTACATTCTAGGGATCTTCAGGGTCTTCATGGTGATCTCGGAAGGTTTGGACTGTTTGGCGGAGGTGAGGAAGGAGAGAAGACAGGTAGGGCGTCCTGGATACACCAAAAAGTCGGAATCGACTAAATCGCAAATCGCAAATCGTAAATCGTAAATCGTAAATTACAAAGTCGAGCTAAAGTAGAACTTAATAATTATATTATCTAAGCCCTTTATTAAAAAAGGGTAGGAGAGCATTTTACTACTTCTTAGTCTCCCTCTCTCGCTGCTCTTTCCTTCTTTAGTATATTATATAAGATTAAAAGTATAGAAGAGAGGGAGAGAGGGAGAGAGGGGGAGAGGGGGCGAGGGGGCGAGGGGGCGAGCAAACATTTCAGTAGAAAGTTTTTCCTAGCGTAGGTAAGGGGAGTTTAGCAAAAGTAGTAAATAATCCTCTCCCTCTCTCTCTCTCTCTCTTCCTCTCTCCCTCTCTTCCTTATTTATCTAGAAATAATAGGAAGAATGTAATATAATAGTAAGGAGACGATAGCGAGGGGGCGATAGTAAGGGGGTAATATTACTACTATATACATAATATATATTTTATTTTCCCTCTCTATTCTCTAATTAGCTAGTTACTATAGTTAAGACTATCTAATCTAAGTATAGAGTGTGGGGGGGGGAGAAGGAGAGAGAGGGGGAATTTAAATTAGAAATTATTCTCTTTTACACTAATAAAAAGTAACATTTTACGATTTACAATTTCCTATTTACGATTTAGTCAATCTAACTTTTTAGTATATTCAGGATGCCGTATTTCCTTAAGATCAAGTAGTTAGAGATTCTCTCGTCTGTTGGTTGGTTTCTTTGTGAGCATTTCGTTTTTGTGCAGTTGTTGGTGATTGAATTACCTGAATAACTTCGGTTTTTATAATTGGAATAGTCGTGGAGTATTTAACTACTCGATTTCGCTGAATGTTTTCGCTTTTTTTTCAATCCTCACTACACTTTCTACGTACATAAGCACGCCCCAGGACTTCATATCATCGCTTCTCCGCCGTCGCTTCGCGATATTTACTTTCCAAAATTACTTCAAGACACCAATATGCAGTCGGCCTGTATTAATTCGTTCGCTATTGCCCTCTTCGTGGTACTTTCATATTCACTCACAGTCACAAGCTCCCCAACTGGGGGCACCAAGTTCCTCTATCCACGTGGCGAAGGGGGGTTTGTACGTTCAGGTTGGCTTGGAATCATTATAGGAATCTTGATAGGAAGGGTTTTTGTTTCTTGGCATTTACTTCTTCAAGCGTTGGACTAAGAATATTGCCATGGATAGAGGATGGTATGGAAACCGAAATTAAAGAGAGTGGCACCATTAACTCGCTCCCTAAGGGAGTTGTATGGCTGGTTCTTGAGGGGTTTTATCAAAAGGAGGATTGTTTACAGTCAGTTGCAAGTTAAGCTTCCCTTTTGACGATATTTTATAAACTGTGCGTTTTTAGAAAAAAATTCCCTCTTAAAAAACAGAAAACTAAAGTACTCTTTAGGATATAAGACCTAGCTAAAAAGAACCGCTATATCTTCTTATACCTCCGCTCTAGTTATTACTATATCTAAGCAAGTATACTAATAATAAACTTAATAATACTTAATTCCTTAAAACCCCCTTTTTGTAAGAAAAATTTTCATACTCTTATAATTCTACTAAGACTCTTTAAAAATTTAGATATATATCTAAGTGTTTGTTTTCTTTCTAAAAAGTTTGTAGAGTAAGAAAGGAGGTATAGACCTCTTATTTGCTATTCTTAAGGATATAATAACATACGTTATTATTAAGTAAAGAGGGAAAGAGTATCTAGGGAGAAAAAAAATTATTCTAGAAACGTACGGTTTATAAAATATCGTTAAAAGGGAAGCTTAACTCGTAACTCACTGTAAGGTGGCGTTTTCAAGTCTTGTTGTGATTAGAATGTCTTCAGTTCCGGCATTTGGAGATAATAATTTTCAATTCTCAAGATAACTTTTCCCATGGAGCTTATAGTTGTGATTCCCCATTTGTCAAGAGAACTTGTAATTCAAAAATAGTAGCAGCTTTATTTGCAAAACAAACGCATTTTTCTCTCGTAGTAAAAAGAGAAAGAGAAAAAGCTCTGCACAGCCATTCCCTGGGAGTTTCAGTACGAAAGCAAAGTGCTTTTGACTATTTAGGCCTTTGTAGCCATGTGAATATGAACGAGACGAGCATCATCTAAGGTTTTCAAATTATCAACGAACAGCTCATACCTATGGTTATACCGATATGTGGGTTGTCATTCATTGACTTGTTTTATTGTAAAATATACGGAGTAGTGGGTGGACTGTTACTTCGTCACTTGAATACCGCTTGCTGGCGCTATTCTGGGAACGTCCGGAGATCATAATTGATCAACAGAAGAGCCTTCGCTTAGACATTTGTATCATTCTATTGTTGTAGGGTTCCCCAAGATGGAACTTGTTGCGAATCTTACGTTTCGTGTCTATCTGGCAGATAGCTAGGTGGCGTTCTTTACAATCAATTCCTCAAAATGTGTATTCTTGACTCAACATACCGACTTTCTTCAATGTTTGACAAAAAAGGCTTAACCTGATGCTGAATTAAAGTTTTCCTAGTTTTCCCAACCTTTCCCATTCCCCCGGAGAATGTGGGAGGGGCCCATATGTCCAACAAGGTCAAGCCCAGATCAGGCCGACGTTCTTAACTTTCTTGTCGACCTGGGTATCCTGTAACGCTTCCATGTGCTTGATCACGTCACACGTGGGCTGGCAGCTGTCAAAACGGGAAAATGCAGGGGTGGTGCTTGCATGAGCGAGCTACTACCGGTATTTGGTGTGTCGAGTTTGCAGGAGAACGACCGGGAGGTCAATATCCGCACTTGCCGATAAGAATCGCGATTGTTGGTGAGGGGTAAGGTGTCTCACAAACATCACGTAAATTTGGTTCCACTTACGGTAGTTGTCGTATATGTATGTATTTGTAATCAGACTCTTTCGGTCCCTTTTTCTGTCAAAATACTAATTGCTTACTTCCAGGTTGTAGGTTTCGGCTATAACCGTACTTTCCCCCCAGCGTCGCCCGCGTGTTGTGTTCCACCATCACTCCAATTTCTATCTCCATCAAGAATGTCAGACTCCAAACCGTTCCTTGGTCTCTCGCTCGAGGTGACAGTAACCATCGCCCCGGAAAATGTCGACGAATTCTTCGAATTGTTCCGTCCAGCATACCAGGCAGTTATTGCTGAGCCCGAGTGCACTTTCTTCGAGGTCTTCATCGACCCTGACCAACCGGGACTAATTCATTGGGTGGAAGGCTGGAAGAAAGATAAGACGTGGCTCCTAGGCGTACAAATGCAAAAAGACTATTATAAGCCATATTTGGCTGCTACAGAGCCAATGTTTATCAAGCCACGTAAGTTTTTCCTTCCTCAATTCAGTCACTTCTGCGAGGTGGCAGCACCAGGGGAAGCTGAGGTACCATGGGGAGACTTGGTGCTGATGTGATATAGGCGAATTTAAGATATTTGAGAAACTACCAGTCGAATGGACGCATGTCAAGCCCGAACATCACACCAAACCATAGAGTACATGGAAGCACGAAGGATGGTGGGCGAGTGTCTTTGATGTGTATTTCTTTTGAACCCAAGTTTAGAAGCAGGCTTCAGGACAGGTTTTCAAACAAAAAGAGTTAGTGCTACAATAACCAATACAATTCCAACCCCACACCTAGGGTTTGGCAAACTTCTTCTGAAATCTCGACTCCCTCATCTTCTCACATGCAATATCCCAATCATTTGTCCATTCCTTATGAAAAGGTTGATAGCCCAGCAATCCTCCCACCCATCTTCCCAGAAAAATAGACATGCCCATAGAAATAGTTTTGGCAAAAGGAATATACCAAGGAAGAGAGAGATAAGAACCTCCAGCATCAAACATCTGTCGTTCTTGTCAACACTCCATGTTAACTTCATGGCCTCTCGGAAAGAACTCACGCTCATGACTTGTAATAAATCAATACTTTCTCCACCGAGGACCACTTGATCTTGATACCCATACCAATTTTGAAAGAAAACACCATCCAATTTATAACTCTCCTCAGAATCAGTGCCACTCAGAACAAACTTGGTAATTGGCTGCTCTGAAACTGGAGGAGGATATAACCTGTGATCTGTCCAAGGTTTAACCGTGAAAAGTCCGGATTCTGGCGTTATGATAGTTTCAACACCATCAGCTTCGACGGTGAGACTGCCTTCAATGACTTGCATATACTCAGTCTGGTATGGGTGGAAGTGTAAGGGTGGTTTTTGATCGGAGAGAGCGAGGAGGCGGGGATGATGACAGTTGAACACGACCTCAAAAGCAAAGGCCTTTCCTGGATGTTTAAGGAAGGTGGTAGTTATGGCGCCGTCGAAGCTGCAGTGTGTTAGTATTGGGAACATCGATGTGGTCGTAGAAAGTTACGCTCGAACTACTCCCTGTCCCGCGGTCGTGAACGATGGCTTCGTAGGCGCCATTTTACTTGATTTTTGGTTTGGTTTGGTTTGGTTTGTTTGATTATGAAGGGAAACCACGACTCTACGACAGACCAGAACTCTTGAGATTTAATATCACTTTGGTATATCATATTTCGTCCCAGGCGTAATAAAGGTTATCTAAATGGGGCAATTGCCATATTTCCGTGGCTTTATGCTACCAAAAAACCCCTGAAAAGCCTGTAAAGTGACCCCCCTGGAATAACCTTTGTTTCGCCTAGGACGAAGTACGATCGTGATATTTTCCGGTGAACATTTCACTCCTCTTCACGGTTATCGCAAGGTATAGATCCACTTATTGAATAGGGCAAAAACATCAGAGCGTCTTGCCGGCAGACCCTGCCACTCCACCACTTCAGTGGGGGGGGGGAGCATTGACGCGGGTAAGCGGGAACCCCTCTCCCACCCCCCTTGATTACATTGTATGCCGCACGGCCGTTTTAGTATGGCAAATGTCTGTGCAATGTACTTCGTCCTAGGCATAACAATTACGCTAGAAGCGAAAGGAACCCCTATGAAAATCGGCCAAAGACCCTGGTAGCCCACAAAATCTGTAGTAATTGTTTTTCCACAGGCAATCTTGGCAACGGTTACAGGGAACCCCATTCTGGAGATATTCTCCCATCATGACCGAAGTTTGAACGATCTCGTTGTCTCAACCCTAGATCTACACACGTTGTCTCGGCTGATTAGGCGGGTGATCGATTTCTCCAGATCAGCACCCGTCAAATATACTTTTTACATAAACACGATAAGCAGTATCCCAACTGAAAATTATTGCATCAGAGCCTCGATTGCATCAGTAACCGGAAGTATTTTAGTGATTTCTCGAGCCCGAGATTGCATCGAAAAGAAGAAGTGTTGACGTGGCTTTTCGACTAAGGGGGAAGCACGCTAAATGCCTCGCGCTTCTGAAATATTGGGCATGCAAGCAGGCGCAGCAATGTCCAATTCAACCCCCCAAAAGTCTTAATACCCCCGAAGACTCTCCTGGTGCAGGATGTGATACTTCGTCCCAGGCCTAACAATTACTATAGATTTTGTAGGCCACCAGGGTTTTTGGCCGATTTTCATAGGGGTTTACTTCGCTTCTGCCGTAATTGTTATGCCTGGGACAAAGCACATTGCATCTGTCTCATGCAATCATTAGGCCTGCTCCGTAAGCTTGGTGGCGTCGAAATACTACTTCGTCCCAGGCATAACAAATACTGCAGATTTTGTGGGCCACCAGGGTTTTTGGCCGATTTTCATCATACGGGGTCACTTCGCTTCTGTCGTAATTGTTATGCCTGGGACTAAGTACAATGTAGGTTATGCTTCTGTAATCTCGGTGACATATCGAGATCCATGGTCGAACCATGCTCAAAAGTCTACACTGGAACTTGCTGATGCAGGAACAGAGTTGGGTACCTGGAAGGTTGCAGAGACCAGTTGGTCTTGAATAAAGATATTGATTAATTGGTTTCTATCAGGACAGCTATAACCCTGATCTTCCGGATAATTACATAATTTTTGTTCAACCAAGCTTGTAACCACCGGTAACGAGCTTTTGAAAAACAAGGTTAGGATCGTACTTCGCTTGAACAGCCTTTAGCTTAGCAACGTTCTCCGCGCCATAGCTGGCAATAACAGGTTGACCACGGCCAGCATCATTCATGAACAAATATTCCTCGTGCTGTCCTAAACTCTTAGTAGCGACGTCAATTTTTCCAAAAATGCTGGCGGGAACATCAGTTGCGGCCTTGGTGTCTGCTTCGTTCCCTGGAAGATGGGGGAGTTAGCATTGCCTATCAAAAAAGGTCTCGGGACTCGGCACAGGAGAAATTCTGGGGTTCAGGAAAGATTTAAGCGTGATTCAAGAGTGATTCAAGAGGGAAAAAAGTGGGAGAACAGTGTCCCCTTTACCTACACCATGCAGTATCAGCGACCATCCAGGTTTGTGAGACCGGGTTGAGCCCAAGAGCATTTCCTCCATGCTCAACGCCGTGTCCGGCCACGGCCGCGGAAATTGGCTGAAACCCGAGTACGATTGACCCAGCTGTAAGATTCTTGAGACTGGCGAGTTGTTCTGGGTTGGTGATGATCTTGTAAATCTCATCATACACTTCCTTGCTTGGTCGGAAAGATGTGGTATGGAAGTCCCACCGAGGAATCGCTGGCAAAACAGCCCCTGACATGAACTTGCTGAGACTTTGTATAGCAGTGGTATCGAAAGTGGTGGAGATATTGTAGAATGGCGCAAAGGCTTCTGGGGCAACGACAGGATCGAGATAGACAATATTGAGGAGCGTACCGATAGTATCGTTCGTTACTGCGGATTGCAGCATAAGATTGGCCTTGGGATCCTTGTTCGGGTTTGCTTGGTAGATTGCAAGCGCGTCGAGGAGTGCTGGAAGTTGCTCATTGGAATATCCCTTGATACCTCCCCAGACATTGCCTTGTGGGAAGGTGTTTATGGTGAATCGGGTAACAATACCTAAGATAATGTTGTCAGCACGAGGAGGAAAGTTTGGGAGTTACGCTGCTTCCTAACCGAAATTGTTGATTCCTCCTTTCAGCGCCCAGAAGAGATCAGTGTTTGTGGTATTGTTAGCATTAACCAACGATCCATCTGCGAGGACAACCTCGAAGTTAACGACGTTATCGCAGGCCAACCCATACAGGTCAGTGAGGTATGAGAGGCCACTTCCGAGTATGGATCCCCCAACCCCGATTCCCAAGATCCGTCCACCAACAGCAGTGAGATTGAATGGGTCTAGAGTGCCGTACACATCCCCCCTATTTTTTGTTAGTCTTGGTATAGGGGTTGTTTGAAGCCAAGGAAAATGACATACCATCTATTTCCCGAGGCAACAACTACTTTCCCTGTAGTTGGGTCATAGGCCACCTCGTTGATGTTTGCCATGTCAATCAACACTCCATTATCAATATTAGCAGCATCTGGAACAGTCGAATGTCCACCACTTCGAATTGCAAATGTCGTGTTGTACTGCGTGAGTAATTTGACTGTGGACTGAAGCTCTGCTATAGTAGCTGGGGTAATGATGCAAGTTGGTTTCTTCCAAGTACTTTGTGACTGAGGGAGAAGCGTTAGTCTTTGAATTAGCTACAGGAGAAATGGACTTACCCAGTTGTACTCTGATACCGAAGTGTAACTCTCGTTGGACTGTAAATACGTGTCCGCGTTGAAGGTCTGGCTCAAAATCCGACAGGTATTGCTCGCAGCATCTTCCGCCAATGCAGTCACCAGCAAAGAAGACCACAGCAGAAGTGAAGAAGAACCAGAAACCATCTTGTCAGTTGTGATGAACTTCGAAAGGGATGGAGAGGAAGGAAAGTAGAACCATAAGGCGACATCTAGTGCTTATCGACATCTTGCCACAGGGGAGATTAGGCGAGTTCTCACTTAGAGCTACCCATCACCGTTGTTGGTCAAATGATGATCCCGAAAAGAAAGTGTTCTTCGAGTCGTCACTGTCTGTGCCTCGGAGGCCAGGTTCATCCAGGCAAAGACGGATCCCGGGATGTTTAAGAGTGCCGGAATAGGTGCTTCGTGTTTTTGTGAGACGGCCTCACTTCTCGGCTGTAACTGGGTCTGACTCAACTGCCGCGAAGAGGGTGTGGAAGTAGGGCTTCTCCTTTTGAGAATGTATTACCTGACTGATTTGAGATTCCGTAAATGTACCATTTCATGGCATTTATTCAGCTGTAGAGTCACTGAGTCAGCCACCGTTTTTGCCTCTGAAGATAACATCTCGAACGTCTTAAAGTGCCTCCCTTTTCAAAGTTCAGAAACCCTGCAGCTATTAACCGAACCCCTGTCAGCCCGCACCCTAGGCACGATTTCTTTGGGCGAGTAGCCGCTGGGCTTGAGCCTTTGTTTTTGGCCCCCACAACTGGGGATCAATGTTTTGGGCTTTTTTTCGGTCGAAAGAAAAGTTTTGTTCTGGTCGGTAAAAATGTTCCCCCAAGCCAATGAGTTAGAAATCCGAAATGGGGAACTTATTTCTTACGCAATTCTGCACCACAGCTGTTTCCGGGTGCTACGTTGACTGGCTTGGAAGTTGGTTCACGTTCCGACCAATCAAACGACCCAGTTTCCCTGCACCACAAAGGCAGGATTTGATTAATAGCACGTGCATATACGCACTTTAGAACCCTGTCTTCAAGACGGCAGTTTTTACGGAGTAAAGCAGACTTTACTGCTGCCCCACCGGAGCTTTCCAACCAACAGAATTGTTGTTGTGCCAGTATCACAGGATAGGTCGTACTGAATGTAATTCGTTGTCTTGCCCTAGTCGAGGCTCAAAAGAAGGTAGATTCAATATGATCAATGTGTGGTATGTAAAACGTCTGCTGAGAGAAGAGAGCATGAGGCGCTCGAAGCTATCTACACCTCAGGTTCCTCCGTCCATTAGCGCCAAGAGTCACGTGGTGCACCCCACAACAGCCAGGCACGGTACTAGTAGTCAGACCCGACCCCAAGGACATTCTCAACTGAAAGCTCCGACTTCATCCATCTTTCAACGACTGAGTCAATTGCAGAATGTCGGGTACAATCATCATCACGGGCGCAAATGGTTCGCTAGCAGTTCCCTCTGTTAGCTACCTCTTAAGGAAGTATCCAGACTACACGGCCATCTTGACAGTACGAAATACTTCCGACTCCGACCCGAACACCGCAAGGCTCAAGGAAGTAATTGCAGAATTCCCCAAAGCTACAACCTCGATTAGAAAATTAGACCTCTCATCACTCTCTGAAGTTCAAGAATTCGCCAGCACTATTTCATCGGAAATTTCCAGCAAAACATTGCCCCCCATCGCTGCAATCGTGTGCAACGCCTACGTATGGAGTATCAGCGGTGGATTAAAATTCTCCCCCGATGGATATGAATTATCCTTCGCAGTGAACCATCTAGCACATATCGCTCTCGTTTTGCGATTACTCGGCAGCATGAAACCCGATGGAAGAATCGTATTTCTTGCCAGTGATGCTCACTATCCTGGCAAAAATGGATTGGAAAAGTATCCCCCTGGGATCCCAGACGACATTGAACTTCTTGTGAAGCCGGAACCAGATATTGCAGGCCAGGAAGTTGGACGAGGATTCCAACGATATGGCAATTCCAAATTGGCGGTGGTAATGGGCACCTACGAGCTGAACAAACGACTGCAACAGGTAGGAGATTTGAAACAACACCAAATGCACTGAGATAGCTTTCTGACTCGTTATAGGACCCAAATTTGAAGGAAATCACCGCTGTTGCCTTAGATCCTGGTGGACTTCCTGACTCGAAGGCCATGCGCTCAGGTGTTCCTGGTTTGTGGAAATATGGAATGAAGGTCTTGGGAACACTTCAGCCGATCATGAAATATGCCATTCCAACGTTACGCTCTGCCAAATTGGCGGCAGTGGATTTGATTGAAATAGCAGTTGGCAAAGAATATATTGGAGCCCGGGGCTTTTACGAGATGTCGAAGCCTGGTGAGAGCTCCCCAGAAAGCAAGGATGAGGCGAAGCAGCAGAAATTGTGGTTGAAGACATTGGAATGGGCGCAGGTGACGAAAGGCGATACTACTCTCACAACTGCCTTTTAGAAGTACTGTGGTAGTGCAGAGTACATTATTTGATTTGGCCGCGGCGTTGTTCAAAGTTGGGGTAATAAGTGGAGCATAAATTGTTTAATATAAATGGAGTATATCTAAACTTGAAAACCCATGTCCTCGCAGTCTTGTGTGTGGAGAAGGTGACGGGTTATGCAAGGTTATTCCCTCTCTCGGTGGGTAGTTGTCTTCTGGGCTGTTCTTTGCCCGTGGCTGAAAGTTGTGGCGTATATTTTCTCCTCTGAAAGTGTTCGCAACTCGGAGAGCCCGTATTTCAAACAAACTCTAATGTACCTGACGCTTAAGAATTTTCGGAGCATGAGCTAAATCGGTCGACTAGGCACATTCCGCCCCGCCAATAGACGGTTTTGGTATGAACGTTCTCGGCTATTCAACTCCCTCTTGCTGAGGATCATTTCAACTCGGTGCTTCTATTTGTTATCCGCTCCTTACAGATTTAGTACAAGCTCAACCCATCCTGCAGAGCCCAAGATACACTTTGAAAAGTACACCCGAAGTGGGTTCCCATTTCTGAGATAAGACTTTCAAATGCCGCAAGGACTTTATTGTCGGTACTTCGTCCCAGGCGAGACTATTACGGCAGCAGCGAACAACCCCTCATGAAAATCGGCCAAAAACCCTGGTAGCCTACAAAATCTGCAGTAATAGTTACGCCTGGGACGAAGTACAAAGGAAACCCACCAAAAAGATTTTACATATGCCCAATAAGTCATAAGCCTTCCGCAAGCGTTTTAAAGTGGACGTTTTGAATCCGGGTATAGATTTTTATCAGCTATTATTTTAAGAGGAAGTAGTATTAAAGACAAAGCTCTAATATTAAGATTGAACAGTTTTCATTCTTGCCAGTTTCATGATAGTAATGAATAAGTAGTGTGTGCAATGGGGAGCACTGCTCAAGTGCCGCTCGGATCCTGTACAAGTCCACTAGAAATCACTATACAGGAGAGTCTAAGTATGGTCCGGCATTCCCCTTAGGGTTATTGGGAGAATATCCTAGTTTTAGGCACGAAAAAAAGCCTGTAATTGATCTAATGTAGAGTCTCGATGCAAATTACTCCTGTGTTGAAGCACCGGACCCGAAATTCTGTCCCCTTGTGACTCACCAACCTCGAAGAAGATCACCATTGGACGGAACATAAACTCTCTCAACCCGATACGAAGGATTCAAGTGGGTCTTTATCTCTATTTCTACTTGCATACAGTTCATCTTGCAGTTCATTTTGTTATAAACTTGCAGACTCTCAAACGATTCCCTGGGACAAGTTTCATTCTTCTTGTGCAACGAAAACAAAATGGGAATCTCTCTAAGCAAGAACCCTCAAACGGCGGTCGCCAAGACTATAGACAATCTCTGGCAGTTGTCTCGATTTCACACTCGGGAATCATGGCTTGCTGTTTTTCCAGCTAGTAAGTAGAACTCCCAAACTTTGTTCACAGGATGATGGAGTAACCATGAATAGTTTGGGGGTTGGCTTTCGCTGTTAACCAAAGTCATACAAGTTTGTCGGCATCGAAACTTCATTTGGTGTTTTCAAATTGGCTCTGCATGACTATTTTTCATGGAACATTTTGCACTTGGAAGCATGTTTATGATATTCCCAACTTGTACCTCGGACTTCTTTACTGACTTATTCTCAAGCGATGTCTGTGATGTCGACGTCGATAAACAAGTCGCGCGAACCAAAAACCGACCTTTGGCTTCTGGACGTTGTTCAATAAACACTGCTGTGGCCTGGTTCATTGCTCAATGGATCATGACCGACTATTTGGTTTACACACTTCTCGGTTCATCCGCACTTAAGGTCTTCCACCCATGGTGTCTCATCGCTACCATATATCCCTTCATGAAACGTATTGTTTCCTGGCCTCAGTTCATTCTGGCTCCAGCAGTTGCTGGGCCTGCATTCGTCGGTTGGAGTTCTATTACTGGAAACTCCAACATCGAGGGTGCACTGCCCCTGTTCATAGCATATTCTGTCTGGACTGTCTACTTTGACACGGCATATGGATTTCAAGATATCAATGATGACAAGAAGGCCGGTGTCGGTTCGCTTGCTCAATTCCTTGGGCCAAAATTCATCAAACCCTTTTTGGGACTTGCTGGGACTGTCACAATCGGACTTCTAGGAATAGCGGCAACGGAGGCGCAGTTCACTCTGCTGTTTTGGATTCTTGGTCTTGGAATTTGGGCAGCGAGTCTCCCGTTTCAGTTTAACATGCTTGACCTAAACGACTCGAAGTCTGGCGGAAAAGTATTCGGGTTCAACATCAAGCTTGGCCTTTACATCAGCCTTATTGCCTTGACAGAAGCCGGCATGAAATTTGTTAAATAGGGGATACTGTGGAGTCGTGCTTGTAGAGTACATCTTACTGTACTGCGAGCACGACTGCAACACTACAACTTGCCGATAATATAGAAATACTACCCTAGCATTCAAAATGCGGCATTACATTTCACACTGGTGATTTCAAATGACATTAAACCTAGCAGAGGTAACATCATCTGCATACGGACGTTACAAGGGCAGTGCTCTTGAAGTGTCAACCGAGGGTTGCACGTAAACTCGATCGATTCGGACCCTCGCATGCGGCACAAGCCCGGATTCTTGTGGGGCTTCGATATTCCATGAAGTGCTTACCGAATCTGACATGATACGGTTACTGTTGCCTTAAGAGGCTTAAGAGGGGAGTTCTTGCGTTTTTGACAGTCCACTTCGCCTCTTGGAAGAATCAAATGGACAATTGTGACGAGTGGAGCGATTTCTGCAGCCATTCCAACCCCATTGGAGATTTACGGAGCACGTGTAAAAGATTAATCGCCATTCTCCGGCCACTCATCTTCCTCTGATTTTGCACATGCAATTTCTGTATGACAAAATCCAGGGTGGAACTTGGAGTTGAGGATTCCTTGCAGAAAAGTTCGCAAATGCCAAAGGTGATGGAGTTAAGGTTTGAAGCACGCAAAGTCACAGACCCTGAAAACTGCCCACGATGTTTGTTCGAACACCTTGCTTTCATGGATTAGAGGAACCCCCTGTAAATTCTATAACAGGAAGGTGGAGTAAACAGATACCCGAAAATTCCCGAAAGAAGCGCCAGCCCCAAATATCTCACATCAGCCCAATGCTACCTATATGCAACCAAGTAATTTGCCTTTATTGTGCGATAATAATCTTGGTTATGGCACAAGTGTACCGTTGCTGCAGCTAATTCTCTGGCTGTTATCTGAACTCATGAATGTTCTTGGGTAAGAAGAGGGGCAAAACCCCAGGCCCAATGCTTCGGATGGGGCCTATCGATTCTATGATCCCCCACAACGCTGTATAACCATGATGGCTGCATTTCTTTTCTGTAAATTCTGCAACCTTGCTAATACTTCGCCACAGGCGAAACTATTACTGCAGATTTTGTGGGCTACCAGGGTTTTTGGCCGATTTCATGGGGGGTCATTTCGCTTTTGCCGTAATACTTCGTCTCCGGCGAAATAAATGTTAAGCAGGGGGGTCACTTTACAGACTTTTCCAGGTTTTTTTTTAGTAGCATAAGACATCAAAAATGTGGCAATCGCCCCATTTGCATAACCTTTATTACGCCTGGGACGAAGTACAGAGGTCAGAAAACTTTAACAAAGAGAAATTACTAGGATATATCCTCCCCCACACGTGCCGTCGCGTCTTCCGCAATTGGCATGCAAGAAATTATCCGGCAGCACAAAAACACGCAACGGTAAGCGCGCCCTGTGCACACCCAAGGATCATTTATTGCCCCACGGCAGTTGGAGATATTCTCGATGGATGTTCGTCCTGCGTTTTAGAGTCTAGGCGCAAGGTGATGGCTCTGATATAGGAAGCCTCTCACCGAGAAGTTGGCGAGAATCCTCGGAGTTTTCATTTTGAGTTTGACTGACATGTTTGAGAAAAGATCCTTGGCTGCCTCCCCTATCCTGTCAAGCTCGCTTATCGTTTAACCCCCCGTGCAAACAAGAGGAACTTATTATGGAGACCAGGACTTCGTAAGTGGACAAGAATAAGACATAAGCCCGCCTATGAGCTACCTTTTGAAATGAAGGAAAGACCAGCACGCGGCCACGTCTCAAGCCACGATCTACAGCAGCACGGTCACTTGTCTCCATACTCTTTCTCTCGTTCAGAATATACCCCACACACGGAAAGGCAATCATGGCCGCATTGGCATCCAATATCACTCTTTCCCCGCCGCCGACGATAGTTGACGACAGCCAAAAGGATTACACTGTCGCTGTCGTATGCATTATTCTGGGAATAATCGGTTCAGGATGTACGAGCTTGCGGCTGGGCTTCAGGTGGCACCAGAGAGCTTTTGGCGCTGATGACTGGGCGATGTTGGTCGCATTGGTCAGTAACATGGTTGAATCTAATTTGGTAATTCGACTAACCTTGATCTTGTAGCTTTTGTACATTGGACACACGATCATGGCAGGTTATGTAAACTTGAACGGTGGAATAGGAAAGCCGCTCTGGGTAGTGACTTATCCAGAGTTCATTATCTGGTTCAAGGTTAGTAAATTAACTTCCAAAGTTTGTAGTGATGAACCAATTCTAACGAAAACAACAATTAGGGAATATTGGCAAGTGCTTTTCTCTACCCAGCGATGACATCGGCAATCCGAACCTCAGTCGTCCTCTTTTACCATCGCATCTTCTCCAAGACCGTTCCAAACTTCAAGTGGGCAGTTTACGTATACCTAGCTTTGACAGCGGGTGTCGTCATTGTGTTTTCCATTTTGCCAGCAACAATTTGCCCCAAGATTACCTCTGCGTGGCAGCCACTTCTCCGTCATAAAGACTGTAAATCGGATTTCTTCTACGTCAACACTCAAATCTCGCTTTACAGCTGCAGTGTTGCGTTCGATGTCATCCTACTGCTCATGCCACTTTACCCAATCACCAAGTTGCAAATGCCAGCGAAGAAAAGAGCTGGAGCTCTCGTCATGTTTATGCTTGGTTCATCGTAAGTACACTCAAATCGCGCTCAAATAACGCAAGTTCAAAGACCTAATGATCAAAATAGAGCATGCATTGCAGTGTCCTACAAGCTGGCGATATTTGTGATGCAAATGGCTAAATATACGCACATTGATCCACGCTGGATGACGACCCAACTATCTCGCGCAATCCCTCCTCAATTCGATGCCTACGGATACACATTCTGGATCCCATCTCAAGTCGAGCCAACAGTTGCCTTGATTGGAACGTCACTTCCCGCAATGTCGCAAGCCTTGATGAAATTGTCACCACAATTCAACAAGTTTATGGCAACAGTTGGAAGCACCCGGGGGACCAAGAACTCCCAGGGAACCGCGACATTGGAGTCCAAATATGAGAACCTGGAGAGTCCCAGGGCTTATGTTAAGGGAGACAGCGAGTCGCAGATTGGCCTGAGAGCAGCTACATACGAGCTCAAGAATATTGATGAGAGACGCATGGGACGGTGAGAATATGCGGGGAATTCTGATGATATGTATAGGAAGCTTTGTGGAAATGATGATATGTTGATCGCTTGTGTATTTTCAGCTCTTTCATTTATTCGCTCCTCTTTTTTTTCTTCTTCAGATCTCTAATGAGACTTTTTGTTGTATCGGAGGAAACATATGTAAGAGGCATGGGCCCCGCACACCTGTTTTAAGAAACAATGTGTAACACGGTCTAGGGTTATTGGGAGCATTAAGTGAGAAGATTTAGGAGTATCGGAGACAAAATTCCTTGATTCTACTGAACCTGCTCGGATGAAAGCTACAACTGTCTTCGAGTATATAGACTGATTGCGAGGAAGGTGGATTGAGCGCAGCGTCCAAAACATGTAAAATAAAATATAATATTAGATAGAAAGAAAAGAACTGAAACCACATCTGCTTCATGCAACGTTACAAATGACGCATATCTTCAAAATTGAGGTTGCAAAATAAACCCGACAGTCAGATGGAAGAAGAAACACCAGAAACCTGTCTCATCCGTTCAAACCTGAGCCATTTTTAGAACCCACGTTATTATGCCAAAGACGAAATTGGCGCTCGCAAAAAGAAAACCAGACTATTGAATAAAATGAGAGCGACGTAAGGGACCATGCCGTATTTGATCAAATCCTTCGGATCTTGGGCTTCTGTGGGAGTTTAGAGTTTAAGCTGGCTGGAAGAGGAACCTGAAGGAACGGTCAGCATTACGAATACTTGACCTAGAGGGGTTCAATCCTTTGGAACATGCAGATTTGCCATGATTTAACCCACTATTTCCAATCAAGTAGACATAAGTCCGAAATCAACCCAAAAACGATGGCGTTGTAGCATTAATTGGGAAAACCCCCCCTCCATTTCGCGCTTGGTGGTGACCCGCCCCTCATTTCTTTATATCCGCTTTTAAATTACCTGGTGGGCGGGCAAGCTGATTGATGTACTCCGTATATTCTGCGAAGGTTGCATTGCCAAGACCTCGCCAAAGCGTTGACCGCGTGGGAAAAACGTGCTTTCGAAATCCTTAAAGATGAATTGGTACCACCACTTTTCTAGCCCTTTTCTTTAAGCATCAAGCATCGATCTTCTTGTTCTTCCCTAACTTCGCCATGCTCCTTCCAACTTTATTCGTCGCGGCCCTCCAACTTGGAAGTTGTTTGGGGTTACCACAACTTCGTCGCGATGAAGAGTCAGATCTTGTCAACACCAGCATCGCCGACTTTGTTGCCTCTCTTCAGATCTCGGATGCCTCGGCTGAGGAGATCACTTCTACTTTAGCCGCCAGCGAAGATGTCACTGTGCTTCTTTCCAATGCCACTGATGCTACGAAAAGGAATCTCTCCTCGAAATTGGCTCCAATCGCATGCGCGGTCGCTAAATTGTGTCTTGGAAGTGCTGTCGTACAGGCTTCCTCCCAGGCATTGGTCGAGGTTAACTGGTACGTACCCCTCATATAGCACTTGGGCCAAGTCCATACGTTAACCTCCCATTCAGGTCTCAAGAGTGCTGGTTAACACCACAGTGCATCATCTCACCTGCATCAGCAAGCGACGTGTCAAAGGCAATCAAGACTCTCAGTTTTCTGCACACCAAGTTCGCTGTCCGTAGTGGTGGACATTCCCCAAACCCCGGTTTTTCTAGCATTGGATCTGAAGGTGTCTTGATCGAGTTGAGCAACTTGAACCAAGTCACACTAAGTTCCGATAACAGTGTCGCCTCCATTGGCCCCGGACAAAGATGGGGCACTGTCTACAAGGAGTTGGATGCTTCTGGAGTTACAGTCATCGGTGGTCGTATCCCATCGGTTGGTGTCGGTGGATTGATTCTCTCAGGTGGACTTTCCCATTTCTCCGCTCAGTTCGGTCTCGCTGCAGACAACGTCAAGAATTTCGAGGTAAGTAACTTATGCTTAGATCAGTCTTCGATGATAGGAGTTTGGCATAGAAACTTACCCGAATGAATAGATTGTGCTTGCCGACGGGTCAGTCGTTAACGCAAATGCGACTGCCAACACCGATCTTTTCTGGTCTTTGAAGGGTGGTGGACCTAACTTTGGTAAGTACAGACTTTGACCAATCTCAATTGATCGTCTCTCGACTCCCATCATCAACTAATAAATCTTGCAGGAATCGTTACAAATTATGATCTCTACACTGCTCCAATTCAAAAAATCTGGTATACTGCACGAGTCCATCTCGCCTCGGACGTACCAGCACTTCTGGCTGCTTTTGCCCAATACCAAGCCGAAGGAGCTTTGGATGAAAAGTCCTCTGTTCTATTCCAAATCGGGTTGGATACATGTATGGTGGGATTGATTTACTCTGAGGAAGCTGTTCAACCAGCTGCTTTCGATCCATTCTTCAACGTCGCCCCATTCACAATCTTCGTCCCCGCACAAAATGGTACAGTGGTGACTTTCAGCGACATTCTCGCTTCGGCTTTTACTGATGTTGACCAGCCGTAAGGAGTCCCCCCCCCAAAACAAGGCATCGACTAACTTGAATAACAGACACGACTACCGTGGTGCCTCCAGTCTAGTCGACCTTGACCTGTACACAGAGGTGGAGGCATTCTGGAGAACACAAGCTAGCGCCATCCGCACTGCAACAAACGCAAACATGACCTTCACCTTGCAACACATTCCCCAGAGTGTGGTCACCAAGGGAACCTCTAGAGGTGGAAACGCTCTTGGAATGGTAGACAGCGCACAACAATGTAAGAAGCATTCTTCGCCCTTGGACTATCCCAACTAACACTCTCAGGGTGGACTACCGTTATCGATTGGTCATCTGCATCCCAGGACGCAGCTGTTCGAGATCCTGTCATCGCCGTCGGAGAGCTATGGAAATCATCTGGAACAACTCGCGGATCGCATGTTCCTCTGATCTATATGGGCGATAGTTCTAGAGATCAGAACCCTCTCGCAACATATGGAACAGCTAATCTCGCCAAACTGAAGGTGGCTGCTAAGAAGTATGACCCCAACGAGATATTCCAGACTTTGCAACAGAGTGGTTTCCTGATTTCCAAAGCATGAGATGGAGATTGTGAATAGACGAACCATGAGTAGATGATACCAGCAGCGCCGTTTATAAAACATTAAATAATAAAATAATTAGAAGAAGATTTGTTATGCTTCTAAAAGAAAGCTCGTGCGGCACTTGCCTTGCGTGAACATTGATTGAATCATTACCGGGCGCCTGGTTTTTGGACCAAGGCACTTGTTGGTTACTTCGTCCCATGCGCATTAAATATCAAACTTTTTATGAAGACCAGATCCTCGGAATAACGTTCAATTCGCCTGCTACGAAGTAGATGGACGGATATGGAGATCTGGCACAGCCTTAAGATCGCCTGATCTGCCACAAATTGAATATCTTCCGAGGGGTAACCCTACATCCGCTTCCGTATGTATATTTAAGCTCAAAACCAAGCTTTTGGTCCTTCAATCAGCAACTTCGCACTTCGTATATATTATATTGCAGGTGGATCAGTACGAACGTTTCGCACAGAACCCAGAGGAGCCCCAACCCTGAGCCACAACACCTTGCGTGTCTCTTCGCAGCTGAGATATGTGCTCCTTGAGCCTTAATGCCTCTAATATAGTTTGGTCTCGAAGAATTCGTCAAGGCCTTGTTTCGTGGAGTTTGGTTCGATGAGTGTGCTTCGCGTTCGCGGATCGTGGCTATTTCTTTGCTCGGTGCGTGTCAATTCGATGGGAGGTCTGAAAGGTTAGCCAACTGTGGGATGGAAGTAGTTGGGGGAATTGTGGGTGGAGAAGGAGGAAGAGGTTGGGGTTTCAGCACCAAGCTCCACCATAGGCCCAAGCTCCGTCCTTGCTTATCCCCGGAGTTGCGTTTCGGATTTAAGTTCAATAGGATAAAAAACGAGGGAATCCCCTGACCCTTTTGACTAAATCGCCTCTAACCTGATTTCGCACTCTTATTACGCGCGCATTATACTAATTCTCTATTCCAAGAGATAGTAACCTGGTTTTTAAAGTTAGGGTTAGTCAGGGTTAATAGGGTTAGTTAGGGTTAGGGATCGGGTGAGGGCTAGGGATAAGGGTTAGTAATATATGATTTTGTACTTTAGTAGTGTTCACGAGCGGAAAATGTCCTAATTTGGTTAGATTAGGCGATTTAGTCAAAAGGGTCAGGGGATTTAGCAAAACTCAAAACGAGGTTACGATGAGGGGGGGAAAGCCAAAAAACTCTCCATTTTTAATTCATCCGATAGCGATTTGATAAGGGCCTGTTTGGCTGATTATCCTCACTAAAAAAATCAATTCTCTCCAAAACACAATAACTAGAAAATTATTTGCATATTTCAGCTAAATCCTACCGTTCTACGAAGTATCTCCCCTACTAGCCAAACGATTACAAAGTATTATTAGAATAATAGGATAATAAGGCAATATATGTGGCACCCAAGACCGCTCCCCGCATAATTATCTCGAAGTGATCCAAACAGGCCCTA
Source organism: Hymenoscyphus infarciens (assembly GCA_001414345.1). Lineage (NCBI taxonomy): Eukaryota > Fungi > Ascomycota > Leotiomycetes > Helotiales > Helotiaceae > Hymenoscyphus > Hymenoscyphus infarciens. Next base: position 161,047 of record LLCB01000021.1, on the reverse strand, counting down.
AAGCAAGTTGTTTCTGTCTTTTCGATCAAGATAAAATAGCAAATCAACAACCAACCAGTAATGAAAATCGCTATTCCTCTCTTTCATCTACAGAAAAAAAAAAGATATTCCTCTCCAACTCGACTTTTAGGACTATGTTCCAACAAAAAATAAGCGAAGACAGCGACAAACCCACCCTCTTCGTCTTATACACTTCTTCACTCCTTTTTCTTCCCATCCAGCACATGCTTTTCCACTGTCCCTTCAGGCCAAAGATTTGGTCCAGGAGAAGTATAATTCGTAATCCTCGACCAAAATTCCGGGATCAGTACACCAGGTGAGTTCCATTGATATCCCGCAGGAAACTTGATTGTTGGACCCGGTATTCCCTCTCCCGATCCATCGACACGAATCTGGGCACAAGACACGTAGAACTGTGCGTTGTTGGCTTTATGTGCCGCATGTAAAGCCAAACCCTCGGCTCTCAATAAGTACTCGCCAGGTGGTGTCGCTTCTGGTAATTTGAAGTTGAAAGTTTGCGCGCGATAGGTTGCCCATTTCAGGATGCCATCAATTGCTCCGTAGCTTGAGTTCAAGCTGTAGGTCAATGTGTAGATCTTTGTCCAGTCGCCGGACCCATCATATTCAGCTGCTGTGCGGGGTGCTTTCGAGAGGTAAACTTGTTGGGGACCAGGATGTCCAAAAGTATCCGCGATTGTGAACCCGAGTTTGTCTCCAGCGCTGACGTTGTAGGTTTGTGTGTTCAGGCCGGATGCTGCTCCAGAATTGCAACGCATGTCTGTTGACCCGAGATTTTGGAGTTAGCCTACTTTTTGAAAAAGAATCAAGAATTGTTAAACATGACTTTGAATCAATCACCCTAGATAATTGAAAGAGTTTAGAATCCAAATTCAGTTGTTTAGACCAAATCAAGTTTTCTTGTTCCATAGGATTTGGGGTAATATCGAAATGAGTAAAGAAAAGTGCTTTCCACTTCCCAAAATGAGAGGAGACTAGGGAACATGCTCCGCGAAAATGACCTACCCGTTGAGTTGACATTTTGTAAAGGATTGTTGGAGTTGTTGGGCTTGCGGATATATTCATACGGTTCGCCGACGACTTCTCCGTTTACGATCAAGCCATCGAAGTTCCAATGGGCGAATACAGTCGATATGACAGCTAACAAAACGGCTTGGTGGTTCAAGTGAGACTTCATTGTAGCCAAATCGACATGTGCAAAAAATAGGGAGCCGTAGTAAAGAAGCGGGTTTAAAGCCAGATAATTCTCAAGTGTCGAATACTTTACGTACCTGCCCTCCCCTTTTGTATTTCGTGTAAGAACAGCCTGTTCGGTTATTTGAAGAAGTTACATCGACTTGAAATCAGTTCCATGGAAAGCTTGACGATCATCTCTTTTAACAGATCTGTAGCCATTTTGCCTAAGACTAAACGAAGAAGAATGCATTCTTTCAAATCAACGCCAAATTGCTGAAGTTTTCATTGGTGCCTCGCATGGACCATGGTGGGCAGTAACCCCTTTCTCTACAACTTGGTGTAGAAGGCTTGGTTTAATGTTTTAAATTTTCCTAAGCATTTAGGTTATTTACCATGACTTGCCCTAGAAAGCCGAACCAACAGGAGTTAGATACTCCGTAGATACCCTGGCATATTGACTGCCGCTTTCAATGCCCATCGCGAGCCCCCTCGACCAATCACAAGCAGTGCCAATACCAGCCACGTGCTATATATAGGTAAAGTCTTCGAACCTCTCGAACCTCGAATCTGAAACCCAACATAACTTTACAAACGACGACACCGAGAAACACACAAGGTCGGTAAACAGGTAGGTAGCTTTGGATATTGCACCATCCTTTGTTTAGTCAGCGCTGCATCGGTCAAACTAACTCCGGCAACAGCTTGACCGCCCATTCCTCATCATCTTCCAATAAAATCAATCACATCTTGAACTACCTTCAAAAACGCCTTATGTAAATACCTGATGTACCTGAACAGCTCATCAAGGCTGGTAAGCGTCACCGGGAAGGGTGCGATACTTTTTTTACAGCGGGGTAAATAAATTCAACCAACGAACAAAAAGAGCCCCACATTTCACCTCCAAAACAAGCACCCAAACCCTCACGAATCGACTTGTTATCAATTCGCTTCCATATTCGAGGGCGGAGCGACAGAAACAATGTCAAAATTGACAAGCGATGAGACGACCCCTCTCATAGTCTCCGAAGTCGATCCAACAACCCAACCACAAGATGGCCTCCTCATTCGAACCCACTCAAACAATGGCGACACCGCAATTGAGACCGAAATCGAAGACGAAGATGTACCCTTGCCGAAGCTGCAGATTTTCGTCTTATGTGTTGCGAGAGTTATCGAGCCAATGGCCTTTTTCGCGATTTTCCCCTTCGTCAACAAGATGATTTGGGAGGCCGGCGAGCTAGAGGAGTCAGACGTTGGGTTCTATAGTGGCTTGATTGTTTGTGAAACCTTCTTCTCCCCTCATTTCAATTATTCCTTGTCGTAATCAAAAGCGAATGCCATTCCGCACGAAAACAATGCTAACCAAGCCCTTTCCTTAGGAATCGATGTTCTCCTTCACTCAAATGCTACTTATGATTATGTGGGGTAAAACCTCTGATCGCATTGGTCGGAAACCAGTCATGGTGTTCTCGTTGACGGGAGTTGCAATGGGCACTGCACTATTTGGTTTCAGCAAGACTATATGGCAAATGATACTTTTTCGTTGCATCGCAGGCGTATTCAGCGGGACGGTCGTAACTATTAGGACAATGGTCACCGAGAACAGCACGCGCAAGACCCAAGCGAGAGCTTTCAGCTTATTTGCTTTCAGTGGGAATATTGGAATTTTGGTTGGCCCTTTGATTGGTGGTGCTCTTTCCGAGCCAGCAAAGCAGTACCCCAAGGTTTTCGGACATTGGGCTATCTTCAAACAATTCCCATATGCTCTACCTACTGTCGTGAACGGGATTTTGGCTTTGACTGCCGCCGGTGTGTGCGCAATAGCTTTAAAGGAGGTAAGTTGCAAATATCTCCAACAATACCCGAACCATAACTAATGCACATATAGACTTTGAAAAGAAGAGTCGAGGATGACGCACCGGCTCCTCCGCCGATGGATAGCATTGAAATCATCAAGTCACCTGGAGTCGGAATTGTTTTGTTCCTCTATGGTCATGTAATGCTCCTTGGTTTAGCATACACAGCTGGTACATACCAAGTTCTTCTCCCCTCGCCATTGGTAGTACTAATCGATTGCAGTGTCACCTGTATACTGGTTCACCGACGTATCGCTGGGTGGTTGTAGTTTTACTCCTTTGCAGATTTCTTACTTTCTTGCGGGCATTGGAGTTTCACAATCCATCTGGCTACTCTTCGTCTTTCCGCCATTACAATTGAAATACGGCACAGGTACTGTCTTAAGTTGGTGTCTTTACGCATGGCCTATATTTTTCACAGGAGCTCCAATTTCTAATTGGCTCTTGAGAAATGGATGGACGACGGCATTTTGGATCGTTGCTCCTACAATCCAAATCGGAGGTGCTGGCGTCGCGATGGCTTTCAGTAAGTTGAATGTTTGGACGAGACTTGGATTGAAACACTAATGAAACTCCCTCCAGCCGCCGTCCAATTAGCTATAAACGATATAGCTCCATCTCAGCAAAGCCTCGGGACTCTCAATGGAATAGCACTTACACTCACAGCGGCCATCCGCACCGTTGGACCTGCAATTTTCACCAGCTTGTTTGCAGTTGGTGCTCGCACACAGTTTCTCAATGGGTATTTAGTGTGGCTTATTCTGATTCTGGTTGGGCTTGTTGGTGTTGTAGGCGTTGGATATTTCCCGGAGAAGGCAGAAGGAAGGGTGAAGAAGCATGATGTGGTCGAAGAATAAGAGCCACCTCGAGGAAACTATAATAGAGAAAATTGTCGTTAGAAAGTCGTAGGAGATTTCGGAGCGAACTAGACAATAAATTGCTTATACACGATCATGTAAGATCTATCTTCCTTCTTGAGCCGAATTTCAAACCATGCTCAACATCGGCAGGAAATTATATCACGGACATTCAAGATGTCTTCAACTGTTCAACTTTCATGTGAAAGAGTCTCAAACGCGTTTTATCCTTAATGTTTTGATTCTCTGGGATTTTCGTTCTCTTCTCTCTTACATTTCTCTCGTGTCTCTCGTTATCTACTAGGGGTCCCGTTATTATTTTCATCACGCATCACTCGCCAAAGTCAACCTTGGTTTGCAGTCGTCGGGCTCCATTAAATGATCTGACTTCTTTCGAAGATCCCTCGCAAGGGCATTCAGGTTGTTTGATAGTGTCTCTTCGCAAACTCTGGGGTTCGGAAGGTCTCGATTGAGATCGAGAAATCGCAAATTCATTGCCAAGGTGCGCTTTGTCCTCTTGCGCAATCACTGCCCACAAAACCCCCCGCAGGATGAACACCATCTGAATCTCTTCAACGGTTTCCTTTCCAAATACAGACAGAGCATTGACCGCTAGTTCCTCAATGCTTATTGAGCCACCGTTAGAACACGTTCTGGGCATGATCTACAACCTTTTCCAACCTCGGAAAGCAACGCAAGAACGTGACCAGTATTTTGTGCGTAAATTGGGCGTGGCGCGAATCTTTATCAATGCATGTTAAGTATATGCATAATCAAGTGGTTCGTTGACTGCATGTATAAGATGAACTCTAATATTTCCGTGAACCAAGTTAGGCCGAAAAATGATCTTTCTTGGCGGGTAAATAGGGCTCGCTTCGCCATTATCTCGGACGACCCCATAATTGTTTCGTTTCTCATCTTCTTTTGACAGCTCTTAGTGGCTGCTAACTGCGGGACCTGGATGTCTGGCACAGACCCCCGGGGGGATGGCTCTTACTTCGTCCCAGGCGAAACTATTACCGCAGAAGCGAGATAACCCCCCATGAAAATCGGCGGAAAACCCTGGTAGCCTGCCATGTGCTTGATGTTACTTCATCTGGACTGGTGGGAATGGATGTACCTGGATGACGGATAACCCATCACACGTGGAATTGAAGGGCCATTGCACTGTGTTTCCCCTTGAAAGACGAGGTTATCGCAGTCTTCTTTTCTCGAATTGGAATTTACACTTACTTTTTCTGGTTTGAAGCTTTCCGGATCTTATTCGCCAACCAATAGGCACAATGGCTTCAACCGCTGACCCTAACCTAACTGCCTACCTGGTGGTAATGGCCAAATTAGCAAAAGAGCAGGATCTTACTGAAGATATTAGGGGCGAGGTTAGGGGATTGAGTATCTCGTTCACGGCGCTGGCCTTTCTTTTTGTGGTGTTGCGTTATGGAGCGAAGTACAAGCAGGGTGGAAAGTATGCTTTGGATGACTGGTTGTTGGTTGTTGCGACAGTCTTTCTCGTTGGAAATACTGCACTGCTGTGCACGAGTATGTTTCGTGTTCCTTCTTCCGTGGTTATACTAACAGCCATAGTGCTTAATTTTGGACTGGGTCGACACTCCGCGGCTGTCGCAGCCGGACCCAATGGACTAAGTAATGCTATGATGGTCGGAAAGGTAAGTCTATGTGCACTTAGGAAGGAAAAAAAGTTACTAACAAATCATAAAAGCTTCTCCTAGTGCACGAACCCCTTTTATTCGTAAACTTGACTTTGGTCAAGATTTCCATTCTCGTCATGTACCATCGACTTTTCCCCTCGCACGTTGTTCGAACTCGAGCGTTAACCCTCGGAATAATCGCTGTTGTCTGGGCGATTATACTGCTCGGAATCGCAGAAGGACAATGTATACCTCTCAAAAAGGCATATGCGCCTTGGATAGCAGGTCACTGTTTCAACTTAAAAATCACCTTGGTTGCCATCGCTCTTCCAAGTATTATTCTCGACTCGCTCATTGTCATACTGCCGCTACCCCAAGTTTGGCAATTGGATATCAACAGAGCTCAGAAAATATCACTTTCACTCATTTTCTTGATGGGGGGTTTCGTAGTACTGATAAGTATTTATCGATTCGTGGTCTTGTTTGAATATCACCCCTTGGACCCAATTTTCACTCTTGCTCGCGGAACTGCCTGGAATATCGTCGTACTGGCTTCTGCTATCATAGCAGCATGTTTGCCAGCTCTCGTAAGATTCCCTATCACAGCCCCGTTTCAACGTCACTCTCTGACCATTCTTGTAGGGACCAATGTTTCGAGTAGTTTTCAAAAGCCTGCGCGAGTCCAGGGCAAGCAGAAACGATGTCGTGGAACCACATGCCCTCAATAACCTCCCTGAGGAGTTGAACCGAAAACAAACGGGATCTGGTCAATCGCAAGTCAAATTTCAGCCAAGTGGGTAAGCTTCGCCAGCACAGATGTTTCGGGAAGCATACGAAGAAACGGAAGCTTGTCGAGAAAAACGAGCTTGAAAAGAGACGAGAGTTTGAAGCGAACGAAATCAGGAAGCTCAAGGGGAGGATGTATTTTCGAAGAAGATATCAGAAAAAACGAAGACGAGAGACAGACGAAGGATTTGATTGACGCGATGAACGGTCGATTAGGTGTGGACAGCCCGGCGAAATCGACAGCTGTCGTGGGAGCCTGGGAACAGGAGTGTGAAGAGGAAGAGCACAGGATAATTAAGGACAATCATGTGTGTGATTGTCAGAAAGAGAAGAAACGGAACACGAACAGAGATACCCTTTAGACTACATGAACTTTAACGGCAGATTTAGAATAATAAATAATTGAGGTTTCAAAGGATGGAAGGAAATCGGAGGAAATTAAGAAATGATAGAAAAATCGTCTGAAAGTGGTTTTGCTGCGCATAAAATGTCCCAAAGATGTTGGCGCAACGAGTGGAGATCAGATGAAATATCGGATTTGAATCGTTGGTGACTTTCTGAGAAGTGAAGGTGCACAGTGAGGGTTGTAGGGAGAAGCCACGACGAGTCTACATTATATTTGAAGGGACCATCCCTAACTTCGTCGATGCTTATTAGGCGTGCCACCTTTGATGGTTCTATTCTATTCCGACCTCCATTCTCAGTCAGATTGCAGTTTCAAAATATCCATGCCTCTACCCAAATCCCGGGAGATGCTGGATAAACCCCCAAAAGAGGGCAATATCGCAACGAGTCGAACCCATTACGAGGAAGATTCTGTACTTCGAAAAAAAGTGTTGTTGTCCCCGAGTAGGAAGGGGCTGGGGAAGAGGGGTAATTTTCCAGCCACAAAGCACAGCCACAGCTATGGGATTCATTCTTTTCAACCCTCACCAACACAAATCGAAACTCCCCATCAAATCGAAAACCGACATCTCGGTCCTGGGATTCCATATTGGGGAACAGGTGAGGATCGGGGTGCATATGAGCTGAATAGTGTCGGCCGACGAAGATCCTTCGGCCTCACACTCCACTGTCTCTCTAACAAATCATGAACCCTCATGTCAGCCCTAACCAGTAGCCCCAACCTTTCTTGATGCTTGGATGCATGACAGGAGGAGCCTAGAATCAGCCTCATTTCCCGCTGATAGGTACGCTTCTCGTAGTTCGAGATGACCTGCTGATTAGTCCGCAGGAAGATCATTACGAAGTAGCCTTAACCTTACCGCCCCAACTTGCGGGAAGGAAATGCTAAATCAATGTCCTTCTGTCTTTCCCCTCTCATTTTTTGGTCTTTTTTTAAGATCCTTCGTCCTCATTATCGTCGCATCCTCTTGCGCATCCTTTTCTCTGATTTTTCTCTGCAATTGAAGCCGAGAAACCCGACAATTAATTCATATTCCATTTCAACCGAAAACGAGGCTGTCTCTTCATCATGGCGTTTTGGAATAAGAAGAAAGGCAGCAAACAGCCGAAAATATCGATCACAGGCGTAGAACCGTTACGGCAGACGGCGACTGGAAATTCAGCATATCAGTTATCAGAAGCGGAAAAGAAAGACTTGGTACGTGAACTGAAATCCCTCAAGAATTACGACCCAGAGTAGTACTCTTTTCTCGACTGTGATGCAGTAATCTAACAAGAATTACCATTACCAGATATACAAAAAGCATATTCGAACCATGCGATTTATTTCCCGCTCAATATCCGCTGTCCTGAACGCAGTAATGATTTCTACTCTCTCATACACGCTATTCTCCTATTTCACTACAAGAAGCCACCAAGTTGACGGTACATCTATATGGGGAGCCTCGCCAACAATCTGGACATCTGTCGTTCTTCTCGCCGTTTCGGCTATGACTTTCGTGCTCAACATAATCACATTGATCAGCTACTGTCGCTCGGTCAAGGCTGCCAATAAAGTCAGTACTGTGACTTCATATGTGAGCTACGCGTTTTTGGCGCTACATTTTGTCGCTTGGATTGCTGCATCCGCGACCTACAAAATGTATCAGACAGGACAAGATTTGTGGGGTTATTCATGTAGCCCAAAGGCGGACTCAATCCAGGGCGCAGTAAAGGAAATCGTGAATTTCGATCAGTTATGTACCTTACAGGTAAGTTGACCCTGGAAGTTTCCCCCTTTGCTTTGCTCTTGATCGAGTCTGACGGCGAATAGAAGCATACCTGGTTCGTTTCGCTCGCGCAAGCAATCTTGTATGTACTCACATTTTTCACGACGGTCCTTATGCTCGTGCGAGCATCGCAGAAGAAAAAGATCAGCAAGATCAGAGAGAGCGTGGTCATGGAGACCGGATATGCGCAGAATATGGAGATGGGTGGCTTCAGACCGTTAGCTATGGGGGGAAAGAAATACATGCCTCTGGCGGGTTGAGCATTCTCAGTCAATTTATACGTGGGAAAACAGATAAGTACAGTATTTATACCAATAATGAATACATGCTCTAACGCCTATGAACCTTTTTACTTCCCCTTCTTCAAAATCTTTTCAGAAGATTGATAGATACTAGGAATGAGCTGTTGCTTATACGCCTTCCAGTCATCACCATACTACCACAATACCGCACCGACAGCAAAATATGGAATGGACGAAAACTTACTCGTTTCGTACAATAATCATCCATAACCGGAACCCCCCTGTTAATAAAATCAACAGCAAAGAACCCTCCAACAACCAACCCCCAGATCCATCCACCACAAGCCAACGCACAACTCCCTCTCATAACCGTGTAGGCCCCATAGTTGATATGTCTCGACCATCCGAAAAGTCCTCCCGTGAAAGCTTTCCCCTTGTTCTTAGGCTTGGCCTTGAAATTCCCCTTTTGCGCTTCGGAAATCGTTTCTACTGCAAGACTAGTAAAATAACCCAAACATCCTAGGACAAACATAGGCGACAATTCCCCAGCAGTAAGAGCTTCCGGTGCTAGGACTTTAGATGCGGGAGTAAGTGTAAATATCGAATTCAAAGAATTGAAAACACTATTGAAAATTCCTATCGGAAGGGCTTTTACTCTTCCACGGCGATACTGGCGAAATAGTAATTTTGCTTGAGCGCTGTGCCGGCCGCCACTCCGAGGATAAGTAGTGGTTTGAGGGGAAGTCCGAAGGCGAAGGCTGCTGGTGAGGAGCTTGCGTAGGTTGCGATGTGTGGGATATCTCAAAGAGGGGAAGCGAGGAATTTCGCGAGGATGGCATATTGAATTGATGTATCGAGGGTGAGGAGCGTGATGAAAGTTGTAGTTCCCAGAGGAAAGGATTGTTTTAAGCGGGACATCTTATCGCGGGGATCGGCCATTGTGACGCGTCTGGGTACAAATTTTTTCGAAATACTGTTCTAAAAGAACTTGGGGTTTTGGATGGGTTTATTTACCTTTTTGGTATTTTGGCTTGGTTATAGCAACTCTCCGGAGAGTATTTCGGAGAGTATTGGAATGCGGGGTAGCAGTGATCATCTCGGCGGACAGTAAGTTCAGAAGTATCATCCGGCTTGTGCGAACAGCTAGAGACGGATGTATCTCCGTAGGAGAAGTCCCGAATGAAACGGACGTCCGAACTATAATCGATTTGTTGGTCAGTTCCCGCTAAAGTGTGGCGACACGCCGTGTGATTGGTCAAATGGGATTCTCCAGTGTAGTCCAAGATGGACGCCCTTATTATCTCCTTCTTTAAGAAGTTGTGGAATCCCATCCTTGAAGACCAAAAAGAATAAGACATATGACAGTAGTTCCTCATCCCACCCTGGAGACTCGGCTCCTTTTTTGAACAAAGCTTTGTTTGGAAACACTGTCACCCACAAAGCCTCGATTGGGCTTCTTCTGTTCGAAAGTTCAAAGCCCCGTCAAGAGTCTTTCTCCCCTGCTCAATGTGAGAGCTAAGGATTTAAGGATTTTTTCGCAACCATATCCCGGCTCTGACACCATTTTCCTTGTGCATCACAATGCTACTAACGATGGACAAAGACCTAATCAAAGGAGAACGAACAATTCTGACGGAAGCTTTTGAACAACCTTTAAAGAACTCCTACAATGTACAAAATTATAACAAAGAAATAGTAAGTTTCCTTGTAGAGAGCAAGGCACAGAAAGCAATGGCATTGTTTTCTTTCATGGTCGCAAGTATATTTGCCGAGCTTTCTCGAAACAATAGTTCAGTATATTCAATCATTATTCATATTACAATTAGCCATTTTACGCTCACGCAGAAACATATAATTCTGAACAACTCAACACAATACGAAAAATAGGTAAGTTTAGATTTCCTAAAACACAATGTCGTCCAAGTCTCCAATCCCCATAGATTCCGACAGTGATTCCTCTTCATTTTCTTGGCAAAACAGCTATGAAGAACGTCGTCTGGAACAACGTGGCGAGGAAGAAGAAGGCATCCGCCGAAAAGAAACCATCAGGAAAACAAAAGTCCCTCCACCCCCAACAGGAAATAACATACCTCCATTAACGTTCGGCATCGAAATCGAGTTCACAATCGCGTACCTTCTCCCATCCGGTAAAATTTACCGCAGAGGAAAACCCGTGGAAGGCTGGCCTCACACCACGGATCCAGATCCTGAAGATGGACGAGTGGTTAGCGGATTAGCCACATACGAGCCGGAGAGAGATATCTATCGTGATAATATGGTTGCTCGAGATGATGTCTACGAGGTACAGCGCAGGGAAATCTTCCAGCACATCATCAACACACTTGCTTCTAAAGGCATTGGTTGTTGCCATCGTTACAAAGTTGGCACAAGACCGGAGCCAAGTGATTGGTTGTTATCTGCTGATGGCTCAGTTGATGCACCAGAAGAGGATCACCAAGCCCCAAATTACAGCTTCATGGACGTGGAGCTAATCTCGCCTCCTTTCTGGAACCACCCCGATAGTCTGGTAGAGATCCGTGAGATTGTTTCCTTGCTCACAAGAACTTACAGAATCAACTCGAAAGGAAATGACTCGTGTGGATTCCACGTTCACGTAAGTAGCCGTGTTCCCTGGAATGAGTATGCACAGCCCAGCGATTTATCCATTCCCCAAGGTCTCCCCGCTCCGATAAACTACTCGGGGTTTCACCCGCGTAATTTGGCAAAGTTAGTGTCTTTATTTTGGGTTTTTGAAGATCGAATTGAGATGATCCACCCAAAAAAACGTCGTAGGGGTGGATCATTCTCTTTTTATTGTGAACCTCTCTGTGTAGGAAGCACCCTTTCGAGAGATTGCCATCCCCAAAAAAAGGGTTGGAAACGAGAGGGGGTTGACAAGATTCTGTCTTACGACGCGAAGAATGACACAAAGGTGGTACGGGGCTCCAAATTAGATGGATTGTTGCGCTTACTGGCTTGCAGAGAGAAAAATGACTGCAGTGATCTCTGTCGTCTAACAGCACCTCGGGAAGAACGTCTAAATTACAACACCGAAGGCCTCCGGTTAAAACTTGCCGGAAAACGAACTGTGGAATATCGTGGACACGAAGGAACTCTTGACGTTGAGGAAATCTGCAATTGGATTCGGGTATGTAAAGGCCTCGCTAACTTCGCCGAAACAGTTCCTGATCTTCTTCTAGAGACTTTTCTCAGAACTCACGTTGATGACAAGGTAGAAGACTACACCGTTGTTGATCTCTTAAATGATACCGGTCTACCTGACGAAGCAGAGTTTTACGAGAAGAAGATCCGAGAGCTAGAGGAAGAAGAAAAAGAGGAGCGAAATTCTGGTTCTATATCTGGGGCAGTTCGAGATTCGCGGTCCACTGTCCCCCTTCCATCAACTGTCGCAGCTTCCCTTCCACACTATCATATGTCTGACAGTTCTGGCAGTTCTTCCAGTTCTTCCGAAGGTGGACCTGTGATAACTCCACCCGAAGAAGAGGATGAGTGGGCGAACGTACCGGAACTATAGGGGTAAGGTCAAACAAGATAAAGAAAAGGAGCTGCTTCGAGGAATAGGCAGGTGACTCTCCCCTTTGTTATCAGTTGGGGCTAGGCCCACTAAATGAACTCTATGAAAAACACCTTTGAATTTACCATTCGTTTCTTATATTTATTAGATAATTTACTTTATATAGTATAATTAGTATAACTTCATGAAATGTTTTACGAAATTTATATGAAATCGTTTGACCGGGATTAATAATTATCTGTGTTACGTATAAGCCTAAACCAGTGGTTTTCACTTGCTATCTAAGTATTAACTATAGAGTTTTATTACGTGAATTAAACCTTTGGCACCCCCCTACCCACCCAAAATATATGAAAAGTCATGAAATTCATATAAATTTTAGTTTTAATTTAACTATTTTATAAAAATAAATCAAGCCTTGAAGTTAATTCAAATACTCTTTGTTTCGTGAATTTTTATTATTTCAAGTTCATTTGAGAGCCCTATACGATCCTACACCCTGGTTGTTACAAAACTTCTAGGCACAACCTCCGTATGACAGATCAGCTTCCACATAATTGCCTAATAGCAGTTGTTAGATAATGAACTTTCTTAAAAGTAACATTTCGAATATGGCGAGGGATCGTGGATTGAACTGAAATAATATAGACATCCACTAGGTGATATCAACTTTCCTAGTCTACCAATCCCATAGGTAATTGTTGCAGCGGAAGGATTCAATTTCCGCTTTGACACCAGGGAGACTATCTAGAAAGTGATAATAGATCCTAGCGTAGGGAGCTCTGAGTAGAATCGGAGTCGATGTCACGGTTTTAGAGCCTGTTTGTTAAATATATACATGGATATTTGACGAGATGTCTTAAATAGTGACCTCGTATAAGTTAGTATATATTATAAATTGTTTCTTAATTGTTTCTTTATATATTAAGTAATTATTTAGCTCGTGGTGTATATTCTTATATATATCTTTAGTAAGTAGTATAGATGAGTATCTTAATAGTAGTAAGAAAACATATATATATATAAAGTTTTATATCTCTAGAGGTCTAAATCTTTTTTTAGTAGTATATATCCTATTTATATATATACTAAGATATATAAGGTTAAACGAGAGACTTATATTACTTTTAAATATGTATGCTAAACACTAGTATATATATAGAATTGGTGTATATATATATATATATTACCGCTTGATTTTTGGTGGTGTATATCCTAGATATGTACGAGCTAAACAGGCTCTTAAGTAATCGGGGTCTCTGTAAAGGGCATCGGACCAAAGCTTTAGTAGAGTATTAGATATTGTACAAAAACTACATTCCTTCAACTAGCTGCTCTTATCCAGTTTACCTGCTATCTAATAGCTCAAATGTTTCCGCATCTACTTAAACCACTTAGGCATCCGCTTTCCTATCCTAAGCAACCTCCACGCCGCATATTTGAGTTCCGGGTGGGGTTTATGAAATACAATTTTACCACTTCTATACCACTTGCAATCTGGAGTTAGTTCAAACGAATACTCAGAGCTATGCGATTGTTTCGCAACGAAACCTATTTCTATTAAATATCACAGTATATACTCTCTATAATACGCTATAATATTGTCTCTCCAGCCTCCTAGATTATATACCTATATAAGAAGAGGAGTATCCCCCTAAGGGAGACTTCTTAAGTAATATAACATAGGTTCCACTTACTATACCGTTCTATAGGTTATAAGCTCGGAATTCTACACTAACTACTAATAACTTATTATATATAAAGCTAAGTCCTTAATAAGCTAAGAATAGAACTTACTAACGCTTTATAGTATATATATTATAGAGACTCTATAGAAACTTTAAAGATTTCTAGACAGCTCTAACTTTACTCTATAATAAAGAAGATAACGTATTTCTTAAGTACGAAGATCTTACTAAAATAAGTACTAAGATAAGATCTTAGGTGTTTAAGCATACTCTAGGCTCTAGTAAAAACCTTATATTTAATATTTTTAGTATTAAATAACATTACTAATACTATATGTTAACCTCTTACTTTATTACTAAAAAACCTCTTTACTAGACTACTCGAATCTAATCTTAACTTACTAATATAAGTATAATACTCTCTATAATACCTACCTCTATTCTAAAAGATAATAAATAAGCGCTTATACCTAGTATCTTATATTCTTCTAAAACTTACTTATAAGAATTATTTACTAACTTTATTCTATCTTTTCTCTAAGAAAGCTTTCTTAAAGATATTAACGATATATCCGTCCGCCTTTTTTACGCTAAAACCGATTATTCTTATACTCTACGTATCTTATAAGAGTAACCTTTAAATACCTTCGAAGACTTAGACGACTCGTCTAACTCTAACTACTTAGACTCTAAATAAAGCAACGTAGAGGAAGAGCTTCCTAAAACCGCTATACTACCTCTATCTCTAAATTAGAACCTTAAACTCTTTAGTCTTTAAGTAAGAACTTATAAACGTTAAAGAATATACTCTAATAGCTTAGATACTCTTATATCTATAATAACGTCTAAAAAGAGATATCTACTTTAGAAAGAGCCTTAGGTATCTTTATTACTATATACGTCCTAGAACTTAGGTCTAATAACTAGTAAGAATTTAAGTATAGAGTAGAAGAATAGATCGTTATTAGTATATATAATAACTACTATACTAATATTACCTTTATTAAAGCCGAACTAGGCCTTGAGACTCTAGCTTAATTTATAAGAAGAATAGCTAAATACTAGCGAAGAATAATATAAGCTATGACTACTATATATATATGCCTAGACTCTACTACGTTAACAGAGATCGAAAACTATATAACTCTTAAAGAGCTAATAAATAAGCTAAAAGGACTATACTAATCTTAGAGTATAGGTATACTTATTAACCTTACCTTTTAATTCTAACGCTTTAAACTTAAAAGCTATAAATTAATTAAGGAATATACTACTGCCTTTCTTAACCTTAATACTAACTTAGTCTAAATCTCTAAAGATACTAAAAGGACCGATCTAGATATAGTCTTAAAATTTATAGACGGTCTTAACTCTTTATATACTAATTATATAGTAGATTTCTAAAGAAACTAAACCTTTATTATAGCTTATAATATAGGTGTTGAGAATAACCTAATTTAGATAGTCTTCTTTACTAAACTCGTTAATACTACTATTACTAAAGAGAAGCGTATAACTTAAGAAAATAACTAATATATAGTAATAATAGTAATAGTAGTAATAGTAATAGCTCTTTTACTACTCGCCTTACTAGCATACTAGTGTATTATTAATTACTATAACTTCTATAATAAAAATAGATATTTAGAAATAAACTACTATACTAAATATCTTAAGAAGCGTCTAATATAACGATTAAGCTCTAAGAGTAAAATAACTAAGCTTAAAGGAAAAGATAAAGGTAAAAGAGAGCGAAAACCTAGAGTATAAGATAACTCTAATAATAATACCTTAGCGCTATATACTTATAGAGTAATAGTAATAGACGTCTTTAATAAACTCTATAAATAACTCTCTATACCTCTTATTAATTAACTACTAATCTTTAGAAGAGCGTCTATTAACATAGCTCTAGTAGTAGTAGTAATAGAACTAAGTAACCTTAAAAGAGCTAAGTTTAATCTTTAGACAGGATAGCTACTTAATATAGAGTACTCTTGTTATTATATTACTAACCGCTTACTATTTACTAAATATAAGAA
Source organism: Hymenoscyphus infarciens (assembly GCA_001414345.1). Classification (NCBI taxonomy): domain Eukaryota; kingdom Fungi; phylum Ascomycota; class Leotiomycetes; order Helotiales; family Helotiaceae; genus Hymenoscyphus; species Hymenoscyphus infarciens. Next base: position 145,024 of record LLCB01000021.1, on the reverse strand, counting down.
TCTACTTAATATAAAACCTATTACTAATATTAAGAGCTTAGTATATACCCTAGTAGGTATTAGCTTTATAAAAATCTTTACTAGAACTAAGGCTATTCTTCTTCTAAACGTTCGCTATATCCTATAGCTAGGATATAACCTTATTTTAATAGAACAGCTAGAAGAGAAGGGCTATAACTAAGGTTAGATAAAGAAATCTTTTAAGCTCTAGTTTAATATTAGCTAAGAACGATTTACGTCTACGAAGTAAGGTAATATCTACTCTCTAGATATACGAAAGCTATTTCTAGTCTTTATCTCTATACTAGATTCTAAGAGAGGACCTAACTATAGTACTATAGCGCTCGTAGCCTACTAATAAATTATAATAGTAGCTTATAGCCTAGACTCTAGGTTACTCCTTTAGTATAAGCGACTTAGTTATATAGAGGAATTAAACGTTAAGAGACTACTAGAGGTCTTAGTTAGTATAGACTTTAATAAGCTTTTAGAAGATTATAAATTAACCTATTAAGTATACGTCTTTAGAGCTATAAAAGCTAAATCTACTTATAGAAATCGTATTAAGCCTAGCTAGTATATACTAGACCTAGTATACTTTAATCTTTATAGCCTAATCTCTATAAATAGTAGTTTAGGGGAACGCTACTTTATATATATTATATATAATAAAACTAAATTTAGGTATACTAAGGCTTTTAAAGAAAAGAGAGAAGCCTTCGACTTCTTTCTTAAATTTAAGATATACTTTAAATATAGAAATACTAAAATCTACTAAGTATAAGCAGATAGAGGAGAACTATTCTTCTTAAGACTCTTCTAAGAATACTATTAAAAGGAAGGTATTATAATTAAGCTAATAATAGCTTACTATCTAAGCTAGAATAGAAGAGCTAAAAGACATAGCTAAATACTTTAATAAAAGACATCTACTTTAATATATATCTTAAGAATCTTAAACAACTAATAGCTAAAGGTTATATAAACTATATAGTATCTTACTAATTATAGCCTATATCAATTATTAGAATATAAAACACTTTATAAAGCTATTAATAAATACGCCTCTAAGAGCTATTACCTTTATATTCTAGGTTCTAAGGCATAGACTATAATCGAGTATAAGAAAAAGAAGCTTAAAGTAAGAGCAAATAAAGGTATTCTAATTAGATATAAAGAGGATATTATCTATAGAATACTTCTCTTTAATAGTAAAGTAATAAGAGTAAGCAACGTTTATATTAAAGAACGAATACCTACTAACTTTAACCTACATAGTACTAAAAGGTACTACCTCTCTAAGTTAGAAAGTAATAAACGTAGTAACGACGACAAACCTCGCTAAAAGAAGCTTATAAGGCTACTAATATTAATAAAAGCACTAACTTTATAGAAAAGGATAGCTACTAATAGTACCGACGATTATACCTTTGACCTCTTTATAAGAGTAGTATAATTAGCGAAATCTAGCTCTATACTAGCGCTATAACCTAAGCTATAACTAGCGCCTCTGTAACGGATTATCTAAAGCGTTACTAGAGAATAGAAGTTCTAGGAAATGTATAACGTCTTAAGAGAAGTCTTAGATATTATCTTTCTAGCTCTAGTAAATAATTAGAGATATACTATAATAGAAGTATTATAAGTATAATAGGTTATAAACGCTAATATTAGTAAAAGCTTTAATAGCGAATTAACACTACTACCTAGCTCTAATAATAAGGAAGAAGTCTAAGCCTTCTTTGCTAGATACGCTTTTATAAGCGCTATAAAACTAATAGAGCTTTATAAACCTAAAACCTAGTAAGAAGCTTACTAGAGTAGCTAGTAGTACTTCTAGAAACTAGCTATCTAAGAAGAATATAATTTACTAATAGATAATAGTATATAAAGAATAGTTAATTGCTCTAAGGATTAAAAAGTCTTATATAAGCAATAAGTATAGTAATATAAAAGAGAAGATAATAGTAGTATTACTTGTTATAAAGCTTACTACGTAATTAAGAGCTTTAAATAAAAAGAGAGAATCGACTTCTTTAAAACTTTTATATCTATTATTAAATTTATAAGTTATAAAGTAATCTTCGTTATTGCTACTACTTTAGATTAAGAGATTAAATAAATAGATGTTAAGACTACTTTTCTTTATAAAAATATTAATATTAATATTTATATAGAATAGCTAAAGAGCTATAATAATAGGACTAGTAGAGTATATAAGCTTAAGAAGGCCTTATATAGTCTTAAGTAAGTACCTCGAGTCTAGTATACTATATTAGTAGACTTTCTAAAAACTATTAGCTTCTTATCTATCGACTTAGATACTAGTATCTTCTACTATAGTAATAGTACTATTATAGCTATCTACGTTAATAACCTACTAATTACTAGATCTAATAAAAAGTATATTAAGGAAATCAAGAAGGCTTTAAGTAAAAGGTTTAAAATATTAGACTTAGAACTATATAGCTTCTACCTAGGTATGAAAGTAGAACGCGACTATGCTAAAAGGTTACTAAAACTATTATAACATAGATACCTAGAAAAGGTCTTAGAGGAGTTTAGGCTTAGTAATACTAAAAGTATAGATACCTTAATAGAGACTTTACTAAAGTATATAATCCTAGTAGAAGCGCTCTATAAAGCTATATTAGAATTTAGACGTAGATACTAATCTACTATAAGCTCTCTAATATATACTATACTAGGTACTTAACTAGATATAGTATATACTATATTAGTTATAAGTAGGTTTGCCTCTAATTCTAATAAGTATTATATAACGACTGTAAAACGTATTCTATAGTATTTTAAAGAGACTTTAAGCCTTTGTCTAAGCTTTTAAGGACTACTAAAAGAACTCTAAGAATATACTAACGTAGACTAGGTAGAGGACTACGATATAAGAAGATCGACCTCTAAATACGTCTTTAATATTAGTAGTAGAGCTATTAGCTAGTTATCTAAAAGATAAGCAACTATTATACTCTTATCTTATAAATTAGAATATATTAGGTAAACCTTAGCTACTAAGGAAGTAGTATAGCTATAAAAATTCCTTAGGTAAGTCTACTATAACTAGTATATATCTCCTATAGCTATAGTAATCTTTTATAATAACTAAGGTGTTATAGCTCTTACTAAAAACTCTAGAGTCTACTATACTTATATAAAGTATATTAATATTTAGTAGTACTACTAGGGTGAAATAATTAACGGTAAAATTATTAAGCTATAGTATACCTCTATTAAAAAGTAAGTAGCCGACGGCTTTACAAAGTCTCTTAACTAAGCTAAATTTATTATATTCTAGAAGTTAATCAAGGTCTTCTAAAATCTATTTTTCTTAATTATAGAGAAGTTATATAATAATACTTAATATTATAAATTCTAATTATAGATAAAATATCTCTTTACTATCTAAATTACTATAGAGCTTAATAGCTCTAACCTAAATCTTAGCTATATATAATATATACTTAAAAAGTTATAACCTTACGTACCTGTCTATACTAACCACTGGATTTTTAGCTAGCTATCTAAAAAAAGCAACTTTAGTAAATAGATATATATATCTAAGCCTTACTTATATCTTATATAATCTCTTTATTCTCTTTTATTTATAAAGCTCTACTTATTATATTAAGATATATCTTTACTCTAGTAAAGCTACTAAACCTCGTTCTAGGTACTAATTTATTATATATAACTACTAAATACGCTAAAGACTTTAATAATTAGCGTATATAAAGTATTAACCTTCTTATACTAGAAGTCCTACTACTAAGTATACTTAGTAACGAGTCTACTTTTAAAGACATATATATATATTAGTAGATACTACTAGCTAGTAATAAATACTATAAACTCTACTATCTAGGTATCCTTGTTAGTAAGCTACGATTACTATAGTAATCGTTCTACTACCTTATTAGCTTCGCTAATAGCTAAGAAAGAACTAACTATACCGTCTCTAATATATAGAAATTTAGAGTCTTTACTAACTTTCTAGAAGAGCCTCTTCTTAAAAGCTAAAAGGCCTGCTTAGGTATCTTCTATACTAAAAGCAAAAGGCTAGTTATAAACCTTAACTAGTATATAAGCTTATAGTACGTCTAAGGCGCTATTCTATAAAAGTAAACCCTTAGTTTTTAACTACTTATTATTAATATAAATACTACTAACTACTTTTAATAGAAACAGGTCTATTAACTAGAACTAATAGATATATAGTAGCGTCTTATTAAATATATTAAGATAGAGAGAAGACTTACTACTAAGTGTACTCTTAACTCTATATAGGTACTTAGTATATATAGTATAAACCTAGGGAATTAGAATAGCTAATGCCTACGTAAGATAATAACGTAGTTTATAGACTAGCTTTACCTTAACTAAATAGATAAATAGCTTTAGACTAACGAATATCTATAAAGTAAACGCTTTGCCTTTAGTATTATACTCTCTAAGCTTAGGTCTATTAAGTTTTTTAGTAGTAGTTATCTTATAGTATCTAAAGAGTACGAAAGCTTACGTAGCTAAAGCTAAAGTCGTACTCTTAGTATAGCATCTAGTAGAGTCTCTAGTTAGGGATTAATATGTTAAAAGGCATCCTAGTAAAGCTGCTCCTATCTCGCCACTATAAGACCACCTAGCCTAGAAGCTAGGCCCTTATTACTAAAACGTTCTTAACTTAAAACACCGCCTCTACTATATTAGAAGACTCTTATACCTATACCTAAAGCTGTTAAAATAGTACTTAGGCTATTAGTAGGTAAAGCACTAATAGTAGAATAACTTCTAGAACTATAGCGACTAAGGAAGGTAAATAGTAGAGAATATCTTATATATATAGATAGCTTAATAAAGATAAGGGTTAAGCCTAGTATAGATATGCCTAAAAGACATAGTATAACTAAGCTATACGCTAGTATACTTAAATACTTACTAGAATACGTAAAGTATAACCTTAAATAGAGATCTAATCTATATTAGATCTTAGGCTATACTAGTAAAGCTAATACTATACTAGATAACTTAACTATAAGAGATATCTTAGTATATACTACTAATAGAGAATTTAAGGATAATAATAAGACTAATACGTCGGTATAACTTCTAGAGGAGTTATAATACTCTTTTTCTTTTTTTCTTTTTCCTTCTTTTTATATTTATAACTAAAGAAGTCTACTAAGTATAAGTAACTCTTAGTTATATAAAAACAACTAAAGAAGTCTACTAGAAGAAGCTCCTCTTTATAGACTCTATTTATATATAGCTTAGAAGAAGGAGATAATTATAAGTCTTAGTATAACCGATACTTATTTATTCTTCTCTAGCTCTTAATCCTTTAAAGGTTTTAGCTATAGGTTTATTAAAGATAAGATAGTATAGCTTTAGAAGTTATAGGATCGAAGAGGAGTATTAAATATTATAGTATATACTCCTTATAATACGCTATAATATTGTCTCTCTAGCCTCCTAGATTATGTACCTATATAAGAAGAGGAGTATCCCTCTAAGAGAGACTTCTCAAGTAATATAATATAGGTTCTACTTACTATACCGTTCTACAATTTCTGCTATTAATTGAACGAACGTAGTCTAGTTAATACTTCTTATTCTCTCTTCGAAATTCAGCTTTAGAAACAATGCTTACAAGGTTTCAAGTACACGCTTACTAACTGCTATCTTTACCGCCGGTAGAGATTCTTCTTTCTTATTAGTAATTCTCAAATCCTTTAAATCTTCAGCGGCAGCCTATTCAGTGGGATTATTAGAACGTGTCTTGATTTTGGCTTTAGCTTCCGCTATCGAGGATATAGTTGAATTGTCTATTCCCTAGTGTGTTTAGGTTCTATTAAGCTTCTACTTAGTCTTCGGAGCTTCCTTCGTAGTAATCTCTCTTAGAATATCATTATGTTCTTTCTTGTTATAGGGTGCACCACGTGACTCTTGGCGCTTATAGACAGAGGAACCTATAGATAGCTTCGAGCATCTTATGCTCTCTTCTCTCTTTAGACGTTTTATATACTATAATTAATTATATTAAATCTACCTTTCTTTTAAGCCTTAACTAAGGTAAGATAATAAAACTATGTTTAATATAACTATCTTATAATATAGTAGTAATACTATAATTCGATTCTAGATAAGCCTCTATTAAATAACGAACCCTCGCGCTTCTATATATACTCTATCGTATATCTACTAATTCTTACTTCTACTTCTCGCCTCTACTATAATCTTATACTTATATACTTAAATCGAATACTAGCCTATACTAGTATAACCTTATATAGAGTATATAACCGTCTTTTAGGAAGCTCGATTAATAGTAAGTATAATATAAAGCACTACTCTTCTATACCTTAATTCGCTCTACTCTATAGACTATAACTTATATACTAAGAAATAAGAGTATTAAATCTCTTAGTATTAGAATATATAACAAGAACGGTTAATATTAAATAAATAGTAGATTTATAAAGGCGCTAACTCTACTATTTAAGAGACCTTTACTAGAAGTCTTAGAAGCCTTAGAAGCACTAGAAGTATTAGAAGTCTTAGAAGTTCTAGATATTATAGTAAGCTCGATACCTTTACTTATTATAGAAGCTTAGGATTCTATTCTATCTCCTTTCCTTTGCTACTCTTAAAGCCTCTTAAATCCTCTACTAGCTTCCTTATATCTTTCTTAATCTATTAACCTAGAAGTAGAAGTGCCTAATCTTAAGACGCCCTAGGTAAGAGTAACTACTACTTAGGAAGGTACTAGAGATAGAACTACTTTCTTTAATAAATTAAGACTTGACAATCTAGTCTTTATAATATTTTAAAGCTTTCTATTAATATTACCTTCTCTAGCTTCCTCTATAGCTCTAAATAGTATACTACTACTACTTACTACTAGTACCTTTAATAGAGGTACCTTTACTACTTATACCTTTTATTCTAGTATTATAACCTCTAAACTAGTAGTAACGACCTAAGCTCTATAAGACTTTAAGACTATAAAACTAAACTAAATACTTACCTCTAAAGTTAACCTTTTTACTTTTTCTCTTTCCTAGATTAGTATAAGAAACTCTTTTAGACATATCTATAATAAAGTATAATTCTTATACTTCCTTACTCTCTTATACTTAAGTAATAATATATTAAATTAGCTAGGAGAATAAGACTAAGATAGCTCTTTATAATTAGGTAATAATATATTGAATTAGTAGAGAGAACAAGACTAAGATAGCTAGGTACTAGGATAAGAACTATCTAACGATCTATATATATAGTACTTATAATAAAAAGACACTACTTTAATTAGATATATTATAATAAAGAATTCCGCTCTATTAAACAAGTTTCTACTTCTAGCTAGCGCGATTATAGATAATAATAAAGAAGACGCTAGAGATACTTTAGATTTAATAGATATTAAGAAGTACTAAGATATAGAAGCTAAAGTAGTTATAAATACTAAAAAGCTATTCTTACTTATAGCTTTATAAGTAGACTTCAAAGTACTTCTAAGTTACTTTTAAGATAGCTTAATTATTATAGCTTCTACTTCTAAGAATAGTTATTCTCTAGCTAATTAAAACTATTACTAAAATAATTCCTAAAAGGACTAATACAAGCTATAAGTACTATATCTTAAAGCCTATAACCTAAAGTATAATAGTACTACGCTAGTTACTTTATAGCTAAATCAGATAGAAAGCTTTATTTAAAGCTATAGCGACTACTAAGTATTAGCTCTCTTACTATAGGCTATAGAAAGAGATACTTAATTATAGTATAATAGCTTATTCCTAGAAGTATATACTCTACTTTAAAACGACTTTAAAGAATAGAGAGAGTATATAACTATATACTTCTAAAAAGACCTATTACTATTATTAAAAGAAGCTAATAGTATAAAGTTTAAATTTAAGAATAAATAGGAATTACTACTAAGAAAATACCTATCTAAAAAGCAAGCTATATATATAGAAGCTAGTAGTATAACTAAAGATTAAATAGTCTATTAACTATACTTAGATTTAGACTCTTTCCTCTAAGCTAATATATTACTAAAGCAGTATAATAATACTCTAGATTACTTCTATACTCGATATTTCTAGTAAAAGTACTTCTTAAGAGCCTTATACAAAACCTAGTAGTGATAATTCTAAGTAATAATTAACGTATAATTTAAGTCTAAGAAGACTAAGGTTAAAGAGTAAGAAAAGAAGTTTAAGAACTAATAGAATTATAATTACTATCTACGTTAAAATAGTAGCTAGAATAATTAAGATAATCAAGATAACTAAATTAATTAAGATAATTAGAATAATTAAGATAATTAGAATTAAGATAATTAGAATAATTAGAACAATCGAGATAATTAGAATAACTAAGGAAACTATAAACGACGTTTTCCTAGAGGAAATCGAATAGATGATTACTACTAAAATGTATAGCTAAATCTATATAACTAATTTATACTTATATTAGAATATCTTTAAGCCTTTAATAGTTAGCCTCTTTCTACTCAGTAGCCTTAGTATATCTCTAGGAGTATAGCCTAATACCTCTAAGGTACACTACTTTTTAGATAATAGTAGTAGCTCTTATAGATTTTACTAAATATACTAAATAATTAAAAATAGATCGCTCTTATAGTCCTAGTATACCTTATAAAAGCTAATAATAATAACCTTATTCTTATAGATAAACAGACCTATACCTAATTTACTTCTATCTATAAAGTTAATATATTATAAGACTAAGAAAATTAGCTAATTAATCTATATTCTAATAATAACTCGAAAAACAGCTTTAGTAGTCGCTTTAGAATAGTATACTACTTATAATTTCTCCTATTATAACTCTATTACCTAATATTAATAGCATAGTATAATAAGATATTTATATATTATTATCGCTCTTATTAAGTACTATAAAGGAGACTAAAAAAACCGAAAACCTAAAAACAATTAAAAAATACGAATACCTTACTAAAATAAGTAAAATAGCTAAGATAGTTCCTATTATATCTAATATTATTAATACCTCTATTATTAATAGTCTTATAATTACTCTAATAGATACTTTAAATAAAGATATTAAAGTGTCGTTTCTTTCTCTAGTAGCTTTAAATATAACCTTTTTACTATCTCTAATAAACTATAAATCGCTCTTAAACAATCTAAATAAAGATATATAAGTAGATAGCTTATTAGATAAAATTAACTTCTATAGTAAACTATTTTATACTAATTAACCTAGGAAAAGGTTTAAATCTCTAGTAGAGCTATTAAAGAAGAAGGTTTCTCTAGTAGTTATTAAAAAGCTAACTAGCTTATACTTTGTTAATAGTACCTTATATAAGTATTATAGTAGTACTAAGTATATAATAAAATCTCTTAATAGCTACTTAATAGAATTCTACCTTAATACTAGCTTAGGAATTAGTCTAATTAGCTTATAGATCTTTAAGAAATGTTTCTTTAATATTATATTAACTATTAGCCCTAGTATTATAAACTTAAACAGGGTAGAGAAGAGCTCTTTAAGCTAAAACTTTGTTAAATTACTCTTCTACCTATACTCTATAGATAGGGTAGTTTTTTCGTTTATAGCCGAAGTATATATTATAGAGAACCTAGGCTATAATATCTTTATTAGCACCGGGTTCTTAAAGCTAAACTATATAGATTTCTAATAGTAGAAGAACCTGACTAAGATAGACTATATTTAATATTATAAATATTAATTTTATATTATATACTTTAATAACGTAGTAAAAGAGTAAGCTTATATAACTATATATACTATAGAGACTTATATTCTTAAACCTCTTAAAGCTACGAATATATAAGTTAAATACTATATTATACTAGTATATGCTTAAGAGTATCTTATTATACCTTATACTTAGAAGGATATAGTAATTAGCTTTTATAAAAGCCTAGTATATACTATTACTAATAGAGATAATAAGCTACTAATATACGTAAACCTCGGGAACGCGCCTATTTATATTATTAGAGACTAAATCCTAGGGTTCCTAGAGCAGCTCGAAGAGGCTTCTAGAAAGAACCTTAATTATATAGTATACCTAAGCCTAACTAACGTTTTTAAAAAACTTCTACTTATATCTAAGTAACCTAAAAGTAAGTAACCTAATAAATAGCCTTATCTAGTAGCTCTTATTAAACCTCTTTTTACTAATCCTAACCTTATTAACATCTTAAAGGTAAATATATCTAAATATTAAAGAGAAGATTACTAGCTTAAAGTAAGCAGTATTATTTAAAATAATACTTTACTATTTCATAATAAGCTTAGATATTTTAATAATAGAATTAAGATATCTATTAACTTTTAAGATAGTGTTAATATTAAAGACCTAAAGTAAGCCCCTTATAATATGTCTTATAAGAATAAGTAAGCTATTAATAGTATTATTAATCCTCTTACTAAAATTAGAGTAGTAGAAAAAGTCCTCTTAGGTTAGCCTTCGCTAGTAGTATTACTAGCCTTCCTTATATAGCGAGATAGTAAACCTTATATAGTAGTCGACTTTTAAAGAGTTAATACTAAGCTCTATATAGACGTATAGCCTCTACCTTACTAAGATAACATCTTATAAGCGATATATAAGGCTATAATATTCTTAGTACTAGATATAACTAAAAGCTTCTTCTAGTAAAAGGTTAGGCTAAAAGATAGATAGAAAACTACTTTTATTACCTTACACCGTAGCTAAGAGTAGCTTATAGTTAGTATAATAGGTTTAGCGACCTCTCTATCTTTCTTTTAATATTATATAGAAAATCTCTTTAGTAATCTATTATAGTAATTCGTATACGTTTTTATAGATAATACTATTATCTTTTTATAGATAAAAGAGGATTATCTAGTCTACCTTTCCTAAGTTCTTAAATAACTATATAAATCTAGTATTACCTTATTATTACTAAAGTACTATTTCGCTTAGCCTAGACTAAAGGTCTTAAGACATTAGGTTACCTATTATAGCCTATATACTATAGAAGATAAAGTAGAAGCTATTAGAGCTATTAAATAGCCTAATACGTTTTTAGACCTTAAAAGAGAATTAGGTCTTTTCAAATATTACTATAAATTCGTCGGATATTATATAGTAATTACTAATCTATTAAATAAGATTAAAACCCTTAGATTTAAAGGCTTACCTATTAGTAGAAAGGGTTATAATACCTATATAAAAAAGAAGCTACTCGATTTCCTTAACGATTCTAAGCTATACTAGAAGCTATTAAAAGAGGGATAAGAGATATAAGAAAAGCTAAAAGATAAACTTTACTTAGTACTTATTCTAGTATTTTCTAACTTTTTAAAGCTCTTTATTTTATATATAAACAGTAGCTATAAGATAGGTTATAGTATTATATTATACTAGAAAGATAGTAAAGGTATTAAATACTTTATCCTCTTCTTATTTAAATCGTTAGCTTCTATAGAAGATTAATACTAGCCTATAAAGCTTAAGACTAGTATACTTATTTAAGTGCTTAAGAAGCTACTCTAATACCTTAATAGAACGGATTTTATAGTAGTTATAGACTATAGTACTATAATAAATACTTTTAAAGACATAGGTCTAGTAAAAGAGAAGCGATTAGCAAGATTAGTAAATTAATAATTATTCTTATCTAGGTATATAAAAAATATAATAATTATTTATTAAGCTAGAAAATCGTATATTAATACAAATACTCTTTCTAAGCTCTCTAGAGACTCTCTAGCACTAGAGACTATTAAAATTTAGACTAGAAAAGCTATTATATCGAATACTTAGGAATATTATAGACGTAGTACTTCTTACTTTATATACTATTTCTTAGTATAGACTCGATAGACTATATTAAAAGTAACCTCTTCTACTATAATTACTTTAGATATAAGGTATTCTACGATTAGATTAACTACTCTTACGATAAATAAGGATATCCTAGAAGATATAGCTAAGAAGATACTCTATAATCGTGCTTTTAGACTTATATATAAGAAGCTAGCTAAATAATACATAGACACGAAAAGTAGTACTCCTCTTACTACTCTAGAAAGCTTCTGTTTTAACCTTATAAGTAGGCTTTTATTCTTTTAAGATTAAGATAAGAAAAGGCTATATATTTCTTAAAAGTATATTAAAGATATTCTTACTACTACTTATAATAATAAAGGTTATTTTAGTATAGAGAGAGTATATAAACAAGTTAAGAAATACGTGTTTTTTCTTAAGATATATAAAAGGATTAAAGAGTATATTATAACCTATTCTACCTACTAAATAGCTAAGCCTTTAAATATCTTACTTTAAGAGAGTCTTTAGCCTATTAAATATCTAATAATACTATTTATAGTACTTTCTATAAACTTTATCAATAGTCTATCTATAACTAATAATAGAAATAATAAGATCCTTATAATTATATACAAATATATAAAAGCTATTAAGCTAATAGTAAGTAAAGATATATATACTATAGAAGACTAGGTAAACCTTTTTTTTAAGAGAGTATATAATAATTAGAGCTTACTATATTATATTATTTCTAATTAAGACTTAAAGTTTTAATCTATCTTCTAGAAAAGACTTTTTAAATTATTAAAGACTAGACTAGCCTTTACTATAATATATCATTTAGTAGTAAATAGACAGGCAGAGAGAAGTAATTAGATAGTAGTATATATATTACACTATACTATTAGCAGAGTATATAATTAGTCTAAATAAGAAGATATTATCCCTTTTATCTAGCTATTCTTAAATACCTTTATTAACGTATTTACAAAAGTTATACTATTTATAATAATATATAGCTATAAAGTAAAGACTAAACTAGGAATAAGCGAAGTAGAATTAGATTTTAACTTTATTATATATAAGGCCTAATTATAAAAGTAGATAAAAGACTTAGTTAAAATAGTATAAGTATATATAAAGATATACTATAATAAAAAGTATATGTCTTCTAAATTCGACGATTACGTCTTCTTTTATATAACTAAGAGTTATAAGAAGAGCTACTATTTATAAAATTTTACTAAGCTCTTATTCCTAAAACTAGAACTATTTAAGATTATTCGCCTTATTAGTAACTTAGTATTTAAACTTAAACTACTCTTATATTTAAAAGCTATTTATCTAGTTATCTTAGTAGAATACCTTAAACCTATAAAGAGTAACCTCTTTAATTATTTATAGCTTAAACCTAGCTATATTATAGTTAATAGTAAAGAGCGATATATTATTAAGGAAATCCTAGGTAAAGAGATACAAAAGCTAATAAAAGGTCTTATATAGCTATACTTTAGAGTAAAGTAGTTAGAATATAAGAATACGACGTAGGAACCTGCTTCTATTATTCGAGAGTAAGCCGCTCTAGTATTTAAGGTCTACTAGGCTAAGAAATAGAGTAGATTATTCTTATAATATCTTATAAGATATAGCACCCTTTATTAGATACTAACGCTAGCTGTTAGAAGGCGTACTTATAATAGTTTCTATAAATTATCCTCTCTAATCTTAAAAGCTATATTTAAGATATAAATCAGAACTAGTTATCTACTAATTCTATAGTATTAAACTAACTTATATTTATTTATAGCGCCTTAACCGTTCCTAACAAAGGACCTACAAGGTCCTCTTTAAAGAGTATAGTATATATATACTTTTAAAAATATTAATAAAACATCTTTCTATAATAATTTAATTATAATCTCTATAACGTTATATATTCCTCGATCTTAATATCTCTTAATCTAACTACTTAGTCTTAGATTAGATATCGTCTATTTAATCTTAGATTTAGACATCGTTTATCGTCTTTACCTTTAATAATAACTTAATTAGACTAAGAGCTCTTATTAGTTAGCTAACTTATTACTTACTAAAAACCTTATCTTTAGCCTAACGCTTAAGGTAGTAATTACGTAACTTTATAAATTTTAGGCCTTAATATTAAGATTATAGATTAAACTTTATAATATCTTTTATCTACTTTATAACTTTTATTCTTTAATCTATTATTTATTAATATAATCTAAATCTCTATTATCTTATCTATTAACCTTAGAACTGTTAAATAGTATAAAACTATTATTATAGTACGTAGTAAGTACCTTAATTATAATATATTTACTAGTTAATAAATTATTAAACGAAATATTTAGCGACGGCCTAGAATAACTACGCCTAATTAAAGCTAGTAGACGCTATACTAGCTTTAATACTATTATAACCTTCTATAACATAGCTGCTAGTATAATGCTTATAGAGAGTAATAACGCTCTCGACTATACTATAAACACTAGTAGCTTATTAGGTCCCTTAGTCTTCGAGATCGTATCTATACTTTAAAAGAATTAGAAAGTAAATCTTAAAATACTAGTCGTTAAACTTATTAAAAAGTCTATTAATAAGTTTAAAGGTAATTAGGAAAATTAACCTACTATTACTTTAAACAACGAAGGCTTCTTAGTAGCTTTTAGTAAGGTTAAAGCCTAAGGTGTTACTACTATACCTATATAAGAGCTAGTATACCTAATTTATAAATCTTAACCTTAGCTTAACATTAAATCTTAGTCTAATACTAAATCTTAGCTTAATATTAAATCTTAGCTTAATATCGAGCCTTAGCTTAATATCAAATCTTAGCTTAACTCTAAATCTTAGCCTAACTCTAAATCTTAGCCTAACGTTTAACTTAATAACTCTTTTACTTAAGGTTACGTAGACTTAGAAGAATTCTAGCCTTAGCTTAATAACCCTTTTACTTAAGGTTATATAGACTTATAAGGCAAAGCCTAACTCTAGCTTAGTAATACTTTTATATAAGGTAGGGAATACTAACTATAAGCTAAAGAATAACTAGAGTTTAATAGTAATAGAAAGCGTATTAAGATATTATAGAGTCGCTTAGATTTCATACTAATTAAAGAATCTAGGAAATACTAGGATCTTTCTAAGTATTATATAACCTTAACTATAGTATACTTAGTAAATAGTATATTATATAGCTTACCTTAGAACTATAATCTTACTAATATTAATAGTCTATATACCTCTATTTATTAGGTAAAGATCTATTATATATAAGAAAACATATAATTTACTATATATCTTAAGATAAGTAGTAACTAATATATTAATAAGCTAGATAATAAAGATAAGGTTAACCCTAGTAGTAAGCCTCGACATATAATTTATACTACTATTAAGGCTACCGCTGTTAAAGACCTTTAAGTAGAAGATACTACTAAAGATAATCCGTCTATTAAGGCCTTTAGAGTAAAGAATTTCAACCTAGAAAAGAAGCTCGTTATATATATAAAGGTTAAAGCCTCTCTTCTTAAGACTAGTAGTAGTCGAGAAATACCTGTTATATACTAAGCTAGTTATAAGACTAAGATACTTTAATTAGTAAATATTCTATCTTATACAAAGGCTAATAATAAGACTATCACTTTTATATAGGTTATCTTCTCTATATATAAGGAAGTATAAGAGATTATATAAAAGATTACTAATAATAAGTAGTTAGATCTATTACTAAAATAGATTAAAGACTCACTTAGAGCTAGTAATCTTAATATAGGTAATCTATTCCTAGTTATATAATAGCCTACTCTCTAAGTAGAAGATAAGTTATTATACTATATTAAGGTATTCTAAGACTAGATATATATATATATTCTACTTATATATACCTTTTTTAACAAATTCTAATTAAATAAGAGTTGTTTCTAAGACTAGGTATAAGATTAATTTAATATATTTATATTTAGATTTAAGAGATTATATAGAAAGCTTAGTACTTAGGATTATACTAAGCCTAAGGCTTTTATTACCTTTCTAGACTTAAGAAACTATTTCTACTATAATCTTAATAAAGGCGAATACCTTACTATATAATTTCTAAACCTTAAGATAAATAAATATATTAAATACTAGAGACTAAATAAGAAGAAGTTATATAATCTATAAGAATAGTTAGATAAGAATATAGATATTAAAGACGAATTACTTAATAATAGAGATAAAGGCTTAGAGAGTAGTAAAACTATTATTAAGCTTAAGGCTTCTAAGATATACGCTATTCTTTAATATAAGCTTAAAAACATCTTATATACTTTTACTAGAATAGTTATTAAATTCCTAGGAGCTCTACTAGGTATACTCTCTCTCCTTCTTATTATAAGAAAGAATAGACGTTAGAGAGGACTATCTAGGACTGAAGTATCTATTAATATTAACATTCCTACTAATAAATTATATCTAAAAGCTTTTAATGTTATAAAGTATAATAACTAGATTAAGTATAAAGTTATAGTAATACTAAAGATAACTAACTAGCTCTTAAAGGATATAGTCTACTATATTAATTTTAAGTAACTAGTAAACGTAAAAAACATTGCTTTATAATATATACTAGCTTTTATTCTTATACTGTTTATTAACTTTAATAATTCTCTTTATTTTAAGCCTTTAAATTTTTAGAAGAACTATTATAGACGTTTCTTTATAGACCTATTTATTTAGTATATTATTTATAGCTTTCTATCTAACTATTTAGTAAATTTTAAGTCTTATAAGAATACTATCTCTTTTATTCTAATTTAAGAGGGTGTTACTACTTATAAGACTAATTATATAGGCTATATAATTATTATAGTATATACTAATTTAAACGAAAAGAAGCGTGCTCTTCTTACTTATCTTACTAATATAGGAACTAACGAATTAGCTAAGAAGATAGTAGCTCTATTTAAGAAATTTAGATTAGATAAGATAGTTATTTATATTAGTAGTCGTAGGATTAAGAAATTAAAATTCCTTATATACTATGTCTTAAAGAATTTTATATTTATTATTAAGCTATAAAATAAGGTAGCTTAGGATAATCCTAATAATAATACTAGAAATAAGGATAAAGATAATAAGAGTAGAAATATAACTATAATTATTAAATACGTATTCTAAGAGCTACTTTATAATATAGCTATAAATATAGATAATAATAAGTAATAAGGTAATAAGAGATTTAAGGTATATATATATATTTATATCTTAGCTTTTTATATAATTAAAGAGATCTACGACTACTCTAATAACCTTAAATATTACTAGCTAGACTACTTTATAATAGAGCTTAAATTAAATCCAAACAACCTAGAGCTTAACCTAGCTACTATAAAGCTAGTAATTAAGAGAATCGCTTATAAGGTGTACTATAAGGCTAATATTCTTATTACTACTCTAGCCTTAGCTTTATAGACTTAGGTAGTTAAAGCTATTAGTCTAATTTACGTTTTTAAGAATAATAAAGGCAGCTTAAAAGACCTAGCTATTATATTAGCTCTTATATTAATTTATAAATATAAGATTTTTATTAATAATAGTAATAAAAAGTAAAGTAAGCCTTTTATTTAGTTAAAAGACGATAAGGCTACCTAAAATCCTCTCTCTTTACTTCTTAGTTTAACTATACTAAGTTAAGCTATCTATAACGAAATCTCTACTATATATCTAATATATTCTTATTACTACTAAACCCCTCTTACTATCTGGTTTTTAAGTTAGTAATACTATAATAGCATACTTATTAACGTTATAAAAGACTATAGACAATTATCTAGTAACTTATTTGCCTAAAAGCTAAATAAGGAAGTCTTTAAGAATAGTAGCTAATTTCTTATAGTTATTATTTAAGAAGTATAGTCTAATATTAAAGAACATAGTTATAGTATTTATAACGAAGTATATATAGATAAAGTACGTTGTTATATAAAGGCTACTACTAGCCTATAATATTTTATAAAGCTAGAGGATCGATATAAATTTATAGCTCTTAGTAAATATAAGGCTAAGGTAAACGCTTTTATAATTAAAACTGACTAATTGAAAGATTTAAATTATATCTTATATATAATTAAAACTATATAAGGTAATACTTACTCTTTTGTTATTTTAGACTTTCTAAGTGTTATATCTCTTTCTTTATAAGTAAGTAGTTTAGAACGTTTATTAGTTACTCTTATATATTATATATATAGTTTAGTAATCCTTATTAGCGACTATGTTTTTAACTCTACTAGGTATAGCTATAGTAAAAAGGATACTAGATTATTAATAGACTATAAGGTAGTTAGAGAGCTTTATAGCCTATACTGCTATACTTAAGACTAAGGTTATATAGTAGAATAATAGGCTTTTATAGTAAAGGTATATCTAAATTATAAAGAGTATAGTTATAGGAAATTAGAATGTCTAAATAATCTAGTCTTTAAATATAAATTATACTTAGAGTTAGGATATAAGAAACGTAACTACTTAAATAAGCTCTTAAAGGATTTTAAGAGCTATAACCTTTTTAGTTAAAGATATTATAAATACTAATCTTACTTTTACCTTTGTAAGGAATTCCTAAATAGCTGCTTACGATGTAGATATAAGGTATATAATTAGTAATATTATAAGTACCGTCGCTATAACAAATGTATCTAAATAGAATATAACTTTTTAATATATATAGTTAATATTATTTATAAGACTTATAGTAGTCTATATCGAGTATAGGATTATATAGTACTTAAAGACTTATTAAGAAATCTATATAATAAGTCTTATAAATAAGAGAAGTTAAAGAGTTACTATAATTACTAGCTAAGGACGAGGTAGTAATAGAGGTAGTAATATATAAGCTATAATAAGATATAATTAAGTTACTTTTATAATAAGTAGTTAATTATCTTATAAAGTATATAGACATTACTTTAGTAGTCTTAAATTATCTAGTATTAAGTTTATATATAATACTTATAATTAAAGACGATGTCTTTATAGTATATACTTCTCTAAAGGTGCTAGAAAACGTTTATTCTTTTCTTATAACTAATAGAATAGAATATGTAATTAAGCTTCTTTAAAACCAATATATTATAGGATAGTAATAGGAGGTAAATAGTTAAAAATTTAAGTCTTTTATTATTATAAACCCTTTAAACGACTACGAGATTCCTCGCTTTTTAGCTATCGACTTTACTAAGTAGAAGTATCTAATAATTATAGAGATTTGTAAGATTAAGTAAGAATACGAGTATTAGTAGAATGCTAGTAACGATTAGGTATTTAAGCCTAATAATAATCTAGAGGATGATTATATAACTAAATTTTAAGACGTTACTTATAACAATTAATCTAAACATTAATTCTAGGACGATTAGTAATCCTAGGATAGTAAACGATCTAAGTATTAGTCGTAAGATAATTAATCTTTAAATAACACTGCTTACGTTGATTCTATCCTCGGAATACTAGGAAGCTTTATAGAGGAGGAAGAGGAAGCTCTAGAGAGTACTACGATAAGAGAGATAGAAGGATTAAAGAAAAGCTTATTTAAGCCTTCTTCTTAGTAGTAAGTTAAGAAAGGAAGGATTAAGGGTAAATTGTTTTGCTCTTAGGAGGGAATGTTTTTAAGAGAGGGTATTTTATAGGGTATACTACGTAACTCTTAGCGCTTATAGATAGAGGAACCTATAAATAGCTTCGAGCGCCTTATACTCTCTTCTCTCTTTAGACGTTTTATATACTATAATTAATTATATTAAATCTACCTTTCTTTTGAGCCTCGACTAGGGCAAGATAACGAAACTACGTTCGATACGACCATCCTGTGATATTTCTAAACGCCCAAAAGATGCTCTGGATCGAGATCAGCAGACAAAACTTTCAGATCGGCTTATATGTCGGATTCTCCAATGTTGCAGTGCTCAAGAAAGTGTCGATGTAGGTTCCGCATCTGTGCCTAGATCCCGTTGCAGACTGCTCGCTGAATTTTGTCTTGGTCAAGCCATTTTTTATCTGCCTTGGACTATGAACAATAAGGGGTTAGCTTTCTCTTTGGAAACACGATAATCTAGCCCCAAGGAATATGGAATATGGAAATTGGCTTGCTCCTGTTGGTTTCTCTGTCCTTTGCAATTCCCCAACTAGATTGCCTAGTATCTGCACAACGTCATCTCCGTCCTTGGTTTTTCTTGGGAAAGGGTACCCTGCTCGTCGATAGCGCCATACCTTCCCCTCTCCAATGTTCATAGCCTCTTCCAGCGAAAGAGCTAGTACTCGTGGTTGATGTAGTCTCATAATGAAAAGCATTTGGTGCAACGCCGATAGGCCTGAGTATGACGTGTAAAGAAGCTCATCCAGCCGAGAAGTGTCTTAATTGTCAAATGGGGCCCAGCTCTCCGGCGAGTAGTTGACTCTGTTGTATAGCACATGCAAGAATTTGGCGGGGTCGTCTTTCAGGCTTTCGACGTTGACATAAGGAAGCAAGCATATTTGCCGGTATGGGCGTCTCACTTGACCTAAGGTAACGTCTTGGTCTGCCAACGGGGCTCCTGTTTTTTTGGCCTCCCGTACGATTGGGGACTTGTGGTATTCTTGCGTGAAGCAGACATCGGACCACTGATGCGAATACATGTCAGGGTCGACTTCAAGTAGGATTGCTTTGCGCTTCTCGCTGCTCTTTTTTTCCATCGTTTCATAATTGTTCCTCCATTGACATTCCATTGTTCTCGAAGGATTTAGAGGTTTTCTCGAGTCGTTGCGACGAGCTTTGCCGCCATCTCCCGCGCCTCGCCGTCAGATAGAACTGACAAGTAGCTGAAAATAGCTCGTCCCTAGGCGGTAAGAGAGCGAAATTGCTGAGCACAAACGGAACACTCGCAGGGGACTGTCAATATGAACCTATAACAGTGCATTTACCAAGCCGGCGTATTATTGCCGTGATTAGACGGTCATAGCAAATGGTAAGAGGATTACTACACTCTGTTAGCAGGAGAAATTCTTATCCGCGACGCAGATACGGACTCGGGAAACCCATCGAATGCGGTGTAGCAGTCTTGTTCTGTGCGAAACTCGCTGAGCGTAACAACCATGTTGACGACTTAGAAAGGGGCCAAGGGATGCCCCGAGATTTATTTATTCTGCGTTGACAACTTGGTAGGACTTCCAAGATTAAAAGATTAAAGGTAAGAAAGTGCTTGAAACTCAAGTCGTAACAGGCTCCTTCACCTAAGCTAAGCGAAAGGTTACACACGTAAACCGCGATTTTCTCTTTTGGTTAACGCGTCCGAGAAGAGCAACTCCCCGACTCTAGCAATGAAGAGTGTTGCAAATGTATAGCGGAAACTCTTCAATCTACTACTCGTAAGTGTGGCCTGAGCCGACTATTTATGCCCCACCAATGCATTTGCGCAGACCCACCTGCGCAGATCCACCAATTCTATGTGCATTTGCGCAGACCCACCTGCGCAGTTCACCAATTCTGTCTGTGTATTTGCGCAGACCCACCTGCGCAGTCCGGGATGGCGCTAGTGCCCACGCTAGCGAGTAGCCACGTGATTGACATACTCCTATTCACTAAAGGCGAGAAGGATCCATCTCCATCTTAAGGTTGGTAGCGATTGCTTTTCTCAATTGGATTTACTTGCAGTCGATGCGGCCAGCGATATTTATGAGCACTCCTCGGAAGCCTCCTAAGCACTACACGAGTGGTCAAATGAGCTGCATTATTTTTCGTCATTGTGTTCCGTAGACCGCATGGGAAGATCGTCGTACGCCACACCTACAAATGCGAGACATCTCGAGGCATGGCTCTTGGGATTGGATTTTCTACAACAATTTCGCCGATACCCATGCAGAGTTGTATTTGTGCTGAACTATCTTGTCTCACTTATGATGATGGTGACGATTTGTGATTGGCCATGATGTTTCGTGCTTCAAAAAGATCATACAACAACCACTTCGGGGACCACATTCGGCCTCTGCTTTCCTCATTTCAAGACTGGGGCTCTATCAGGTATGTTTCAGTCTAAATTCACGGCAAAGATATCAACCTCGAGTGCTGCCATCCCCGCCTTGACAAGAGTATCCCCAACCAGACTCCAACCCGTTCCCCAGAATACACTCCCAACTCCAGTACCACCCACGGGAAGTGAAATAGTCATGTTACTCGTCGGACTATCTACATAATTTTTACTAATGATGCTCACCATCATCGTCTTCCCAACCACCCACGCAGCAGCATCAACCCTCTCGGTTCCACTGACTTCAAGCACACTGACAACACTCCCTAGCAAGAAACCAGATACCTCGGTCGAGGTAAGCACCTTTGACAATGCCGACGTTGCACTAGCGATTCCAGGCTCGGTTGGGTAGGCCCACATAGCAATTCCCTTTGCACCATGGTTAACGAATAGCATATTCATCACCAACTCTTCTTCTGGGGTGGGGTATCTCTTCCAGAAAGTCTCGTTCCCAAAAGCTTGCGGAACACCCCATTGTGGTTTCTGCGGCACATTCAGAATTTCTTGGTACTCTGTGTAAAGATCAAGCCTAGTAGAAATATCTTCAAAATTTCCATTGCAGTCGTCACAGCCGCAGCATCCATATGTCGTATTGCAAGGTGTGCTGTACTGAGTAGACCAAGAAGTGTTGACAGCGATGGGATATGGATCCGACATAATGATGTCAGCCCCAGAAGTATACTCTGAGAAGTAGTAGTTGAGACAATTGAGGCAGAGAGATATTGGGTGATAGGGGTCAATCGCTTTGATGTGATCGTAGGTGATTTTGGTGGCGTTGAGTGCATCTGCGGGCTGTGAGCGGTGTGGACATGAGTGGAGGTGGTTGACTTACCGACTTGCCCATCAGGCTCATCCCCCGTGTACCAAAGGAGCATACTCTTTCGGTCTTTGATTCGGTTCACTTGAGTGGTTACTGAAGAGAGGTTCTGCGAATGTCAGTTTGAGTATCATTTTTGAGATCTTTTCGAGCTTACGGTGTAAGACCATCCTGGATTTCGATGTTAGCTTGTATTCTGAGGAGCTATTTGAAGCTCACTTACGCATATCGAACATCAACCATAATCCCAAATCGTCCATGATATCCAGAAACTTGTCAAGCTCGTCAAAATCGAATGCTGCATTTGCCAGGCCTGCATTAGGCACTATGTGGATGATATTGTAACCTAACTCGCATTAGACGTTCATACCCACTCGGGTAGTCTTTCGAAGTACATGCCTTGGTTTTTGAACACCTCAAGATCTAGCAAATATCAGTAAATGAAAAATTCGGGTACTTCTTGACTTCGCTGACTTACTGTCTGTACTCAACTCCAACCACCCGTCCCAAGAAACATAAAATGTGTAAGGAAACAAAGAAGTCCACGCAGTAGAATTACTCAAATAATCCTGCACCATCAACCCACCATACAAACTATCAACTTTTGTCACACTACCCCCATCCGTTCTCGTCGGTAAATAGTAAAAGCTGGTATTCGCAGTATAAAATTGAGCACCGTCAACCGAGCCTCCAGTCAAAACAACTTCATACTTCACCAATCTTGGCGTGAGCCCAGAAAGTGAGAACAAGAGCTCGTTTCCTGTGGCATTGACAGAGACATTTTGTCCAGAAATAAGATCACGACCAGTTTCGGGGATTGAAGCATCGATGAAGAGTTTTGAGAAACTGCTTGTGAGATTGTCTGCTTTGTTGAAAGTGGAGTTTGTGAAAGAACCACCGTACATGTATGAGAGCGGTGTATCGATGATGAAGGATGCGTATGTTTCTCCCGCGAGGTAAAGATTCATTCGCGGGCGAATGGACAGGTCGAGTAGTGGAACTAGGGAGAGGGATGGGACAGTGAGCCATCCACCGGGTTCGAAAGAGCCATTTCTTGAATATGGTTAGCGTAAGTTTACTTTTGATATGTCAAATTTTGCTTACGTAGCTCGATACGCTTTCCCACACCTTGAAATTGTTAGCGAGGAAATTGTAGAGGGGGTTGGGGATATTTACCAGACATCAACACCAGACGGATATCCAAATTCCGCAGCTCTCTCGGGTGGGATAGCTAGCACTATGCCCACCAGAACACCAATCGATGCAAGAAGTCCCAACATGGTCGTTATTTTTAGCTTATCAAGTCAGACTCAAATAAAGGAACCTGAAACCCATAATTCATGAAGCAGAAATCCGATTATAAGACGAGAAGCTTCCCCTCCGTCCACTTCGCATATCTGGAACCCGCATTGATGGATCAACTCAATTCTTATCAAGGTGGAGAATGATAGTACAGCAGGAGAGAGAAATCGGGTAACGTCACCGCAATAATGGGGTTTCCATCCTGACCAACTTCTCAATCCTTGTTCAATCAATCTTCTGGGAAATCCAGCTTAAGATAATGGAAGGGCGATCACCATCATAGTGAAATATCAACTATCTGCTGTTCTCGTAAGTCGGTTGGATGATGCAGGTACCTACCTAGACCATCGTGAGGGGTAAGAGACAGGGGCTGCGGCAGAATGCACCCGGTCGTTGTCGGCATAGCATTCGAAAACTAGCTTCCATTTATCACCCAATTTTACTGATGGAAAAAGGATTTTATGGAGACCGTGCTCACCTGCAGAGAACGTTACCAGACTTCTGGAGATTTATGTGGGAGAGATGCGTTATGACTCGGCCAACTTTTATGGCCCAATGAGGCAGGATGTTTGATTGAACCTCCCCACGTTTGGAGCTTCAAAAGAAATGGGTAACCTCTAGATCTCGAGTCACAAGAGAGTTGAAGGGACGTTCAATCGTTTGTGCACAATGAAACGTCTTATCCTTCTGGTTGCAGGTCTCGTTACTGAGATAGTGGCTAGTCCTCTGGGTCTGGGAAATGGTAGTTCAATTCTGAAGGTATGAGACCCGGTCATTACTCTGCGTACACTCTTCTTTCTTGTTTTTCTAGTCAGTCTGGAAGTTTTGTTTCGGAAGATTCAATTCTCGATTATCCCAACCCTTCTGGAACAATGTTTTCATTCCCCTAGGCCTTTTCAGACAACCCTTCTTCATACAGGTGTTCTCCGAGTAATGGTCACTTCTCTTCCATCCCTTGAATTAAAATCCCTTTCATGCCAAGTAACAATCGAATAGAAATCCATTCACGTCCCGATTGACAAGTACTTCAACAATAAAGGCATTGGAAAGATCCCCGGAGAAGCGAATTTTGACCTCTTAGGAAATGCTTACGTTGGTTCCGCTCTACCTCAAGGAGGTACTTACAATTCAACAAAAACTGGGGTTTCATACCTCTTCCCCGGTTATCAAATCGGAAACCTCAGTGACAATGCTGTCATGTCTGGTCAGATATTGGAAGTTCCAGAAGGGAAATACTTCAGTCTCCACATGCTTGTCGCTTCCGATACAGCAAGTGCAAGTGGAAACTTGACCATCAGTTACACAGACGGCAGCAGCTCTCTTTCTGAAGTTCGAACGAGCCCATACTCCTCATTTTTATCCGTTCTGGTTGGTGAGATTATCACCCCGTCGTACTTCACGACCAACTCGACCAATGGCAACTCTTCACATATTTTCGAATATATTGGTGCCTTGGATCCTTCAAAAACATTTTCTTCGGTAACTTTACCAGATACTTCGGAAGACGATGCAAGAATTCATTTGTTTTCTGTGTCTTTATGGGAGCAATCTGGGTTTCAAATTCAATATGTCCGACCAACACAGAAGCAAGAAACCGAGGGTGTGCAAACTATCGAGTTGGTTATTGACAATGCTGGACCAGCTTGGGTGTCTGGAGCTGGTGTCGAGATTTCTATATCTGGCTCTGGAATCGAGACTGTTCAACCAGGGTTCATCAAGCGACTAAGACCCGGAGATCAGAAAAAAGTGAACATTGGAGTGACTGGAAGTGGGACCGTAACTGGCCAAGTAACTTTCAAGGGGTCTCTAAATACAACATATTCCTTCAAGAATGTGGAATTTGGTCTTGAAGACTACTCTTCAGAGCTAGAGAGCATCGCTAAGCACGAAAGTCCGGAGTGGTTCGATGACGCGAAGTATGGGATCTTCATACGTAAGTTGTTCTCCTAATTTCTCGAAATTGTTCCTACTGACATTTTTTCCAGATTGGGGGCCATACAGTGTTCCCGGTTGGGGAAACTCAACACCGTGGGAAATCTACGCAGAATGGTACTGGTGGTATGGCCATCACCGAAACGCAGACAAAGCAGATGTCTACAATCACCAATTGAACACCTACGGACCCGATGTTGTATACGATGACTTCTTTTCCAACTTCACTGCTACGAATTGGGATGCTAAGAGCTGGGTGGATCTTTTCGCTGATGCCGGGGCTCAATATTTCGTTCTGACAACAAAACATCACGATGGATTTGCCTTGTTCGATACTGAGGAAACCACTCATAGGAATTCGTTGCATTATGGACCTAAAAAGGATATCTTGAAGGAGCTTTTTGATGCTGCGAAAGAGTATCAACCGCAGCTTAAGCGAGGAACTTATTTCAGTTTGCCAGAATGGGTAAGCGATATGACAAAAGGAACGAAATTGGCAATGGCTAACTAATGTAGTTCAATCCACTATTCGGTCCATATGGATTTTCACAGACCACAGACCCAGCCAGCACCTCTTGGCCAGGAATTCTGGCCGTGAATCCGTATACCGGTCTTGATGAACCCTACACCGGTGCCACGAACGTTTCAGACTTCATTTCCGATCTCATGGTTCCCCAAATGGAGATCCTAGCCTACAACTACGAGACAGATATCATGTGGTGCGATTGCGGAGCAGCAAACGGCACAGCAGAATTCGCATCCAAATGGTTCAACAACGCTACCCTCTCGGGTCGCCAAGTGGCAATAAACAACCGCTGCGGCCTCTCAGTATCCGACTTCGATACCCCAGAATACAAAACCTTCTCCTCAGTCTCCGAGAGGAAATGGGAGTCCAATCAAGGAATGGATCCCTATTCCTACGGTTACAATCGTGCCACACCATCAACATCATATATGAATGCCTCCACCCTCGTCTCCACTTTAGTAGACATGGTCTCCAAAAATGGGAACCTACTTCTGGATGTTGGACCCAAAGCAGATGGAACGATTGATGCTACTGAAGTTGCACATTTACTTGAGGCAGGGAGGTGGATCAAGGCTAATGGAGAGGCGATATTTAATACTACTTATTATTTTGTTGGGCCTGAGAGTGGGAGTTTGAGGTTTACGCAGACGAGAGAGGCGTTTTATATTCTTTCTCTTGAGAAGCCTTCTGCGACATTGATGGTGGATATTCCGCTGCCTATTTTGGAGGGGGATGTTGTTACGATGATTGGAGGTGGTAATGAGACGGAGGTTAGGTGGGAGAGTGTTGGGGAGGGGATTGAGATTACAGTTCCAAGTATACTTGCTGATTCTGGGGAGTATTGTTGGGTTTTTAAGATTGCTTATGGTGGGTGAAACCCTTCTCTAGTAAAATACAACTCGACGAAGAATTTAAGTTAATGTTGGTTACTTGTAGCTTTTCTTGTTAGGTATTAAAGCTAATTTCTTCTATATCTTTACGGTATATATAGAAAGCGGTAGTAAATTCATACTCTGTACTACCTAATTCTCGTTGCTATAACCTTATTTAAATAATTGTCTTATATTCTTGGGATTCTTGAGAAGATCCACCTAGCTCCTAGGGACACTTAACTTCAATTATCCTTTGGATTATACGGAGGACGCGGTCAAAAGTACGAAGAATGCAGGGCACTCTAACGATAGCGCGAGCGCAGTGTTTCAGTGGACCTCCCTGTAAATTAGCCCTCAGAGTCTCACCTATAGGCTCGCTTACCCCTATAGCTTCAGAGTACACGTACCGACGCCACGAACCAGAAGCCTTTAGGGCAGGTTACAGCCAACTTCCTTGTATGCCGTCCGCCACCAGCTTCGTAGACTGCCGCTTTTATTGTTCGTCGGGAACAAAATATGCATCTCAATCTAGAAGGGGAAATAGAGGGGTAGGTAGCACTGAGTGGCTGTGTACGGAGTATGTGGCCGAGTCGTTTTAGCAGTTTACTGGTGGTTTAGCTGCAGAGCAACAGCTTAACCATAAAAGTTAGACGATTGGAGGGTGCGGGTAACAATTCTCCGATCATCAGTTTGAATAATCCAGGAGGCTGGGAGTAGGTCTGTACAACGAATAGATGAATAAAATATTAATTATTCATCATAAATATTAAATAAATATATAGTATTCGAGCGATTATTCGAGCGATAAGAGCTTAAATGAATATATTACGAATAGTTTCTATTCATTACGCTTAATATCCGCCCCCTAGGTCTTAGTATAGAGGGTTCGTATAAGTTGAATTTTACTCTCTTTTTATATATATATTTAAACACAACTAAACTATAAATTCACTTACTTTTAATTATTATTAATAGATTACTAACGTCTCTACTCTTTATCACTTATATCATGTGAAATAGGGTGTTATGTTAAAGGGTATCACATGACACCCCACTTTCTAAAGCATTATACACGTGACCTTTAAGCTAAGGTTTCAACTAAGGTTTCGACGTCGAAAGAGTCGAAAGGCTCCACTCTTTTCACCTTATTTAATAATTTATCCACTTTTTTAGCCCCCGGCGTAGCCTAATCGAGACGACGAAAGCGACTAAAGCGGATAATTTCGGGAAACCATACTAAAAGGGTGGAGAATACAGAATATTCATGAATAAACGACTGCTATTTACACCCTAAACTCTCCTTATTCTTGAATAATTCGAAGGGTAATTTATCCGTGGAAAATCGTGAATATTCTGAATATATTCGTAGCTTTTATTCGTTGTGCAGACCTAGCTGGGAGGACCGATTCTCAAATTCCCCAGCCTTCACAAATATCCCAACCTCCTCAACTAGCCCAACCTCCCTAATTATTCAAGTGGACAGGGACAGGAAGACTCTCAGGCAACTGTTCGCGGTATCGTGCTGTACTCCATCTTTCTTGTTGAGACCCGATAAATTGAACACAGAAAAGATGGAAAAGGCGATGACGTATAAGAAGAATGTTCTCTGAAAACCACTCTTCTCGACTGCTATAGCTCATCGCTCGTACTACATCTGATAGCACTCTTTTTCTTTAGAGAAAAGTAGAGAGGTAGATATAGTTACGCTCGTAAGTAAGCTACGAGTTACTCGCGAGTAATCCATAAGTTACTTGCCAGTAAGCCATGGGTTACACCCCAGCCCAAGTAAACTTGGTTGAGATTCCCCCTGAGCCATCAAGTTTCACTCAGCTGAAAACAATGAAGTACGGCATAAAATCAAGTGGAGGGAGTATTTTCATTAGTCTTCTACTAGTAAAAGCCAAACTCAAGACTCAATTCACATCAAACCATATTGCCATGCGCCATTTCATTCCCAAGCACCAACGCCAATCGCTCTTTAGGTACTGCCCACCATGAAAGAAGACCCTATTGACCTGTCAGTAAAAACGCCGTTTGAAAAGAAAGAGAAGGCGCTTACCGATATCTTGAAATTGTGTGCCAAAGAATACACCCCACATTTTCTCTTCCCTTCCCAACAGAGACGGATTAATAGAATAGAGAAACGTGATTTTAAGAAACAAATCAACTCTCGGTATTCACAGTATTCTTCACTTCTTCCTTTGGTAAAGCCTTTGGGGTAGGTGAAGCATCCATCTCTCTCGGTGGGGCTTCCATCTCACTCGGTTGCATACCAGGCGAAAGTGCGTGTGGATACTGCTGATGAATCGAACCTCCTTGCGGTGGGAGACTTGCCGAATACATGTTTGGGCTTACTGGTACGGAGAAGTGAGTATTCGGAGAGGCATGCGTGGTCATAGAGGGAAAACGCGCGTGTTGTACATTGCCGAAGGATTGAAGACCTTGAGGGTTGCCCACCGCCGCCGCATCTTTATTCTTCTTGCGTTGAACGAGACAGAGTGTCAAGAATGCAGCTGCAATCGCACCCGCTACCAGACATCCAATTGCAAGTCCAGCTGCTCCGCCCCCTCCTATTCCATGTTGACTCGGTTGTGCGTCGGCGGTGGATGTTGCAGTTGAGGTTATTGTTGTAAATGGAATTCCACCTGTGGTTGAAGTCACCGTTTGGGTAGGTGTTGCATCAAGTTCTTTGGCTCCAGTGTAGACAACTTGGACTGTTAGAGCGTCGGCGGGTTGTCCTTCATAAGTGGTCCTCACGAGTGCTTGTGTGAATCCGCAGCCCTAGTTGGAAGTCAGTGGCCGTCACTAAACATGTTGTGGGGGGAGGCAATGACTTACAACTTGGAAAAAGCCGTTGTCGTAGATATTGTTGAAGCATCCCGCGGTTCCAGTGCAGGTGTAAACTAATGAATCATCAACATATGTCGTGTCGCTACCTGCGTCCCTGCAACTGGTATAGAAGAGGCAAGCCGATTTTGTCTTTGTCATATCACAGCATCCAACAACTCTCAAATCGGTATGCCACACACAAGAAGAGGAGGGTGAGCAAGTTGCTGGTCGTGCTGCGATCCCCTTGTCAGTATCTGGCCAATTCAATGTTTGTATACTAGATATAGTACTAACTTTGATCTGCCGCGACATAACCACAAGTTTCTGGTCCTACTGCATCGCGCTTCACAAGACTTGCTAATGGAGTAGTTTCAGGAACAATTGTCGAAGTGCTAAGGCGCGTTGGAGTATCAGTGGCTTTAGCCCCCTCCCAGTCCAATGCATTGACAAAGTAGGCGCACCATATCGCAAGGAAGAGAAGCACGAGTTGCCGCATCGTGACAGATCCAGTTGTTCAGAGCTTTGTGTATGTAGTTGAAACCAGCTTTGAATGCCGTCCGTGAAGTGTCAAACAGGCCACGAAGTACAATTAAAACCCAGCCTCCTAGTGTAGAAGGCGGAGCCGAATTTTCAGTTCCCAGTTAGCCAATGGCATGGTAAAATTTTAGTGAAGCAAAGGAGTGACTACAGTGGAAGTGAAAAAAGAGGACAAGGCTAGATGAACATTCAATCAAAATCACAAAGGATGACAACACCCAAATAATGTTTCCTTTCCCTTGCTTTCAACCCTACCACATGGTTTAAAATCCATTGGGGGTCTCTAATAGAAATCAATGTCTTTTGGCGGTTTCATCCATACAGTTTGTTACACTGAGTACTTCAACTTCCTAGTTGCACATACAAGGTAGTGAACGAAAACGGTTAACAAATCAAACCACCTGGAGTTGAGGCCTAATCATTTCGCAGCGATACTCAGTGGAACTTAATAGCAAAACAAAATCCAAATTAAACCCCAGCAACAAAACTTACAAAAACAAAAGTTTGAGACCAAGTTAGTAGCTGGAATCCCCCCTCTCTTCAGCATCCCATATATACACCAAAAGTTAGAAACGACTAAATTATAAATCGTAAACTAAAAGTTAGTATATAGTAAGTTACGAGTTAAGCTTCTCTTTTAATAATATTTTATAAATAGTATATTTTTAGAAAATTTTCTTTTTTCCTTAGAGCCTATTTATGTGACGGTTTCAGACCTGTCACGTGACTCCTCACCGCCTGGCAGAATCCTGTATATTAGCATCGTTCAGAGCTGTCTTCGCTCTTTACCTTTAGTTTTCGCGTTAATAACTACGAATAGACTACTTCTCTACTCTACTCCTACCTTATTATTATATTAAACTAAAGGTCACTCTTCTTATTAGGCTCTTAACCTCACTTCTATTCTAGCCTCTCTACTACTAACTCTACGACTCTCTTTTTTTTAAATAGCTTCTAGATATCTACGTATACGCTCTAGGACTCCCTTTTTAAACAGCTCCTAGATAACTACGTATATACTCTACGACTCTATAGCTTTAGTCCTCTTTATAATACTAAACCCCTTTAAATAGCTTCCTAGACTCTTTACTAGCGACTCTTAAATTAATACTAAGCTTAAGACCTCTCTCTAGCGTCTTTGGATCTCTCTCTCTAGTATCTTCGGATCCTCTCTCTCTAGCGTCTATAGACCCTCTCTCTCTTTCTTTAAATAGCTAGTATCTAACTACTCCGATAATAGACTCTAATATCGTATACTAGGTATATAACTTTAGCTCTCTTATTAAGAAGAAATATTAATACGCTTGTATAATCGACGCTTCGATAAGATAGCTTATTATAACGGTATACTATTATCCTAGACAGCTGAGAGTATCTGCTATATATAAGGTTTTAGTAGTTATTGTCTTATATTATCTATTTTAGAAAGGTTACGTATATTTAGACTTTTAGACATACTTTATAGAGTTTAGGCTTTTATATTAGCCGACGTATATCGTTATTCGGTTTCGTATCTCTTATATATTAGTATTATTTAGAGCTATCTTCGCTCTTTACTTTTAGTTTTCGTATTAATAACTACGAATAGACTACTTCTCTACTTTACTTCTATCTTATTATTATATTAAACTAAAGGTTACTCTTCTTATTAGGCTTCTTAACCTTACTTCTATTCTAGCCTCTCTACTACTAACTCTACGAACCTCTTTAAATAGCTTCCTAGACCTCTTATTAGTAACTCTTGAATTAATACTAAGCTTAAGACCCCTTTCTAGCTTTAGATCCCCTCCTTCTAGTATCTAACTCTTATCTAATATCTTCAGATCCTCTCTCTCTCTAGCGTCTTTAGACCCTCTTCTAATATCTTTGGATCCCTCTCTCTAGCGTCTTTAGACCCTCTTCTAGTATCTTCAGCTCCCTCTCTCCTCTCTCTCTTTTCAACTTTATATTAAACTAGTTCTACTATAAGATATAGAACGATAACCCCTTTCTAGGGCTACCTCTCTTTTTAAAAGATAACTCTCTAAACCTTTTCTAATTCTTACCTATATACTAAAAAACATAAAAGGTTCTAAAGAGACTTTTTAAATATAGACGATATATAGATAAGATAGAGATAAAAATATAAAGAATAAAATAATTAGTTAGCTAAGAGATAGAGGATAAAATTATAAGCGAACTTCGAAGTTAATAACTAAAATCCATCTCTAAACTCTTCTTAATCTAACCTTTCTTTATCTTTAAACCTCTTTTACTTAAGAGACACTACTACTTCTAATACCTTCCTACTACTTCTTAACTCTCGAATCAGATATAAATTAGTCGAAATATACTTTCTATTAAGACTAAAGAAGTAAGCTCTTAGCTAAGTTATTACTAGCTTTAATAATACTAACTAAATATTATCTAAAAGAGATAGAAGTAGAATAGAATTAAGAAGAAGATTACACTAAAGAAACATTCACTTTTCAAGTATAGCTATACTTAGAGAGATACTAGAGTTAGAAGAGTTCTTTTAAATATAAGCTATAGATAAGAAGAGATACTAAAGCACTTCGGTTTAGAATATCTCTCTATCTAGCTCTAAACTCTCTATAATCTAATAGCAACTCTTTCTTCGAAATCAAAAGATAAATAAGTCTTTAAGTACCTTAAAGAGAATAAGATAATATAACAACTTCAGTATCAACTTATTTAACTATCTGAAACTATCTCTTTTTATTATTCTAAACTTTAGATAGCATTTTTAACTTTAGTAATAACTTATTTAATTAGCTAAAACTACTTAATAACTTTAAAAATAACTTCGCCTTTAACTACCTAAAACCCTACTAACTCTAATAAGAGTCTTATATTCTTTACTTTCTTTTTACTTCTAGCTAAGCTAGAAGTTTTATTTAAATTTAAATCAGATATAAATTAGTATACTCTTAAAGTAAGCTCTTAACTAAGTTATTACTATTACCTATAACGTTACCTCTTAATATTTACCTCTAACTCTACTTTAAACTTTCTCTACTTTAAACTTTTTCTACTTTAAACTTTTTCTATTTTAAACTTTTTCTAATCTACTAGACAGATTAGACTATACTCTTTTAGCAAATACAAATACTTACTTTTAATATTAAAGGATTAGAAACAAAGTCTCTTTATAAGTATCTATAAAGTCGATTTAGAACTAATATCTCGCTTATAATAATTTTAATAGATAAAGTATCTACAAACTTAGGTTAGCTACGATTTAGACTCTAATCTACCTTCTTACTTATAATAAAATTAATAAATATAATAAATGCTTTAACCTCGACAATAATACTATAGTATTCTAATTTAACTCTAAATAATAAAAGAGAAGACTTAGAATAAGTCTTTTTTAAGAGAGAGGGATATAATAGTATACTATTATCCTAGATAGCTAAGAGTACCTACTATATATAAGGTTTCAGTAGTTATTATCTTATATTATCTATTTTAAGAAGGTTACGTACGTCTAAACTTTCAGACGTACTTCGTAGAGTTTAGGCTTTTATATTAGCTAACGTATATCGTTGTTCGGTTTCGTACCTCTTATATATTAGTATTATTTAGAGCTATCTTCGCTCTTTACCTTTAGTTTTCGCGTTAATAACCACGAATAGACTACTTCTCTACTCTACTCCTGCCTTATTATTACACTTATCTAGCTCGTTATCGGTTAATCTAAGCCTTCTACTATTAAGAAGCCTCTCTACGCTCTAATAAGAGAAGCCTTTTAAGTAGACCTTCTTACTTTTAGCCGCATTGTTTTCTACTAACTCTCGAAGCCTCCTTCTTCTCCTAATATTATAAAAGCTCTTAAAGCCTATACTTTAGTAATCGATAAAGTTATAGGAGTATACGCTAGTCGCTTAGTAGATTATATAGATCAGTATTAGAGAGAGAATATAGAGCGTTTTAGGCAACTTAGCGTATAGCTAGCACCTTACTACTCTTATAGAGCTGGCATCTTATAGCTACCTTAGTAGAAGGAAGAGCAAGGGTATAGGCTAGAAGACAACCGACTATATCTAGTCTATAGGTTTCTATAGAGCTCGAGAGCGAGCTCTACTAAAGAGAGAGAAATGTAACGGTTTTAGACCTATTATATAACTCTTTACTACCTAGTAGAATCCTATATATTAGTATCGTTCAGAGCTATCTTCGCTCTTTATCTTTAGTTTTCGTATTAATAACTACGAATAGACTACTTCTCTACTCTACTCCTACCTTGTTATTATAATTTAGCACGTATATATCTCAGCTATATACTACTAAAAAACATAAGATAATATATATATATATATATACTAATTCAATATATATACTAGTATTTAGTATACATTTTTAAAATCGATATAAATCCCCTATATAACCTTAAATATCTTAGTACATATATAAAAATAGAATATATACTACTAAAAAAAGATTTAAACCTCTAGAGATCTAAATCTTCAAAAATTTCTAAATATCTCTTCCTACCTACTAATTAACTAGTTTTATAATACTAGGTTATATATATATATTAACATATATACTACGAGCTAAACGATTAGTTAATATCTTAAGAAACACTTAATAAGAATCTACACTAACTTATACAAGGTCACTTTTTAGAGTATCTCGTCAAATGTCTATATCTATATTTAAATAATTTATACGAGCTAAACAGGCTCTTATTTCTTTTAGAAAATAGAAAACGAAGGGCCTGTTTGGCACGTATATAATTTACTTTAGATAAATAAGATTTGTACGCGAGTATAGAGTCAAGAGGAACTCGTATCTTTCTAACTTATATTATAGCTTTTTCACAAATATATTTAATTGCTGTTTAGCTCATCGTGTAAAGAATGAACCCTGCCTCTCTGTGATGATCTATCTCTAGTTTTTGAGAGAGACTTTAAACTTCGCGAGGCTAGCAGTTGAAAGGGTAGAAGGTCGCTCGCACCCCCCCCCTGGCAGTCTTCCCTCTTCATCCTAAGCACAGGTAGGAGTGAATGAAACCCAGTCGAAGCGAGGCGTGAATTTTTACACCTCAACCCTCAAACATTCACGTCATCAACTACCATTCACTTTACCACATCCCAAGGAAAAAAGGCGATCAAAGTAACAAATAAGAATTCATCATTATTTCAAGCCTCCCCCAGAGATGCGCTACCCCAGCCAGACCAGAAATCCACCTAAGCACTCCTTCGCTCAACCCAAGCCAAACCCAAGCTAAACCCAAGTCTAAGTATCCCAGACGACCCCCGCTAATGTATCCATCCTATCCAGCAAACAAGATACCACATAAAGTAAAAAGAAGAATACCAAACGCCCGCTCAATGATGCCCCAAAATGCCAAAGTGAAAAGCCTCCGAGACGCCCATTATTCCTCCCACATTCCAAACCCAACCTCTCATCCTTCCGGATTACAAGGCCCCGACCACCTTTCATCCTCATCCCAGCCAAGCCAACCACCCCAACCGACCTTTGTAAAAAGCGTATGCACGATCCGTGTACAAATAAATGTACAATTCCCCAATCCCCCTTTCCCCCAAACGCCGTCACACCCCTGACCCACACCCGCATCATTTAAGCCGCAACTGCAACATCCTCCTCTTCAATCTTTTTAGCAACCTCCTCATACCACAACCCATGCGCCTCCCGGTCCAGACCCCCCACCCGTCCAACCTCATCAACAATACCCCCCACTCTACTAACAAACTCAGGTAGACCAAGGGTAGCCAGACTCTCACTAGCAGTACTAGCGCTCCTAACCTTCTCCTTCTCCGTATTCGCCGCAAGCCTCTGCAAAACATGACCTCTCAGTCTCGTGAGAAGAAGTCTCATGACAGGATCTTTGAGATCTGAATTCGATGGCGAAGAGGAATCAGAAGTCGTAGGTTTCAAAATGATGATCCCCGCAGAACAACTAACAATCCTCGAAACAAGTTGACGAATGTGATTCTTCGTCGCGGCAGGCATACTCCTCGAGCTCTCGAGGGCGGCTTGGATGCCGTTCTGCGCACTCTCTGGATCCTTGGCGTTTTCGAGGACGGAGTAGATTCTTGTTGCTTCTGTTTTCCACTGACTTCTTACATCTCGTTTTAGCAGGTTCTTGCATTGCAATAAGATAGCGCCCGTGGTGACAATACGCAGAATGTCAACTCGGATTCTTGTTATACGTTCAGCGTCAAACTCGAGAGTTTCAGGGATGGGAATCGAAGAGTCCAGAGAGGTAAAGATGTCAGTAAGCATTTGAGCATACACCTTTTCAGGACCAGGGCGGTTCCGTGCGAGTTGAAGAGGATCGCGTTTAACAGCCTCAGCCATGACTTTATTCCTAGCTTCTCGCCATGCTTTCTCTGTAGCTTCAAGGTTGTTGTTTGTTTCCGCCATGATTTCAGCGAAGCGTGTGGTCTCGTATGCAGAAGCATGCTTGATAAGTTCAGGCGCGGCTTGTTGGAGCATGAAATTAGCATAATCAATCTGCATCAGATCCGAGGCGTGCATCAAAGCCTTGAGGCGATCGACTACATTGCCCTTTTGCATTCTGTTCTCAACCAGCTCTTTCATCTCAGCATCTCGGTAAGGAGCGCATAAGCGAGGAATGATGGACGCCATAAAGGAGAAGAACTTCTCGTACGAGAAAGAACCACTTTGTAACTCTCGAGCGACGACATCATTGTCAAGAGCCTCGCTAATGAGAATGTACATTGAATTCCCGGGTTTGAGAAGTCGTTGAAGCTTGCCTTTGATATTCTCGGCCATAGCAAGAACCCATGGTCCGCTATTTCCTTGGTCAAGATCTCGTTGCATGGAATAGAAGACAGCTTCCATGATAGCTTCTCTCTTCTCGAGAAAATCTTCTGGAATTCGGTATTCCCGATTGATTGCAATCTCGTGAGCGATGATTCGGTTATCTGGAAGCATGGTGTTGGCTATTCTTAGCTTTTCAGCATCAGTGTTTTGGGTCTGATTTCTTTGTGGCGTTGACGGCGGTGTTAGGGTTTGTAGTTGTGTTGTCACCGATTTCTCGGACACTGAAAGATCAGCTAAAACAGGAGCTTCAGAGGTGGTGGATTCTGCCGCTCTAGGACGAGAATCTCCAAGAGGTTGCTTGACGGTACGAGCTCGTCTTGCTTCTCTGATGGCGTTGGCAATCAACTTCTTCCCTTGAGCAGCTCCAGCAAGCTTCTTGATTCGAACCATCAGCTTCAGCTGGTTCTCTCGAATACCGTCACGGTATGAGTCGGTCACAGCGTCTTCTGTGCTGTCCTTGACAGATTGCCATATCGAATCCAACTCGACAAACTGCAAAACCATCATATCGATAAGAGTACTCGAGTCTCGAGCTTTCCATGCAATAAAGGCATTAAAGAAAGTAGCATACGCCTCCGAAAGGCTCGAAAGCTGTGGAGGCGGTGGTGTGTAATTATTTGCTGAAGTTAATCGCGATAGAACGGTCTCGAAGGAAATAAGTAAATCTCGTGCTTTGGCCACCAGATCCTGCAGCTGTGGATTAGCCAAATCATCTCTCCTCAAAGGCAATACTCCCACCTGCTCCTGTTCTCTACTGTCGCCCTTACTACTGAGAACCTGGGTAGGATGGCTCAGAATGAGAAAGGCGCTCAGGAATGTTCGGACAGCAGTCATCTCATTGACGGAGCCAGTCTCTCCCTCTTTCAGTCCACACATCCTCAAGATGCTTGCGGTGCTCACGAGAACCTTCTCCTGGGCTAGTAAATCAACCACTTCATCGAATGAGGTTTCCCGGACTCCGTCAATCGTCAATCCCAACTCGGAAAAGTCCTTGAGTGCCTTCCAACGCTGGTGGATTCTCCATCTTTGTTGTATCCTTGTAGCCGCTGTAGTTTCACTAATAGATTCGCGGATTTTCGGCATAGGAGATGTGCTCTTTCTGGGATGACTCGAGGATCGACCTCTCTTCGGATTTCCTCTATTCAAAATTTCCTCTCTCCTTCTCTCAGCCTCTGCATGCTTCTCCTCCATCTCCCTTCTTAATTTCTTGCCTTCAGCCTCTCTCTTCTCCTTCATGCTCTCGGCAATTCCCTTTGCTCTCTTGACTTCCTCGGCGCAACTGGCAACTATCTCAGCCAAATTCTTCTCTCTTGCTTGCTGGGCAGCCAAAGCTCTCTCCTCGCTATTGGTGGTGCTTCTCGGCGCGGCCTTTACCAATGCTGCCCTCAACCGGACCTTTTCCGCATGTGCTGCTCTATCCGCCAATCTAGCCTTTCGGTCTTCGAGAATGGATGCGCGACGCAAATGCTGGGCGATATAATTACTCTGGGGACCTGACCCATGCCTGCTAGAGACGTGAGATTGGTGTGAATGGGCGGAGGAAATGGAATTCCGGCGAGAGGAAGCAGCAGAAGACTTGCGACGGTTATTGGTAGGACGGTAGAATCGCGCGGCAATACGGGGAGGAGGCGTGTGTATTCGTATATCGTTGGATTCTTCGGTGATGAGATCCAAGTCTAGATTTCCGGGCATGTCGGGATCTGTTTGTTCAGTCGACTCTGCCAGGTTGCGATCGGGATCGCTGAGGTCATCTGAGGCGCGACGCATCTTGAATGTCGTTATTGTGTTGTCGTAAATAAATGGGAATGGTTCATGGGGTCAGGAACAAAGAATTGCTGGGAGCGGGGTGGTCTGGTCTGGTCTGCTCCGCTCTGCCCTGCTCTAGCTTTCTGAATGCAGAGTTAATCGTGGATTGGAGGTTTGGCGGGGCTGGGAAAGTGAATGTATTCCGACGGGACTCTGGGACCAGCGATGGTGGTAAAATGGGATGTTTGAAAACGGGGTGAAGATGGAAATCTTCAAGGGTAGATACAGAGAAGTGAAAGAAAGCAGATACAGTGGTGACGATGCTGGGAAATGGGGGAGGTTGGTCTTGTCAGTCTGTTGTCGCAAACGTCGAGTATCAAGAAACGAAGTATGAGGTGAAGCTGCCCTGCCCAGCGCTCTGACTCGGCGCAAGCACCTGCTGAGAAGTCTCACTGAGAAACCTGGAAGGGCCTAAGCTAAGCGCTAGACCGCATCCGCTTCGCCCGCCAAAATCATGACAGAGCATTCATTCTATTTTCCATGCACCGAAGCACCTAGAAGGGAATTCTGGTTATCGCAATCATATTAATTCTTACAATCATTTTGGTTATCAACCATACGTTAATATATTCTTAAATTCTTAATTCGACTGCTGAATGCCCTCGAAAGCGCATCCATCTCCATCACCAACTCTCGGCCTCGAAAACCGTTATTTGAAACAACCATGTGGCACGCAAAACCCATCATTACGGACATGTGCCAATAAATACGAGGAACGGAGTGTCGGTCGCGCATCACGCCTAAAAGATAATTATATCATCACTTTGCTATGGCTGTAATAACTAATAAGGCAATTTACAAAAACGGGATAGGAACATAGGAACATGGGATATTTAACGAGGGAATTGGGAAGATATTGGATTCCAGAAAGAGCTGTAGAAGGAAGCTTTATACGTCCTGTAGATGAGAAATTCTTCCGGAGGATGAGGTGACTGACTGACTGACTCAATTAGGTAGGTCGGGTGTGCGATGGGGTTAGTCACGAGGATCGTTCACTGAATTGGATAGGTAGGTACAAGCACGCGGTAGACAGAAAAAGCGGCAGTGTTCGTACCTATCTACATCTACATAGGTAGCTCGTGCTTCCAACCATCGAGGGTAAATCCAAGTACTCACCCTCTATACTTCGAGCAATTTGAACTTGTAACCTAGAAGGTTGGAACAACCAAGGTAAATTGTTGTAGAACCTTTTAATAATTGATTGGGATAAGGTAGGTAGGTAAGTCTTACGACTCTGATATTTACTACAACGTTTTCAGTCCACCGGGAGGCTAGGAACCGTAGCTTCAACATCCAGGTCTCGTAAGAACCATAAAGGAGAATTGACGGACTGGCCGTGAGGCGGGCGGGGTAATTTACGATCGCACGAACCGAACACATTCCTTCTCTCAAGTGCCATGCTTTACCAGTAAGCACAATAAG
Organism: Hymenoscyphus infarciens; assembly: GCA_001414345.1. NCBI lineage: Eukaryota > Fungi > Ascomycota > Leotiomycetes > Helotiales > Helotiaceae > Hymenoscyphus > Hymenoscyphus infarciens. The sequence continues at coordinate 104,262 of LLCB01000021.1, read as the reverse complement.
ATTCAAAAGGAAGGAGCATTTTGAGATAACCGAACCCAAAGAGACAGAGACGAGGTCTGTCTGTCATTGGATGTGGTGGACTAGTCCAAGCTCGAGCGTGGGTATATCACTCCTAAAGGATTTCCATGCGGAAGTTTAATCTCAAGTAAGCAAAAGGAAGGCCTAGAACGAATTCAAGACCTCACGGGGTACGGTGGATGAAGAGAAGATGATGGGGCTAAACGAATGTATTGACAGTCTCTACAGCTAAGGTAATGAACGCAAGAACTCACTTGTCAATTTTTTTATTTTTTTTAAGAAAAATAAATCTCTCAAACCATCAAGTCCGACCACCTGCTTTTATCTCTGAAACGCGAAGAAGAAGAAAAATTGTCATACCCAGTAGACTGTCCCACAAACCCATCTCGCTTCGCAATAATATTGGGGAGAGGGGTTTGGTATGTGATAAAAAACAATATATACTACGAATCGTAAAAGCGATATATTGTCAGGGCCCTCCATGAAGTTGTCCCAATAAGATTGCGCCAAATCATCTCATCAAGGTGCTCATCAAACAAAAAGACTAAAAAAGGAAATAAAAAAGTGAAAAGGAAAAAAAGTAAATGCACAGAAGAGAACCGAAAAAAGATTTCTCTTTTCCTTCTAAGTACCAACAAGAACATATAAGATTTGCCTCCCCTTGGACACGCCCCCCCCCGGCCTTAAATTTCCTCCCCTTTAACCAACTCCGTGCAATCCTTGTCCTCCAATAGATTAACATGTAGACTTTATTCATCGCAGTCTATCAAGGTACTTTAAATTAATTTTTTAGTACTTGAGGATTGGTGCTCCAGTGCCGGATGGCTTGGACTTGGAGATGAATCCAGATGGGAAGACGGAAGAGCATGGCTTCTTGGTGGTGGTGGCATCAGCAGTACCGTTTCCGTATGGGCCAGCCGTGGTGACTGGGAGAGGGACAACGGTGGCGGTTGAGACGATATCAGCGTCGGATCCGGAAGGAGCGGCCTGGATACCGGCGGCTCCAGTGGCAGAAGCTGAGGCTCCTCCAGCGATTGGGGTGGCGGTCTAGCAGTGTTTGTTAGCTTTGTATTCAAATTTGAAGCGAGTGATGAAAACTTACCACGGTGACGGTGGAGAGAGCAACGGTAACAGTGACTGGAGCACAGTTTGCGGCTCCGGTAAGAGAACCAGAGTTTCCAGAGTTGCCTGATGCAGATGCAGAGTTGTCTGATCCAGACCCAGATCCATTTCCAGAGTTGCCAGATCCTGATCCAGTTCCAGAGTTGCCTGAAGTTGCAGCACCTGATGAAGCTGGGAGGACGGTGACGTACTTGGTGGAGGTAGAAGTTCCGCTGAGCGTGGTGGTTCCGGAAGATGAACCGGGAGCAGCGCCCTCAGATCCTGAGTTTCCTCCAGCACCAGCAGACTTGGTGGCATAGACGGTTGCGGTTGAGGTGTGCTTGATGGTGGTGGTGATAACGGTGGTGGATGAACCGGTACCAATGGTGTAGGTGAGAGTGGTGTCTGATTGAGGACCCGCGGCACCTCCGTTTCCAGATCCAGATCCTGAACCAGTACCGGTGGAGAGAGGAGTCGACGGCTTGCTGGTGATACCAGCTCCCTCGTTACCTCCGACCGTCTTGGATGGGGATCCTGATGGGAGAACAGCTCCTCCTGATGGAACGGCTCCGCTTGGTGCAGAGACACCGCTCTGGACACCGGCGTTTCCGCTGGCAGATGCGCTGGCAATGCTTGATGAAGAGCTTGCTGATGCGGAAGCAGATGAGATGACTGAGGAGTGGACAGCTGATGCCTCGGCGACTGGGCAGACAGTCTAAAGTTTGTTAGTTTACTGATCTCTCAAAAACATCATTTTATTAAACGTACGGTAGTGAGAGCAATGACTTCGGTCACGACGACACCAGCAGAAGCGGAGTTGCGTGCTGGGCAGTTGGTAACGGTTGCGGCACAGCTGGTGATGGTGTGGACTTGAGTTTGGAAAACAGTCAAAGTGGTAGATGGACCGTCAGTGCCATTCAATTGACGACGGTGGTGGAAGTGTTGAGGAGCGCGTTGGTTGGCGGATGCCAAAGCCGCGAAAAGGGCTACGGAAGCGACGGTGAACTGCATGTTGATAGATTGGGGTGATTTGGTGGTAGATAGATGATGCAATGTATAGACAGGTTTATGTGACTTTTCAAAGCACTCAATGCTTCCTTTCCAAATTTACAACAAGTAGCGATTCGTTGAACGTTCGTTTGGGGTATATTTGCTTGCGAGTTTCTCGGTATAGACAGTAGGGGTGAACGAGCGAAAGTCGATTCCGCAAACAAGTATCTCTAAAGAGTGACTGAAGGTTGAAAATGAGAAGGTAACTGGTTGCAAGAGCGACTGTAAGGACTGTGGTGGTTGGAGAGACCGTGGTGAGGAAGGAAGAAGAAAAGGAGCAAAAAACGCAGCGGGAGGCTCAGTCAAAAGGGCAGCGCGGATTACGATGAGCAAGGATGTTCAACGCTAATTCAGGATGTGCGCAGGCGCCGAGCGAGGGGGCCTTGCTCAGGGGGGGGAGGGGATGAAGTCAAGGGTGACCCCCTGAATGCAGGTACCAAAACGCTGGCCAATCTCAAGTTGCGAAAAGCTGGCAGGGAGGAGGTTCAGGGAGGGTAAGGGAGGACAACGGTGCTCAAGGAGGTACGCAAGCCATTTAGTGGTTGATGTGAGGGAGATAGTGGCAGTCAAGTCCACAAGCCCCAGTAAGGTGGTCATGTAGGGGGTTCGCTTGAGCTGGAAGATGTTTTCTGGGCGAGCACCGTGGCACTTGGCCCACGGGTTGCGCAGAGATTGGGTAGAATTGATTGGTGAGAATCTTCCAGGGCCTTCAGTGACAATTCGTGAATGGTGGATCGACAGGCGCATTCCCACTTAAAACGAGATGCGAGAGTTGTTCAATGGTGTGTTGATTTGACCACGACAGGCAGTTGAATCCTTCTACCCGCCGACCCAACGGCGTAACGAGATGAAAATTACGCCAAACGGGTGTTGTAAAACGAGAATGCTCGGAACTGCCATGATCAAAGGGGCTTTGGCTTACATTACCTTGCCCGACAGCCTCTCAAGCTACACATATTGTAGATTGCGGGGCTCCCGTGTGGGCATTGAAGATGAACGCCTATCTTTAGCGGCCGGGATTGTGCAAACGCAATCTCCCACCGAAATCAACGACTCCGCTGTGCTGATGACGCCCCGGAGATTATTAGGAGAGGCATTTATTTTGGCCTTTCCTGTTTCAACGTGACAACAACGAAGGAAACGAAAAAGTACGGGGTACACGCAATGAAGACGACGACGACGACGACAACCCTTTTGGCGCAGTAGCGAGGTTCGAGAAGCGTTTGTTGTGTTGAAAGATCAGCCCCCTTGATACTCAGGTTTATGAATCCCCAGTAGGCACACAATGTGTAAACCTATCGCGATGAGCGAGGCGTATATACGAGGAAATATATGTAAAGAATGTCAGCACCAGCAACCAACTCCATATAAACTCGACCTGAACTCCCTGAACTTGTCACTGTGACAACTAGAGGCGAGCGAGCGCCTGGCCTGGTACGGCGTGTGGGGCTGTAAAAGGCTCAATTCATTTGACAATCTGACAGCCAGAAAAAGACCTCATCACCATCACCATGAATACTAGTAGCGTCCTTTCAACTCGATCTCCGTCAATTGCGGCTTCGAGGCTTCGCAACGGCACTTCGAGATTCGGACTGCGGGGTCCCACTGGTGATCCTGATCACCGTCCTGTGCCGGCGTAGATATTTAGAGTTCAAAACGAAGATGTGCTGCCATCCAATGTTCTGGGCTTCCAACAGCTTTCAGTTCGCCTTGTTGTGGCATCGTAGACGCGAGAAAGTGGCAGCCCACAGTGGGAAGAAACCAGTGGCCAGCAATCACCCTGAAGGGCTTTCGAACGGGCGAGAAACAGGGAGAAACGGAGAAACGACAGTTCAACTGCACCTAGAAAAAACGGAATCGATTGCAGTAGCGGGGATGACAGCGACGAAGATGCCACCGCGATGCAGCATTTCAATGACATCTCGCACGACATGATTACACCAGCACAAGCACGTAAAATGTTACAAACACCACATGTCCACATGTCAAGTTGGAAGGAGAAGACGGTGAGTCGGACTCTTTTCGGTGAGCTGAAGTTGAAGCCATCATCACTTTCCATTGGGCTGGATGCCGTGCAGGTGAGCTGGCATTGTTGCTGGTCACGTGTACATGTACTGCACATACCCTTCCGCCCTCCCCTAAACTCCAAAACACCACGTTTTGTTCTCCAACCCCAAATGTCATCTTCATTTCCTTCACTCTCGCCGCAGCTCAACCGTCGCCTGCAGATTGCTTCCAATCTCTCATGATTCATGAAAAACGCAACTTCAAAAACAAAAACACCAACATTCGTCATCCAGACAATTTCCGTGCCTGCTTGACAGTCCGGGATAACGGTGCATACCACGTTTCATCTGAATATCTGTGCTCAATGGCCTCCCCGTCTGCACCAGCCATGCCTGCCTCGAAACCTTCTCGCAGGGAAACCATTTCAATAACCAGAACGAAACAAGGCGGCTCGTGGAGACCAAACACCAAATCCAAGATGAGATCATTTCAGAGATTCGAAATTCTCATCGATGTGATTGTGATGGAGAATTCTCTCCTCGCATGCCCGAAATGAGGACGAGCCAACACAGCAGCTCCAATCTTGCGTTACTTGAATCCCTCCGTACAGTACAATGTTCGGAAAGCACCGCCATCATCACCGTGACAAGATCAGAATTCGGCATCTCAAATGCCCCAACCCAACCTCCTTTAACATTTCTGTCATCACACAAGCTTTCTCACGCCCTCGTAGCCTCGCCTCGTAGGGTTCGCATGTCGTCCTTCTTTTTGACAGATAAAACTCCGTCCCCAAAAAACCAAAACTCGACCCTGTCCCCCTGGCTACACAGCCTGCCATGCACTAGGCTTTTGGGCTTCGCGGATTCATTTTTCGGTATTTTTTGGGGGGCCTTTGGTGAACGCTTGATTCTCTGGCACAGGTCCGGAACTCGTCATTTATTTTCCATGGCATAATCAAGGTCTCATATATTTGTCTTCCGGGCGTGTGCACGATAGGGATGCTTATTCTTACGTTTCGTAAAGCAATACGAAACGCTTATTTAGCGTAAAGCGTAATATAGCTGTTGGCGTTATTATAGGATAAATTTTAGGTATAAAAGTATATAAATATAGTACTGAAATATAGCCTTTTAGTATAAAAAGTAATGATTTATATTATAATTATATAGAATAATTAAAGCTATTCCTAAATTCGTCATTACTCCTGTTATCTTTATCTTTATCTTCGTTATATATATTATTATCTAGGAGTAAATCCTTTATATTTAGTAATATATCCTCTCTATCCTACTTCTATACTACTTTATCTTAATCGGTTTCGCCGCTTATATAGTATAAACTTCTATAATTTATATAGATAAAGATAAGCTTATCTATTCGATTAAGCTATATACGAGCTTAGAGCTGAGTTTATAAGAAGTTTTATATAGAGAAAGATTATTTAGATAATATAGAATTCATAGTAGTATTAAGAAGTTTAAGAGCTAGTTTTAAAAGGTCTAAGGTGTAGATTCTCTATTATAATTAGCTATAATTCTAGTAAGAAAATAAGGGTTATATAAACACTAGTGCTCTAAAAGGCCTTTAGATTATCTATAAACTTAACCTAGTATAGTCTTATAATGTTAAAAGCACCTTTTAAAGTAATATAATCTAAGTATTATATATACCTATCTAGGCTAGCTAACTCTTAAATAAACGTTTCTATTTACTCCTTATACTTTAGTAAAAGATCCTACCTTTAATTCTCTAGTATTAGTATATATACTACTAAATAAATAGGTAAAAGCTACTTCTCTATATAAGATTCTCAGTTGTTATAACCAATTTAGCAGAAGTATTTAGAGATTAAAGAAGACTAAAAAGACATGCTATTAGCGCTAAACTATTAGAAGTAAGAATTAAGTTTAATCTAGCGAGGATATATAAAGTAAAGCCGAGTACGATTTAATTTAGACATCTTCTATAAAGTATAAATAGGCTTTACTATAAATATAAGCGCTTTAAGTTTCTACTACTAAGTATTACTCTATAAAAGTATATACTAGTCTATCGTCGCTCTCTCTAAAACTATATATATTTATAATACGAGTTTAGACGATTTAATAGATTCGAGCTAATAATATATAGTACTCTAGCGTATTTTAATAGTTTAGATAATAGTACAAACTTTACTAGTAGTTATAAATATATAAGATCGAAGAAAGCCTAGCTCTTTATATAAGCGAGAAAAGAAAGATAATAAAGCTATAAAACCCTTATAATTAAACACCTCTATCTTACTCTTAATCTATTATTTATTAGTATTCTTTCCTAGCTAGAAGAGATCTTTAAAAATAAGTTAAAGACTATAAGAATTATAAGAGATATAGTAAATGTAAGAGGTCTCTAAAGAGATGTAAAGAATCTTCTAAACTTTATACTAAGTAGAATCAGTATTAGTAGAGAAGGAGGTTCATCTATAAAGGTTATTCTATATAATCTTAAGTATATACTTTTATATATTTACCGCTATTTAATCTATACTAGCTTTAATAGTACTAACTAATGTATTTTTCTAGTAATATAATATACTATTAGAGGTTAGAAAGGAGGTATTTTTAATATAATCTTTTAAGATATTAGAAGAGCTATTACTAATAATCTAGAGGTAAGAAGCTTTATTAGTAACTTCTTATACTTATTCTTTTACCTTATTATAATACTTATTAAGAAGCTAAGTTAAGAGTATCTACTAATTTAGAGGCTTAAAATTTACTAGCTTAAAGAACTCTTTCTACTATAGTATCTTAAACTATATAAAGTTAGTAGTTAAGGTAAAGATAGCTATAGCGAAGACATCTTTAGTAGAGCTTTCTTTTATATAAAGAAACTTCTTAATACCTAAAGGAGTAGATACTAGAGCTCTATTCGCCTTCTCTACTAAGTATATTAAGTACTTCTTAAGATAGCGCTTATAGAAGGTAGTTATATTCTAGGCTCTAGTAAGACTATAGAACCGATATTTAGCTTTATTAACACCTCTAATATTCTCTATCTTAATAAATTAGGCTTTTACTTTAGTATCGAGGTTATAGGCTCTTTAGTTTAATATTATAGGAGTACTATAAGCTAATATTTATACTATTATAAGAAAATGTTATTTTAAGAAAGAACTCTTAAAGTATAAAAATTTTTAAGTAAGTAGAGCAAGTACTAGCATGTGATAGGAAATAGAGGCTTCTTATTAGCTTATAAAACTCTTAGTAATATAATAAAGCATATAGCTTATTTAGCCTTACTTTATGCTTTATTCGTATTGCACCTTAGCTTTTCGTAAAGCTAACATCCCTAGTGCACGAGGAGGCTGAGATCGTACCGTTTCATGCGCCTCTTTTCTCGTCCTCCCCAAGTGGGGAATCCAACACGAGAGAAGCGATTACTACCTGCTCAGTCATCTTGTCTTTCGATTTCTCGGTCTCGAATTGCATTTCCAAAACGCATTGCTTCTAAATTTACCTAGGAGAAGACGGCATTGCCGCTATGTTGCCATGTTGTTATATGAACAAATATAAGTCTCTGAATCTTTATGCTCCTCTGATTTATAGCGAGAACGCCGGAATACCGGTACAATTGCAAGGACCAAGTTGGATGTCGGGGGTGCGAAGTTGGCATTTCTTCTGTACCAGTTTCAGATAAACAAGCAAGGCAACTGTCTGAATCAGTGAAAAGAAGGTATCACCAGAGAGCTATCCTATCAGCTCGCCTTGCCAATCCAAAGTCAAGTGACCAAGGTATTAGGAGAAGGTACAAGATAGGTAAAATGCAAAGCTAAACAACGTCTTCATTCTCTGGTATTTCTGACATTCGCTGCGGAATTGAAATGGAACCTTCGAATAATGAATTGCTACATGGCCCGTGTAAACTTACGTGCAGCTAATTCTCTATTCCGGATGTTTGTTGGCAATCAACATACTGCAACCTACCTACGCTAGCCTTCCAACTTCCCACATCCAAGCACAATGTCCTACAAAGTCTATCTAGTAGATTACATAGGTCTCGAAACCCACGAGTCCGGCCCCAAAACCGGATTCCTCTACCAAGTCACGGGAAACATCCAGACCGGAATGGATTTTGAACACAGAAAAGAGATACAACCCGAGTTGACGGAGAATTTCGGTGGGAGAAAGGAGTTCCTGGGTGTTGTTAAGAGAGAGGATTATGGAAGTGTTAGGCGCGTTGTTGAAGGGGTTTCTAGGTTGTCCGCCGAGGAAACAAGTTGAGAGCGCGAAGAAGATTTACCCCACAGAGCCGTTGAGGAGGTGTCAGGAGTGGACGGCGGAGACGATTGGGGCTTTGAGAGGGGTTGGGTTATTAGAGTGGGAACACTCAACTTCGACTCTCTATAGCACTCTCTCTACGAAAGCAAGATAAGTATCTAGAACACTCTCTTAATATATCTAGTATACTCTAACAAGGGTTTTTATCCCTGTAAGTAAGCTAGCTAGGATTAAAAAGTGGAATTTGATAATAGTAATCGAACTCTTTCTAAGAGAAGTAAGTACTATAGGCGCTAGCTTTATAGTTTTAAAGTATTTTAAGAGGCTATAGAGGTTACGTATCTTCTTTTAAGAAATAGTTAGTACTCTTAGTATTTAGAAATAGCTTTATATTATGCGATTATCTAACTACTCTCTTCTTTTTTCGCTAATTCTCTACTTTTATAAAATCGCTTCTTTTAAATAAATAAGTAACGAAATTCGACGTTTTAAGCAAAGTTTACTACTTCGCGCGCTTATATATATATACGCGTCTATAGATAAGCTTCTAAATTCCTTACTTTCGAAGTAACTTAGAAGAATCTATCTATATTGAAAAGATTAGAGAAAGAGAGAGTAGAAGTAAGTAAAAGCGTCGAATTTAAAATTTAAAACGAAGCTTTATTAATTATATAGTAATTAACTAATTTACTCTCTAATTAATTCAAAAGAACTATTTTACTCTCTAATTAATTCAAAAGAACTAATTTACCTCTCTTACTAAAAGAGAGGTATTTAGATTAGAAAAGAGAGATATTCTAGTTAGCTAAATATTTCTATTATTTATTAGTTTTAATATATTAATATACTAAAAAATAATAAATATAATAAATTAATCTACTTCTATACTATCTACTTTCTACTTCGTAAGCTACTTCGTAATAGCTTTATTCGTAATAGTCTCTTACTCTTACTCTAACTATTAGCTTTATATATACTATAGATAAGATACTCTTTTATATACCTTCTTATAATAACTAGGTCTTCTTAGAAGCGCTTTATAATAGTCAGTTCTGGTTTCAGACCTGTCACGTGACTCCTCACCGCCTGGCAGAATCCTATATATTAGTATCGTTTAGAGCTATCTTCGCTCTTTATCTTTAGTTTTCGCGTTAATAACTACGAATAGACTACTTCTCTACTCTACTTCTAACTTATTATTATACGCTTTCTCTTAATAAACTAGAGTACTAGTATATTAGTAGTTATAATAGTATATCGTCTTATATAGCCGATATTACGTAGTATATACCGTATATATTAGCTTTCAGTAGTTGTTATTTTATATTATCTAATTTAGAAAGGTTACGTACGTTCGTACGTCTATCTAGACTTTCGGACGTACTTCGTAAGGTTCGGGCTTTTATATTAGCTGATATATATCGTTGTTTAGTTTCGTATCTCTTATATATTAGTATCGTTTAGAGCTATCTTCGCTCTTTATCTTTAGTTTTCGCGTTAATAACTATAAATAGACTACTTCTCTACTCTACTTCTACTTTATTATTATATTAAACTAAAGGTCACTCTTCTTATTAGACTTCTTAACCTTACTTAGTATTTTAGGTTTCCTCGTCTAATCTATTATTCTATTCTTTCTTAATAATCCTTCTCCTTTCTACCTCTATTTTAAGACTATTCTACCTAATCTTATTCTAATATATTACTTCTCCTAGCTACTCTGATTCTATTCTAAAATTTGTTCTATCTATTCTTTTCTATCTAAAGTATTAAGGTAGCCTTTCCTAGCCTATAGAGGAGGCTAGGCAAGGTATATACTAGCTTTAAATATATTATTTATAGTATTATTAGTAGATTTAGCAGAAGTAGTACTATCTAAGAAAAGTATATAATATTAGTCTCTAATTAGTACTTAAAAATAGAGGTTTTACTATAGTAAATTAAGTACTTAGTAGAGTACTTAATTTAGTACTATTTACTCTTATTTATATTTAAGCCTTAACTAGTTTCTAGACAATATATTAATAATATTAATTATACCCTCTAATACTTATATTATATAATAATATAAGATATATATATTATATATTACTTCTCTTATTATTTATTATCTTAATTATTACTAATATAAACTACTCTTTTTTCTATAGACGTCTTAGCCTAGCTAGTACTTAAATACCTATCCCTTCTTAGTCTACCTCTTCTTAATCTACCTCTTCTTAATCTACCTCTTCTCCTTTTTAATTATTTAAGGCGATTATTATTAATAATAGTAAATCTAATCTTATAATAGCAATATTTAGTAAAACACTTATACTCTCTAAGTAGGAAGTACTATTAATATATATACTTAAAGTAGTAGTAGATAATACTATATTTAAGCTTATATTAGCTTAAATCTCTAGAGAGTATTAAGAAAAGAGAGGTTACTTTTACTATATTAAGTATAATCTATATAAACCTAAAAAGTTAAAGAAGAGTATATAGTACTAGAAATATACTTTAGAATTAATCTATATAAGTAAAGGTTAGTTTAAACCTTTAAGAGAGAGTATTTATAATTAATATACTAATAACTTTAAGATCCTAACTCTAAAAGTTAATACTAGTATAATAGACGCTTTTAAGAGTATATTTAGTATTCTAAGGTTTAGTATCTTATAATAAATTTAGAGAATAAAGTAACATATCTTTAAATTAAGTATAGTATTATAAAGAGTAGTAGGAAGACTCTATAAGAGTATTTAATAAAAGAGGAGGCTATTAATAATATTATAAATACAATAACTTATAAAGAGAAGAAGAGAGTAGTAAATCTTATCTTAGCTATTAAATTTAAACTTTTTAAGAATATGTTAATTACTTAGATTATAGTATACTAATTATTAATATCTATTACTATTAGTAGTATATTTATAAAGCTTTTCTAGACTATATACTCTTTTATTTATAAGTTACTCTCTAGCTTTTCTAGTATAATATAAGAGTAGATTATTAATATATTTAAATATTAGAAGTAGTATATAAAAGAGGACCTATACTAAGTAATTAGTAAGATATACTTCTCTTTTAATCTCTAAACGTTACTTAATTATCTTATACTAATAAGAGTAGTAATATACTATATAAACAAAAGTAGAAGAAACTAGTTAGTAAGTAGTGTTATTCCTAGCCTTATATATATAAGCCTATCTCTTTTATTAATATTATTTTCTTATTATCTACTATACTAATTTAATTCCTTTTTAGATATTTAAGTAGCTCTTATAATATACTACTTAAATATCTAAAAAGTTATTACTTTAATAGTATTATTAATTTAATTTTAATTATATAATATAACTTAAGTCTAAGATATTAGAGCGTATATAAGCTCTAATCCTAGCTAGATAATAGGTCTTAGTATTCTTAAAATATTATAAACTAGTTTAGAACTAATAATTTATTTTCTTAATAACTACTATACTTCTTTATAATGTTTTTATACTTCTAAATAGCTCTAAACTAGGGCTATTTAATAATATAAAAATATTATAAATAAGTATAATAGTTATTAAGAAAATAAACTCTAAGCTTAACTAAAAAGTCCTAGTTTTATAGACTCTTAAGCCTTAAAAGTTAGTACTTTCTAGCTAACTTTAGGTATTACTTTTAGACTCTTATTATAATCTAATAACTTAAAAGCGTCTATATAAGAGAGAATTAAGTAGAGTTAGTTATATAAGTTATTAAGGAGTATAATATAGAGTATAAAGTAGGCTAGTTTATAATTAATAATATACTAAATAATAATACTTATCTAGATATTATTACTAAGAGGTTCTTATCTTATCTTACTCTTAAATAATAAAAAGCATAATATTTATAATACCTTAGATATGTTATAAATCTTAAAGCGAAAGCCTTCTTTTATAAGGCTGAATTTAATACCTTTAAGGTAGAAAGTAATAGTACTAGATTAAATTCTAATTTAATTAAGAAGCTAAATACCTAGTGAAAGCGTAACTCTATTAATAAGCTTTATAATATTATCTATTATATTATGAGATTACTTTAATAGTATTAATAATTCTAAGTTATAGAGAACGATTCTATAGCTTTTAAGAAGTCTTATAATTACTTATAATTAGTAGAAGATAATACTACTTAGTAGAATTCTTTCTATTCTATAATCTAATATACCTTATAAGTATAGAGCTAAATCGACTTATTTTACTTATATAACTCTAGTACTATTTATAAGAGTAATTATAAGGTAAAAGCTGTTTAAGCTAAACGATAATAAGACGATTATAATACTTAATTATCTTATAATATCCTTACTTCTAGTAATTAAGATACTCTTAAAGAAGTTATATAAATTCTAAAGCCTTTTTATAACTATATAATATATATATAAAGTATTAAATAGTCTACTAATTAAGATATAGCTTCTAATTATCTTGTTATCTTAAATAGATTAGTAGAGTATATATGTAATATATAAGATAAATTTAAGATATAAGATAATAAAGATTATATCTACTAATACTCTAATAATTACTAGATAAAGATTAATAAATACTTTTTTAAAACTAAGAATACTTTAATATATTATACCTTAATTATAACTACTTCTAAGATAAAGTTTAAGTAGTTTTAGTATAAGTAGAGAAATATAAGTTAGTAGAAAGATATAAACTATCTAGATTTATAGATATTATAAGCTAATAAATATATTAGAGAGGTTTAGGTAGAATATAAGGATCTTATAATACCTTAAGATAATAATACTAGAGGTAAAAAGGCTTGGTTACTAGACAACTTTAAAAGAGATATAAATATAGTTATAATATATAACTCTATAGAGGATAATCCTCTTAATACGTAGTTCTACTAAAAGCTCTTCTACTTTAATATATATAAAAGTTTATCTTAATACTAGTATTATATACTTAAGTTAAAAGCTATATATTACCTTACTTAATTAGGATTAAATATAGCTTTAATTCCTATAATAAGTAGTAATTATAAAAGAGTATTCTCTTAAGCTAAACTACTTATTATAAGGTAAAGGAATCACCTTTAACCTAATATAATAGAAGTAACTTAGTACCTTTAAGTATAGATTATTATAAACTAAAAGTTATAAGAGAAGTAGAGAGAAAAGGACTTAGAAAATAAGTAATAAGATAAAGAGAATTAGGTTATTACTAATCTACTAGGATAATACTATAATTTAGGTATAATATCTCGTCTTTTAATAGCTTTAATAATATTATTATTTTTAATACTTCTTAAATTAGTCTATAATATTAGTACTTTTTATTACTTTTTACTTATTTTAATATTTTTTACTTATACTTCTTATTTTATCCTATCCTCTCTAGTACCTCTCTTTACCTAGCTCCCTCTTTTAGTCTTCTTTATCTCTCTTATCTAAATTTAGTATCTCTCTTACTTAATTTAGCCTAGCCTATAAGTAAAATTAGCCTATCCTCTCCTTTCCTAATAGAAAGGGGTAGCCTATCCTCTCTAGAGTGCTAGGCTAACTAAGACGAGGAAACCTAAAACACTAACCTTACTTCTATTCTAGCCTCTCTACTACCGACTCTACGAATCCCTTTAAACAGCTTCCTAGACCCCTCGCTAGCGACTCTTGAATTAATACTAAGCTTAAGACCCCTCTCTAGCTTTAGATCCTCTCCTTCTAGTATCTAACCTCTCTCTAGTATTAGACTCTCTTCTAATATCTAACTACTCTCTAGTATTAGACTCTCTTCTAGCATCTAACCTCTCTCTAGTATCTTCGGATCCTCTTCTTCTAGTATCTTCAGATCTCTCTCTCTAGTATCTTCAGATCCTCTCCTTCTAACGTCTATAGACCCTCTCTCTTTTAACTTTATATTAAACCAGTTCTGCTATAAGGTGTTAAACGACCTTCTAGAGCTACCTCTCTTTTTAAAAGATACCTCTTATTCGATTCCTCTCTAACCTAATTCGTATACTGAAATAATAAGAGCTTAGCTCTCTCTCTAAAGAGATAATCGAGACTTCTCGAATTTAGACGTTATATAGACGATAGATAGATAAGATAATAGTATAAAAATAAAGAATAAAACGATTAATCACACCTCTAAACCCTTACTAATCCGACTCTTATTATTACTCCTTTGCTTTTAAAGCTCGAATTTAGACCTCTTTCGCTTATAAGCCTCTACCTCTAATACCTTCTTACTACTTCTTAAACCTCGAATCAGATATAAATCAGTCGAAATACACTTTCTATTAAGATAAAACTTAAAAGCGAGCTCTTAGCTAAGTTATTATTATCTTTATTAATCCTAACTGAATATTATCTAAAAGAGATAGAAGTAGAATTAGAAGAAGATTATATTAAAGAAACTTTTACTAACTTTAAAAGGTTACTTTTCAAGTATAGCTATACTTAGAGAAATACTAGAATTAGAAAGGTTCTTTTATATATAAGATAAGACAACTCTAGATAAGAAGAGATACTAAAGCACTGAATATTTAGAAACGACTATATCTATCGATATTAGTACTTTAGTTTAAAATACCTCTCTCTTCTTATCTAATATAGAACCGAACTCCCTATAATCTAATAGTAACTCTTTCTTTGAAATCAGAAGATAATTAAGTTCTTAAGTACTCTAAAGAGAACGAGGCAGCCTATAAGCCTAAGCAACATAGTTTATATAATAGTATTAATAAATATCGTACCTAAAACTATACCTCTTTTTTATTGTCTTAAACGTTAGATAATAATTTCAACTTTGATAACTCGGTAACAACTTCGCCTTTAACCCGCCGAAACTACCCCTTTTATTATCTTAAACTTTAGATAGCAAAACTTTGATAACCTTCGGTAACAACTTCGTCTTTTAACCAGCCGAAACTACTCCTTTTATTATCCTAAACTTCAGATAGCATTTTTTAACATTCGGTAACAACTCTTTTAACCAGCCGAAACCACCCCTTTTATTATCCCTAGATACTTAAACAACAAATTTTAGACTTTAATAATATTTAGTAACAACTCTTTTTATTTTAACTAGCTAAAACTTATCCTAAACTTTAGATAGCATTTTTTAACTTCGGTATTAAGTTTATTTAACCAGCTAAAACCCTACTAACTCTAATAAGAGTCTTATAGTCTTTACTTTCTTACTTTCTTTCACTTCTAGCAGAGCTAGAAGTTCTTTTTCATCTAAATTCAACTCAGATACGAATCAGTACACTCTCGAAAGGATAGTAACCTCTTAGCTAAGTTATTACTATTATCTACAACATTATCGACTTTTCGGTTCAGACTTTACTCTGAATACCTGCCGACCTAAGTTCAAACGAACTTTCACTTTTTTTCATTTAAATTCTTCGAATCAGATACGAATCGGTACACCCTCGAAGTAAACTCTTAGCTAAGACATCACTGTCACCTACAACGTTACCTCTTAATATTTGCCTCCGACTCTACTCTAAATTCACCTTCGAGTTTTAAATTTTTATTCTAAACTTTTTTAGACCTACACTCTTTTAGTAATTTAAATCGGATACGAATCAGATACAAATTAGTACGCTCTCGAAGTATACTCTTAACTAAGTTATTACTACCTCTTAACTAAACGACTTCCGACTCTACTCTAAATTCACCTCTAACCTTTAAACTTTTTAAACTTTTGAACTAAACTTTAAACTTTTTCCGACCTACTAGACAGATCGGACTATACTCTTTTAGCAGACGCGAATACTTGCTTTTAATATTAAAGAAGTGGAAACGAAGTCTCTTTGCAAGTATCTACGGTTACGATTCGGACCTAAAATCGATATCTCGATATCTCGTCTCGCTTATAATATTATAATAAATAAAGCATCTATAAACTCGGGTTAGCTACGATTTAGACTCTAACCTTCTCGCTTATAACCAGTGTTTTAGGTTTCCCTGTCTAATCTATTATTCTATTCTTTCTTAACGATCCTTCTCCTTCCTACCTCTATTTTAAGGCTATCTCGCTTAATCCTATCCTAATATATTACTTCTCTTAGCTACTCTAATTCTATTCTAAAATTTGTTCTACCTATCCTTTCCTATCTAAGGTATTAGAGTAGCCTTTCCTAGCCTATAGAAGAGGCTAGGTAAGGTATATACTAGCTTTAAATATATTATTTATAGTATTATTAGTAGATTTAGTAGAAGTAGTATTACCTAAGAAAAGTATATAATATTAGTCTCTAATTAGTACCTAAAAATAGAGGTTTTACTATAATAAATTAAATATCTAGTAGAGTACTTAATTTAGTACTATTTACTCTTATTTGTATTTAAGCCTTAACTAGTTTCTAGATAATATATTAATAATATTAATTATACTCTCTAATACCTACACTATATAATAACATAAGATATATATATTATATATTACTCCTCTTATTATTTATTATTCTAATTATTACTAATATAAACTACTCTTTTTTCTATAAATATCCTAGCCTAGCTAGTACTTAAATACCTACTCTCTTTTAGTCTACTTCTTCTTAATCTACCTCTTCTTAATCTACCTCTTCTTCTTTTTAATTATTTAAAGCGATTATTATTAATAATAGTAAATCTAACCTTATAATAGTAATATCTAGTAAAACACTTATACTCTCTAAGTAAGAAGTACTATTAATATATATACTTAAAGTAGTAGTAGATAATACTATATTTAAGCTTATATTAGCTTAAATCTTTAGAGAGTATTAAGAAAAGAGAGGTCGCTTCTACTATGTTAAGTATAATCTATATAGACCTAAAAAGTCGAAGAAGAGTATATAGTACTAGAAATATACTTTAGAATTAATCTATATAAGTAAAGGTTAGTTTAAACCTTTAAGAGAGAGTATTTATAATTAATATACTAATAACTTTAAGATCCTAACTTTAAGAGCTAATACTAGTATAATAGACGCTTCTAGAAGTCTATTTAGTACTCTAAGATTTAGTACCTTATAGCGAATTTAGAGAATAAAGTAACATATCTTTAAATTAAGTATAGTATTATAAAGAGTAGTAAAAAGACTTTATAAGAGTATTTAATAAAAGAGGAGATTATTAATAATATTATAAATATAATAACTTATAAAGAGAAGGAGGGAGTAGTAAATCTTATCTTAGCTATTAAATTTAAACCTTTTAAGAATATACTAATTATCTAGATTATAGTATACTAATTATTAATATCTATTACTATTAGTAGCATATTTATAGAGCTTCTCTAGACTATATACCCTTCTATTTATAAGTTACTCTCTAGCTTTTCTAGTATAATATAAGAGTAGATTATTAACATATTTAAGTATTAGAAGTAGTATATAAAAGAGGACCTATACTAAGTAATTAATAAGATATACTTCTCTTTTAATCTCTAGACGTTACTTAATTATCTTATACTAATAGAAGTAGTAGTATACTATATTAATAAGAGTAGAAGAAACTAGTTAGTAAGTAGTATTATTCTTAGCCTTATATATATAAGCTTACCTCTTCTATTAATATTATTTTCTTATTATCTACTATACTAATTCAATTCCTTTTTAGATATTTAAGTAGCTTTTATAATATATTACTTAAATATCTAAAAAGTTATTACTTTAATAGTATTATTAATTTAATTTTAATTATATAATATAGCTTAAGTCTAAGATATTAGAGCGTATATAAGCTCTAATCCTAGCTAGATAATAGGTCTTAGTATTCTTAAAATATTATAAACTAGTTTAAAACTAATAGTTTATTTTCTTAATAACTACTATGCTTCTTTATAATGTTTTTATACTTCTAAATAGCTTTAAACTAAGACTATTTAATAATATAAAAACATTATAAATAAGTATAGTAGTTATTAAGAAAATAAACTTTAGGCTTAACTAGAAAGTCCTAGTTTTATAAACTTCTAAGCCTTAAAAGTTAATACTTTCTAGCTAACTTTAAGTATTACTTTTAGACTCTTATTATAATCTAATAACTTAAAAGCGCCTATATAAGAGAGAATTAAGTAGAGTTAGTTATATAGGTTATTAAGGAGTATAATATAAGGTATAAAGTAGGCTAGTTTATAACTAATAACGTACTAAATAATAATATCTATCTAGATATTATTACTAAGAAGTTCTTATCTTATCTTACTCTTAAATAATAAAAAGTATAACGTTTATAATATTTTAGATATATTATAAATCTTAAGATAAAAGCCTTCCTTTATAAGGCTAAATTTAATACTTTTAAGATAGAAAGTAATAGTACTAGATTAAATTCTGATTTAATTAAAGAGCTAAATACCTAGTAAAAGCGTAGCTCTATTAGTAAGCTTTATAATATTATCTATTATATTATAGAATTACCTTAATAGCACTAATAATTCTAAGCTATAGAGAATAATTCTATAGCTTTTAAGAAGTCTTATAATTACTTATAATTAGTAGAAGATAATACTACTTAGTAGAATTCCCTTTATTCTATAATCTAGTATACCTTATAAGTATAGAGCTAAATCGACTTATTTTACTTATATAACTCTAGTATTATCTATAAGAGTAATTATAAGGTAAAAGCCACTTAAGCTAAATAATAATAAGATAATTATAACGCTTAATTATCTTATAATATTCTTATCTCTAGTAATTAGAATACTCTTAAAGAAGTTATATAAATTCTAAAGCCTTTTTATAACTATATAATATATATATAAAGTACTAAATAGTCTACTAATTAAGGTATAGCTTCTAATTATCTTATTATCTTAAATAGATTAATAGAATATATATATAATATATAAGATAAATTTAAGATATAAGATAATAAAGATTATATCTACTAATACTCTAATAACTACTAGATAAAGATTAATAAATACTTCTTTAAAACTAAAGATACTCTAGTATATTATACCTTAATTATAATTACTCTTAAGATAAAGTTTAAGTAGTTTTAGTATAAGTAGAGGGATATAAGTTAGTAGAAAGATATAAACTATCTAGATTTATAGGTATTATAAGCTAATAGATATATTAGAGAGGTTTAGGTAGAATATAAGGATCTTATAATACTTTAAGATAATAATACTAGAGGTAAAAGAGCTTAGTTACTAGATAACTTTAAGAGAGATATAGATATAGTTATAATATATAACTTTATAGAGGATAATTCTCTTAATATATAGTTTTACTAAAAGCTCTTCTACTTTAATATATATAAAAGTTTATCTTAATACTAGTATTATATACTTAAGTTAAAAGCTATATATTACCTTACTTAATTAGAATTAGATATAGTTTTAATTCTTATAATAAGTAGTAATTATAAGAGAGTATTCTTATAAGTTAAACTACTTATTATAAGATAAAGGAATCGCCTTTAACCTAATATAATAGAGGTAACTTAGTACCTCTAAGTATAGATTATTATAGACTAAAAGTTATAAGAGAAGTAGAGAGAAAAGGACTTAGAAAGTAAGTAATAGGATAAAGAGAATTAGGTTATTACTAATCTACTAGGATAATATTATAATTTAAGTATAATATCTCGTCTTTTAGCAGCTTTAATAATATTATTATTTTTAATACTTTTTAAATTAGTTTATAATATTAGTACTTTTTATTACTTTTTACTTATTTTAATATTTTTTACTTATACTTCTTATTCTATCTTATCCTCTCTAGTACCTCTCCTTACCTAGCCCTCTCTTTTAGTCTTTCTTACCTCTTCTATTTAAATTTAGTATCTCTTCTACTTAATTTAGCCTAGCTTATAAGTGAAATTAGCCTATCCTCTCCTTTCCTAATAGAGAGAGGTAGCCTATCCTCTCCGAAGTACTAGGCTAACTAAGACAGGGAAAGCTAAAACACTGCTTATAACAAAATTAACAAATATAATAAATGTTATAACACTTACACTATCTCGATTCGACTCTAAACGATAAGAGATAGATAGACTTAAGAACGAGTCTTTTTTAAAAGAGAGAGATATAATAGCATACCGTCTTATATAGCCGATTTATCGCTTTTCGTTATATATACGTATTTGAGGCTATTTTGAGAATTTCTATATTTGCTAGCTAGCTTCTAGTATCTCACTCTACACTCTCTTATATACCTTCTTTTTAGGCTAATTAGAAGGCTTCTTAAGCATCTTACTAATATAAGAGTGAAAAGAGTAAGTACTATCAGCTATTACACTTATTTAAGAGGCTAAAAAGTACTAACTAATCCTAGTAAGTATATCGCGAAAGAGTATAAGAGTAGAGTTGAAAAAGAGCTTAATACTAAATAAGACGTTAAAAGTAATAAGAAGTGTTATTAGTAGAATAGAGGTTACTTAGTATAAGAGGAGGTATATATATATATACCTCTCTCTTACTTAATAAGCTAATTCCTTAATTTACTATAAACTCTTTCTATTTATTACTTTTCGTTATATATACGTATTTAAGGCTATTTTAAGAATTTCTATATTTACTAGCTAGCTTCTAGTATCTTACTCTATACTCTCTTATATACCTTCTTTTTAGACTAATTAGGAGACTTCTTAAATATCTTACTAATATAAGAGTAAAAAGAGTAAGTACTATTAACTGCTTTAAGTAAGATTACTTAACTAATTAAAGAAAAGCTGCTATAAATATAAGAAAGAATAAGGCTTTTTAAAAGTAAAAAGAACTACGAGTAGTGTAAATAGTAATATAATATAGTTATAATAGGGAATATATCACCTACTAACTATAGAGGTCTTCTAAAGCCTACTAGGCTAGAAGAGAGAGAGCTCTACCTATTAAAAAGCGTTTATTTAAAAGGTATCGCTTCTAATAGCTTAGAGTAAAGTACCTCTTAAAAGTATTTAAAGTCTACTTTCTAAGTATCTAAATATCTATATCTAATACCCTATTATTAGAAGTATATTATATAACGCCTTTATATAGACTATGTTCTAAATATAATATACTATTACTAACGCTGACTATCTAGAGGCGGTGGTGTAAAGAGCTAATATATCGGTTTCTTATAAAAGAGCTACTTTCCTAGTAAAAGAGTAGTACTATAAGAGGTTAAGAATCGAGAGTAAATAGCGCTCGAAGTACTACTATAGAGTAGGTAGGTAATCTTATATCTAATACTAATATCTCTATCTCTATATACTTATAGTCTAATTTACTTAATTATAGATATATAATTATATATTTATCTTCCTTAGTAAAAATAATATCCTATTATTAAAGGCGTATATATATAAATACTTTATAGTTAACTAAATTAGCGTCTTTATATATAATCTCTATAGTATAAAGGAATCCTATAAAAGCTAGCTTTATAGTAGCTTCGAAGTTAAGGCTATTAATCTATCTTAGCTATAAGACTCGAAGCCTAGCTCTTAGAGCTTAAGAGGTAATCTAGCGTAATTATAGTATTAATAAAGGCTCTACCTTCTTCTTCTTATAAGAGCCCTATATCGCTTAAACGTCTACTATAATTCGTTATAAAAGTAGGAACTCGAATAGCTTTAGATCTAGGTTATACTCTACGTATATTAATTAAATTATAAAAAGGCTAATTTATATAGAATCTGCCTTTAAAAGTCCTTAACTAATCCTACTATATACTCTTTTTAAAACCTACTTATAAAGTACTAAAGTCGTTGCTAGCTATAGTTGCTAGAGTCTCTTAACCTAAAACCTCTTAAAAGAGTATATATATATACTATACACCTTCTAAGTATTTAGTAAGAGGCTATAATAAAGGAGCCTTATATATATCTTAGATATTCTAACTTTATCTTTTATATATTTAAGGTAATTAAGAGAGAGATTATTAAATTAAGGAACTACTAGTATAAGTACTAATTAGCTACTATTCTATATAAATTATATAAGAGAGTATCTATTAAGATATTATCTACTCCTAGTATATACTCTAATTATATATTAATATTAAATTAGGCGGCTAGGCGTAAAGTAGCTTATAAGAGGCGATTTTAATAGAGGTACCTTAAAGACTACTTAAAGAGTTTAATCTATATAGTAGTATTATCTATATAGATAATTACCCTCTTTATTACCTATACTTCTCCTTATTATTTAAAGAATACTCTTACTATCTTAATCTTAAAGATATTTATATTAAATTAAGAGTTCTTTCTAATCTCTAAGAGAGGTAACTAAAGAGCGTGTTCTTTTAGTAGCGTATATATATACTCTTACTAAACATATCTTAGATCGTCTACTTCTAAAAAGAAGGCCTCTAAACCTTTAATAGAAGTATTATAAAAAAGGTGTATATATAAGCGGATATTATTAAAGAAGTATATACTATTAAACTATAGTAATATCTTATTCTACTATCTAAGGTCTTCTTAAACTTTCTTTAAGAAGCGCCTTCTTTCTATATAAGGTACGTAGTTAGGCTATATATATATAAATATCTAGAAGTTATAGTAGAAGGCCTAGCCTAATTATACTATAAAGGCGTAAAAAGATAAGAGGCTAGTAAGCGATTTAAGCTTGTTATAGGTAATACTTCTATAGTTAATAAATTAGTATATCTTAAGCTTTATCTTAGCTAGCTTTTCTAGTAGTATAGAGGCTCTAAAAGTAATAGTATCTATTAGGTACTCTATTACCTCTAAGAGCGTACCTTAGGCGCTCTTTTTATTATTAATTAGTATATCTAATATTTAAGTAAGAGTCCTATACTCTATAGCTTATTTCTTAAGGAATTAAGGCGTAGCTTCGACAGCTTTAAATATAGTAAACTCGTTGTCTAAATAGTAGCTTATAATATACTACTCTAAGTATAACTATATTATCTATTTAAGAGCTTCTATAAAGATATTAAAGATAAATAGTACTATAGTAAAGCTAAAGAGTAGTACTATATAAGTATAATAAATCCCTTTCTATTAGAAACCTAAAAGCTAGTGAATTTATAATATAATTAGTACTATTTAAAAAGCGTTAGACATATCTC
Organism: Hymenoscyphus infarciens; assembly: GCA_001414345.1. Classification (NCBI taxonomy): domain Eukaryota; kingdom Fungi; phylum Ascomycota; class Leotiomycetes; order Helotiales; family Helotiaceae; genus Hymenoscyphus; species Hymenoscyphus infarciens. Next base: position 80,830 of record LLCB01000021.1, on the reverse strand, counting down.
TTTTAAGTATTATATACTCTTAGCTAGCTTCTTATACTATAGCTAATACCTCTTAGAAGAAGACGTACTTTAGATATATATACTTATCTAATATATAATAATTTATTAAGTAGCTTTTAGAGTAGAATAAATAGTATATTTAGCGTTAATTGCTATTAGGCTTTAGTTTAGATATAAAACTAAGTAGAGAAGCTATAAAAGATACTCTCTAGCATAGATTAACTTTCTTAATTAGGCTAGCTTTTAAATCGTTCTTTACTTTTAAAGTTAAAAACTTATTAAATTTAGTAGCTAATAAGAGGTTCTTTAATATATATAAAACTTCTAAGCTCTTATACCTAATTAGCGCTCTAAATCAAAGTATATTATCAATGTTTTCTAAAAGTAAATAATTAGAATATTAAAGTAATAGCGCCTTTTATACTTTAAGAGATAATAGAGAGAGTAATATATCTAGTAGCGGTTTTAATATATTATATAAAGAGAAGAATACTATAGTATTCGATTAAATAGATATAAGAGAGTATAGATAAGAAGATATAAATTAAAGTAAAAGATCTTTATTAGTATTACTATAGTCTCTATCTATTATCTCTCTTATACTAACTTCTTAGCTCTTTCTTATCTCTTTTTTATTACTCTTATTATCCTTCTTTAGTAGATAGATTTAAGTATAATTTAAGTCTTTATAACCTCTTAGTTTACTTATCTTAAAATACGTCTATAAAGAGATATTACTATTCTAATTATAACTTTAATAATCTCCTTTTCCTTCTTCTTCGCTACTACTATAGCCTAGTCTTCTTATCTAATAGTATCAAGTAATTATACTCTTAGATATCTCTTATAATTCTACCTCTCTTAATCTACCTCTACTAACTACCTTTTCCTACTAAAAGAGTACTAATTAGATTACCTCTATCTAGGTATAATCCTTAGCTAGGCCTATAATTCTATAGTTAAAGTTATTAAGCTAAACGTAGATACTTCTATTAAATAAGAAGATTATATATATAGTATATACTAGAAAGTAATAGGACTACTTAGTAATATTAGATCTAAAGACTTTTAATATCTTCTTCGCTTTAATATTTAATATACTAGCTTCCTTATTAAAGAAGATAGTACTTTCGTCGTTATTAATTAGAGAGGTATTATTATCTAGGTAGTAGAGATCTCTTAGCTTAAATATACCTTATATAATTTATATTAAGTACTTCTTATACTCTAGAGAGAGGCTATTAATTATACTAAGTATATAAGAGAGGATATTCTTACTATTATTATTCGCTACTAATATTCCTTCTAATAGATTCCCTCTTAGATTAATTCCTTCGCCTATTAGTAGCACTTTCTAATAAGAAGAGAGGTTAGCCTATTAAGCATTATTAGTATATACTATCTCTCTCTCTAGTATATTAAATTATTAGTCTTACCTATCTGCTTCTTAATTAGTAACTAGTATAGTAATATTATCTTAATTATCTTAGCTAAGCTCTAAAACTCCTACTAGGTTACTCTAGGTAGTAATACTAAAGTTATAAGAGTATCTTATACTAAAATTAGCCTATAAGTAGTCTTAAAAACCCTAGAAGCTCTAAAAGTTAGAGTATTCTATACCGAAGTTATCTTAACCGAAGTTGCTTTAGAAGAAGCTCTAAAAATATCTCTAAGAATATCTAAAGGTAAAGCTCTAAAGGTATCCTCTATTAAATAGTCTCTCTATATAACCCTAGTATCTACTATTATATCTACTTATATATCTATTAACTTAGAGGTATTAGTGTAATAGTATACTATCCTAGATTATTATATAATAGTACTATTCTGAATTATCGGCATTCGTGAAACTGCTGATACCCCTAAGCAGTGCCGATACCTCTGATACCTCTAGAGCCGAGATTATAAATAACCGATACTTATATAAGCGAAGTGTTAAAGGTATTAATATCTGATATTTATATATAGAAGAGATTAAGGTTTAGATATTATATGTTTAGCTTTTTAAAAGATTAGAGGTTATATATTTAGCTTTTCAGCTCTTATTATTTAGTATCAGCTATATTAGATAGGGCTCGGTTATTATTATTATTAGAACTTAGAAGCTTCTAACCTTCTTATATATAAACGTTTATATTTAGTATAGTAGAGAGACAGTTATTATTTTCTTCTATATTAGTACCTAGTATCTATATACGTCATTCTACTATATACACTCCTATATACCTCTACTATAGTTATATATATTTTATACTATTATATAAAAACAATAACTCTTCTTCGCTAGTAACAGCCTTTATAATATCTCTTTTAAGCTTATTATCGCTTTTTTTATTTTAATTTCGATTTAGCTTCTAATTAGACTATAATAATATATTCTTAAATAGCTAGAATTCTAGAGATCTCTTAGATAGCTAGTAATACTAGGGTTTAGTATCTATATAAATAGCTAGTAAAAATCGTGTTTTATATATTAAGGGATTAGAATATACTAAGTATTCCTAAGAATCCTAATAACCCTCTCTATATAAGGATTACTATATATAATTTAGATAGTTAATAATATAAACAGTTATCTAGAAAACTCCTAAATCGCCTCTTTTACCTCTCTCCTAATTTAATATTTAATATATTAGAATCTAAAGCGACCCTAGGTCCCTTCTAAGCTCTACTCTTAAGTATAGAGCCCCTCTTTAGGTAATAAAGTCAAGCCTTTACTAAAACGTCTCTAACTTAGTACTATAGCCCTAAGAATACTAAGAAGCCTAAGAATAATAAAGGTAAAGGCTCTACGCCTAGAAGCTAGAGAGATTAATAAGACTTCTCTAATATAGACGAGATATAGAGTATAATCTAAGCTATAAAGGCTAAGGATTAAGAAAAAGAATAGAAAATTTTAAAGTAAGATAATTAGATTACTTAATTATTAGACCTAATATAGTAAATTAGCTAATAGCTACTAAATAATAACTATAGTCTAAGTCCTCTCTAACCTATATAAACACCTTCTTCTATCTCTTTAAACTATTATTAAAGATAAGACTCTACTTCTAATATTCTTTCTTTATAATAACCTTCTCTATACCTATAATCTAAAAGTACTTTAAAAGCCTTTTAATCTATTAAAAGTAAGATTATAAAGAAAATTAAACCTTTAAATAATAGTACTTTACCTACTTATAAGTAATAAAAGATATCTATATATAATAGACTCTAAGTAAACGCTAACTATTACTATATACTTAAAACTTATAAAGCTCTTATCTAAAGAACGACTATAAAACTTGCTAAAAACTACTTAGAGCTTTAATATAAGTCTAATTTAGGTAATATAGCTTTTAAAGATTAATAAGATATAATCGAACTTCTCGATTCCTACTTCTTAACTAGTTATAAGAAGGAGGATACTTAGAATAAATTTTAAGCTTTATAAATAAGTAGAAAGAGTTATATAAGAGAAACTTTTTTAGATTTTAGAGTACGCTTCTTAAGTATAGCTATACTTAGAGGAATACTAGAGTTAGAAAGATTCTACTTAATATAGGATAAGATTATACTATAGCTCTAAGGTAGCTCTACTTTAGCTAAGAGAGATTAGAATTATAATTTTAATAAAATAGTAGTATATCTTTTAGCCTTAGATAAAGAAAAGCGCTAAAATATAGAGTTATCTATAACTAGTACTATAGCTAAACTAATTAGTATAACCTCGTTATTTAAAAAGACAAGTATCTTTCGATCCTCTTCTAGCTCTACTCTAAAAACCTCTCTACCCTCGCGTAGACTTAATCCTATATCTTAGAAGATTTTATAAACTCTTAGACTATTTTCTACTAGTGAAAAATTAAAGACTATATTAATAAACCGAGTCTCTACTAGTACGAATTATTACTATTATAGTAAGCTTAGGCATTTTAAACCTAATTACTCTAATCTTCTTACTATTAATAAAATAAATAATTAACCTAAAGAAGAATAACCTTCTAAAGAGTACTCTAACTCTAAGCTAAGCTAGGAGGAAAACGAAGAAGCCTAGATAAAAATTCCTTCCTAGGCCTATATAAATATAATCTAGTTAGACTTAATCTTTCTAAGCTTATAAGAGGAAAATAATTCCTTATAAATACTACTCTTAGTATATAAGGATATAGTATTAAAATATAAGCTTTAGTAGATATAGGAGTAAACGAGTATCTATTTCTAAATTAGCCTCTAGTCTTATACTTATTAAAGTTAATAGGTTTAAAGATTTAGAGATTACTATATATAGTGTCTATTTATAGATATAATAATAGTATTAAAAGCTAGGTAAATTAGTTTATATAACTATATCTAAATATTAATAAACGTTATATTCTTAACTACTCTTTTATTATCTTAGACCTTAGATAGTAAGACCTAATTATTAGTAATAAATAGTTAAACTACTTTAAAGTCCTCTTTAACCCCTTAAAGAGCTAGATTATTTAGCTAGCTAATTACTTCTTAACTCTTTACTATAGTAAGGAAATTTTACTTTCTCTTTCTAGCTAGAACTAGAAACTCTTTTTAAATTACTAGTTAGATATAAATCAAAGGAAATATACTATCTAGTAATAAGAAAGATATAAAAAAGGTAGACTTATAAATATTATAAAGTTATTATTTCTATTTATAATAACATCTCTTAAAATTTTAATATCTAACTTTAGTCTAAAGCTCTTATAAACTACTAATATAGCCTTAAAAGGCTAGACCTTATACTTCTTTATCTATAAAATAAATATAAACATAATATATTATAATATAAAATAGCCTAATTCAGAATTTTATATAATAAGCCTCTATAAGCTAGATTAGGTTATCGACAAGAGATTAGTCTCTCTCTAAGATAACAATAAGATAAGGGCTCTAATATAGGCCTAACTTCTAAAGTATTACTTATTCTATAAAGACGTATTCTTAAAAGTAGCTTCTAATAAGCTCCCTTCTTACTAAGAATATAACTATAAGATTACTTTAAATAAGCTACTTCTTAACTCCTTTTCGCCTCTATATTAATAGTTAACTATAGAGCTTAAAGCTATAAAGGAGTATCTTATAGAGAATCTAGATAAGAGGTTTATTATTAATAGTAATAGCTCTTTTACCTCTCTAGTACTCTTTATTAAAAAGGCTAATAGTAATAAGTTATAGTTCTATATCGATTATAAGAAGCTAAACGCTTTAACCTAAAACGATCTATACCTAATCTCTTATATTAATAAGCTCTTTTCTAAGATAAGAATAGCTAAAATCTTTACTAAATTAAATATTAGATAAGCTTTCTATTATATCTAAATAGACTTTAAATTAGAAGAGATAACCATGTTTAGAACTAGGTATAGTATATATAAATATAAGGTCCTTTCTTTTAGACTCTATAATAGCTCTACTACCTATTAATATTATATAAACAACGTCTTAATCGACTATCTAGATAACTTCTATATTACTTACTTAGACGATATTTTAATTTATTTAGATACTATTAAAGAATATAAGGAATAGGTTAGGAAGGTTCTAAATTAGCTCTAAGAAGTAGGACTTTAGACGGATATTAAGAAAAGCGAATTTAGTATTACTAGAGTTAAATACTTAGGATTTATCTTAACTATAAAAGAACTTGAAGTTAACTCTAAAAAAGTAGAGCTTTTATAAAACTAGGTTTAACCTAATACTATAATAGGTGTAAAGTCTTATCTAAGGTTTATAAGATTCTATAAATAATTTATTAAAGGTTATACTAAAATTACTAAACCCTTAACTACGATAATACGCCTTATAAAGCTGTTTCTATAGATACCTAAATATAATAAAGCCTTTAAAGTGTTAAGAACTAAGCTACTTACTATATAAACCTTATACTACTTTAACTTTAATTATAATATAAAGGTAGAAATAGACTTCTTAGAAAGAGTAATAGCTAGTATATTCTTATAATAATATAATAGCCTTTAGTACTCTATTAGGTTCTACTTACACGTCTTAGTTAGCTATAAATCGAATTAGAAGATCTATAATAAAGAACTATCTACTATTATAGAAGCTTTTAAGAAATAGCGCTTTAAACTTATATTATATTAGAAGTGTATTAATATATATTTAGACTATAGATTATTAGAATACTTTATAATAACTAAGCTACTTATAACTAAGTAAGTCTAATAGATAGAGTTCTTATTAGACTTTAACTTTTAGATCTAATTTATGTCTAAGAAGAGTAATTAAAAAGTAGATATATTAACCTAATATAAATAAGACTTAAAAACCTATAATCGAGCTAAATTAGATAGCTACTCTTATACTCTTTTAGGACCTAATTAGTTAGACTTTTAAATTAATACTAAACTTGTTTAGATCTTTTTATAAAAATAGTCTACATCTTTTAATATAATAGATATTATTCTAGAGTTAAGTTTAAATATAATTTAGAAGTTAAAAGAAGATAACCTATGCTTTTTTTAGAAAGAACGTTATAAACTTCTAGATAGATACTCTATCTTACTAGATAATTTACTCCTCTTTAAGAATTAACTTTATATTTAAAGGAATATTAAACTTTATATAAAGCTAATTAGAGAAGTCTATAACTAAGTATCTAGTACTCACCTAAGTACGAAAAAGATATACTAGTTATTAGTATAATACTACTACTAGGCTAGAATATTTTTAGACTATAGGAGGTATATAGGGAATTATTAAGCCTATAAATACTCCTATCTTTAATAAACTATGTAATAAGGCTTTCTTCACCCTCTACCTATACTTAACTATTCTATATAATATTTATATATAGACTTTAAATTATTCTTAAAGAATAAATATAGATTTAATACTATACTAGTATTTATTAACTAACTTAGAAAGGATTTAGTATTAATACTTTATTACTTAACTATAGATACTAAAAGCCTAGTTAAACTCTTTATTTAATAGATTTACTATTTTAGTTACTACCTTAAATTAATTATATCTAATTAAGGACTTTAATTTATATTATTATTTTAGACTAAATTTTATTAAATAATTAGTATTAAGCTTAAGCTTAGTACTACCTACTATAAATAAATAGATAGATAGATAAAGATAATAAACTAATATATTAATTAGAGACTAAGGCTTTTTATAACCTACTATTAAGATAACTAGAGCGAATTAATCCTCTTAATAGATAGAGTATAAATAACACTTCTATACTTATCTATTAGTATAACCTCTTATTAGCTTAAGTTTAGACTCGACCTAAGGACTTTATAAGACTAGAATACGCTAAAGACGTCTATTCCTTAGAAACGTCTTAACTACGATAAGGTAGTAAAAGTAGCCTAATATATATACTCTATTTAGAGAATAGCTAAAGATAATATAGATAAGGCCTAGAAAAGGATAAAGGATAGTATAAATTAATACTAAAGAGCTATTAACTAGGACGTTAGAGATAAAGTCTACTTATCTACTAAGAATCTTAAGATAAATCGTCTTAGCTAAAAGCTTACTAAATAGTAGATAAGACCTTTTAAAATACTAGATTATATAAGACACTTCTATAGGCTAAAACTTCTAAAAGGATTATTAATTTATAATATTTTCGCCTTTAATATACTTTTAAAAGACCTAAACACTCTCTTACTAGGATAAGAGGCTTTAGAGCCTCTACTAGATATTATTAAAGGTATATAAGAATAGAAAGTATAAGAAATACTTAGTAGTAGACTTTTTAGAAGATAGCTATAGTATTAAGTAAAATAGGTTAAATATAATTTAGATCCTACTTAGTATCTTATAAATAATTTTCAGAGTTTACTATATTATCTAAGAGACTTTTATACTAAATATCTAAAAGAGCTAAGACTACTCTAATACCTCTTTAAATAGCTTAATATATAGGAATTAAATAAGAATTAAGTAAAAGAGTTAATTTATAAAACTCTATTAATACTCTCTAATTCTAGTTACTCTTAATAAGGAACTTATAATAAAAACCTAAGATAAAACACTAACTAGTAGGAATATTTAAAGTTAATAAAGTAAAGAACTAAGACTAAGTTACTACTAAAACAGAGCCTACTAACCCTCTCTAAGCCATAGCCTCTTCTTTCTCTAACTTATTATCCTCCTCTCTACTCTTCTAAGCGTAAGGAGCTTAAATTAGCTCTTTCTCTACCACCTCCTCCTTATAGAGACGCTTCTTACCTTAGCGACCTCCTATAACTAGCTTTAAAGAAGACGCTTATAAACTCTTTAAGTAAGCCTTAAAGAGGACCTAAACCTAGGTTTAGACAGAGGTCCTACTCTCTATAGTATAGTATAAGAACTATTAAATATTAGTAACTAAAACCTCTCTAATAAGTAAGAGGTACTTATAGTAACCTTAGTATAAAGCGCCTAAGTCTTCTCTAAGAGGGCGAACTATACCTCTAAACTATTCTTTAGTACCTCTATACTAGTAACAACTAACACCTTATCTAAGGCCTTAGTAGCCTTCTTAACCTCTCTCTTCTCCTTCTTACTTATAAGCTTACTAAACTCCTTTCTAATAAACTATAGTAACTACCTAAGTTAGAACGGATTTAGTATATATTTAGAATTAAACTTACTAGAATATATATAGTATTCTACTCTACGTAGTATCTACACTTCTTTAACTTTAGCTTCTTAAAAGCGTATATATAATCTCTGTTCTAAGATTTTACCTAAAGACACTAAACGTAGTAGACTTAGTAGGTAGCTAGAAGCGTATTAGAAGGATATAGAAGAGGCATTTTACTATATTAGATTAGCTTTAAATTAGGTCTAATTAAGAAGAGAAGAACTTACTTTTATATATATATATATATAATATATATATTCTAGGAGATAAGTTAGTATATAAGAATATATCTAATTAGAAGGTATTCTTACTATTTGTTATTATTTAGATGAAAAGAAAAGAAGAAGAGAAGTTAGAATCGAGGAAAAGTCACTTATTAATATACTACTTATAATAATAGCTATTACTTTATGATTATTATTTATTACTTAATAATTACTATTATAATATATAATAATAGTAAGAACACGATAACTCTATAGTAGCGTACTACTTTCTACTTACTAGCTAATTATTAGCTTCTCTTCCGTTTACATCTTATTATTATATAGTATATAGTAGTAAATAAAGAGTAATTAGCTCTTAAATAATAATACCACTAGCTACTAACTCTACTCTAACCATTAGATACTATAATAGTAAGATAAGTTATATTCTTTATAATAAAAAGATAAATAATACTCTAATTAACCTAATACTATACTAATCGCTAACTAAAGACTCAGAATAAGTCTTTTTAAAGGAGAGAGGATATAATAGTATACTATCTTAGATTATTATATAATAGCACTATCCTAAATTATTAGCATTTATAAAACTACTAATACCTCTAAGTAGTACTAATACCTCTAATACCTCTAGGGCCGAGATTACAAATAACTAATACTTATATAAGCGAAGTACTAAAGGTATTAATATCTAATATTTATATATAGAAGAGATTAAGGTTTAGATATTATATATTTAGCTTTTCAAAGGATTAGAGGTTATATATTTAGCTTTTTAGCTCTTATTATTTAGTATTAGCTATATTAGGTAGAGCTCGGTTATTATTATTATTAGAACTTAGAAGCTTCTAACCTTCTTATATATAGACGTTTATATTCGGTATAGTAGAGAGACAGTTATTATTTTCTTCTATATTAGTACCTAGTATCTATATACGTTATTCTACTATATATACTTCTATATGCCTCTACTATAGTTGTATATATTTCGTGCTATTATAATTAGTTACTTTAAAAGAGGAGAAGGCTATTTAGTAGTCTATTATTAGCTAGCTTATTCACTTAGACAAGGTCTTAGAGAGAGGCTTTATTAATACTATTATCGTTGTTATCGTCGCTGTTGCTATTACCTTTACCTTCTAAATAGAAGTTTATACTATTATTATCTCAAGCCTAACCCTAGTTCTATTATACTTATAGCTATCTTCTTTAATAGGCTAGATAGCGAGCGCCGTTTATAGTATCGTCTTAATTAGTAGTAGCGTCTTAGATAGTATATCGTGCTTATATAGCTACTTAAGTATTATAGTATACTTTACTAACTCGTCTATCGCGCTCGTCGTCTTTAATATCGTCTTCTACTAGTTAAGCTTAGAGCGCCTCTATAGCTCTATTACTAGCCTTAGTAATAACACTTTTATAAGCGACTTATTTACTACGCTTCGGAAGTATCCTCTTAATAGATAGATAGATAAGAGTGTTATTAGGTTAAAAAAGAGTTTAATACTAAATAAGACGTTAAAAGCGATAGGAAGTATTATTAGTAGAATAGAGGTTACTTAGCACGAGAGAAGGCATATATATATATACCTCTCTCTTACTTAATAAGCTGATTCCTTAATTCACTATAAACTCTTTCTATATTACGTAGTATATACTATATATATTAGCTTTCAGTAGTTGTTATTTTATATTATCTAATTTAGAGTCTGTCTAGACTTTCGGACGTACTTCGTAAGGTTCGGGCTTTTGTATTAGCTGACGTATGTCGTTGTTTGGTTTCGTATCTCTTATATATTAGTATCGTTTAGAGCTGTCTTTGCTCTTTACCTTTAGTTTTCGTGTTAATAACCACGAATAGACTACTTCTCTACTCTACTCCTGCCTTATTATTACAGTAGTAGTAGTGAATAGCTAGTATAATAGTTAAGTAATTAAGTTCTACTATCTTAATATATAAGCTTTTATTTATTAAAATTTAAGTCTAAATATATATAGAAAATAGTAAATAATTACTAACTAGAATATCTCTCTTTTCTAACCTAAATACTCCTCTTTTAGTAAGAGAGGTAAATTAGTCCTTTTGAATTAATCAGAGAGTAAATTAGTTAATTACTATTAATTATAAGCCTTTTACTCTTATAGAATATTATTACTTTTTAATAATCATCTCTACCTAAAACTTCCTTATAAACCTCTTAACAAGGGCCCCGATTAGGCTATATTCCGTATAGTATAGAACACTTACGATAGAGAGGCGCTTTGCTTTCGTATAGTCTATAGACTTCTATAGCAAGTGAGGAAGGCGTTAGTAAGCATGCTGATCACCTGATGAAAGAACATCCAGGAGTTCGATTTTGTAGTCATTTGGAAATACTATCGAGGAATCTTCAAAATGATCGTATTCCTATTTGGTTGCTATGGCGTAAGAGTGGTCAACGGAAGCATGTCATTTTGTTCTCTTGTTGCACAGCATGAGTAGGGTTGTGATATGGTCTGACGTCTTCCTCACGACGACCTTAGGTCCTTAACTAATCTTAAATTATACTTATATCTTCCTATGATGACAGATACCAGCACCAAGCCTGCAAGGTCCGAAATAAGGCCAACGAGCAATGCTCTACAAGTTTTTGCCCCCAGCTGCCCAATTTGCGAAAGAGTCGTCTCGGTATTTTATTACCATGAAGGCTTCTGGATTTCGATTGGGAAGCTCTCTTCTCTTCTAGATGGCTCTTGCCCACACGCGAGTTTCTTCAAGAGTGTGGAACTGTATGATGGAGGTCCGATTTCCGATATCCCCTATTACGAGGAAAAAGAGGTCGTTGTCATTAAATCCAATTCAAGTTCGGTGGTCTTTCACATAGAAGACGTGTACACCAATCTTAAAAGCATGGTGCTCCTGCAAAGAACGGATGTATATAAGCATCCTGGGCGGGGTGTTATTGTGCACCCGCAATGGGTAGATGAGGAGATGATTAGGAACTGGATTTCAACCTGTGATGATGGTCACGGAAGCAGATGCAAAGCAGCGCCACCCACCAAAGAAGAAGAAGGAGAAACACAACCTTGTTACCTGATAGACACTATGGAAAATTGCGTTGTGAGAAGCAACAAGTGTACGAAGGAATATGTTGCGCTGAGTTACGTCTGGGGTCAATCGAGGACCCTTAGAAACAACTCGAAGATTCTCAAAGATCTTGAACAGAAAGGTGTTTTTGCTACAGGGAAATTCTCAAGGCTCCTCCCGCCAACTATCAAAGACGCCATAGGCGTTGTACGATTACTAGGGAAGCGTTACCTATGGGTGGATGCCCTTTGTATCTTGCAGGACAATACCCAGATGTTGGAGTCTGAACTAGGCAAAATGCACCGTATATACGAATGTGCAAGCTTCACAATTATTGCAGCTCTTGGGATGGATGCAAACTACGGGCTTCGAGGCTTCAAAAATTTAACAGCCCCCCGAAGAAAACGACAGGAACCTGTACAGCTTGGTGGGGCAGAAAGAATTATGCAAGCAAATTTGTCTAATGGGTTCCCCGAGGCTAGGCCAGTGGGACAGAGTTCAACTTCTTACTATAAACGAGGGTGGACATTTCAAGAGCGTTTGTTCTCGAAACGGCGACTGATATTGGAGAAGGAGGGAATAAAGTGGCAATGTCAGTGTTCAGAGTGGCAAGAGGATATGATGCAGAACTCACAAGTCGAAGGTGATTTCGATTACTACAGATGGCTCTTCTCGGAATCAGTGCCTACGCTTGAAAATTTTGACGATATGATGCGCCAATATAACCGAACAGAATTTACTTTTGCTGGGGATGTAGTCCCAGCATTCCAGGGTATTCAGTCCATCCTGCATTGCAAATACCCAGGTGGGGTACTTTACGGCCACCCGGAACTGTTCTTTGATATTTCTCTGAACTGGAGTCCCGCCGGTAACATTAACAGGCGGATGGCAACACAGCATTTACCAAGTTGGTCGTGGATAGGGTGGCAAGGGTGTGTTGTATTCCCCCATGACTACGAAGTCACCATCCCTCAATATAGACAAACTGTTACTGAGGTGGTAGGCTATACTATGCCGGTGACCAAGTGGTATATAGCACAGTCGCCCTCTGCGATTGACAAACGACTGATCAAGTCCACATGGTACGATTACAGACTTCTGGCTCAAGGGAACGATACCGATCTCCCTCCGGGGTGGAGCCGAGAAGAGTATCCAGGAGCAAAACCTCAACGCCCAAAAGGCGAACAGGAAAAGGGAATTCTTCAGAGAATTCTTCAGATTCGAGGAAATATTCCAGCATATTGCTTCAATCACCCAGCTTTAAAAAAGGAGGAGTTCCTTTGGTACCCGCTCCCAGTGTTAGATCCCAAATGCTCGCTTTCCTCGATTCAACGGCAACCCTCCTTCATCTTTGCTCAAACCAGTCGAGCCTACCTACACGTCAGAACTACAGATTTTGAACCTGAATGGGTTCCGCCAGAATTGAGGAACTTGGGCACTTCTTCGGTTCGCTTGTCTGATCGGTCTGGAAATTTTGTCGGGCACCTTCAAGTACACCACGAGAATGAGTTGGATGATTTCAAAGATGAAATTGATTCTAATAATGGGAAACGGGTTGAACTAGTTGCGACTTGCAAAGGTTACACTGGGAAGATATTCGACTATGACCTTGCAGAGAGAAGTGAGAGTAAGTGGGATTCTGATGGTTGGGTGCCACAGCTAAAGAATTGTTATTTTGTTCTATGGATTGAATGGGTGGATGGAATTGCATATCGCCGAGGGGCTGGGGCGGTCACTGAAGAGGCTTGGGAATCAGAAAGACAAAGTGAACTTGTGGATTTGGTGCTCGGATAACCTGGAGGATATTTGAGATGCAAAGTTGTGATTCGTGAAGCTTATGTTGAAAGCCTTCGTTGTTGTTGTTGTTGTTTTTTTTTCGAAGAGGGGAGTTAAGGCTAAGATTATTGCTTACTGGGGGGTTTTCCACAGGCGTTGTTTTCTTTTTGGAATCTGGATGATGGCTCGCAGTTGAAAATCACAGTGGTTTCGGGATTGAACTAGAAAAATAGTGTGCAAAATAGTTGATTCTAATCATCGCTGGGGTTGATCTAGGCCGAGTAAGCCGATCAGGCAGCTGGCTCTTCCGGTTCTCTCAATCCATAGAAGAATCGCCTTCGAGTTGCAAGTCTATTTGATAAAAATTTAAATTTATCTCAAAGTTAGAGATAAGCTACTAAAGCAATAAAAAATTGTATTAGAATGCATAAGATAAGTATTCCTGGTAGTTATAGTAGCAGTACTACTACAACTCTTGGACATAGCCAAAAAACTGAGGTGCACAGAGAATGGATTATTAGAGTATCAAACCTCCCCTTTCGGTCAACACTGCCAATTTATTCAAAGAGCGTAGGATAATTTTCTTGAATTGCCACAGAACGTTGGAATAACGAGGACTAGATAGGCAGGTACGAATCTGATGTATTTACTGCAACTTTTAAAGTCTGGTTAGAGTCCTGGAACTTACTTAGGCTAGTCGTAAAAGTGGGGGATTTTGAGGCTGATCTCAACATCAAAAGTTCGATTTGCGCTGGGTCATTGGGTTATACCTCCCACCGATAGATAGAACATTTTTCAAGACTCCAGTTTTTGGATAAAGACTGGCTCTTGATAATGTAAATATTTTGTTGATTTGTTCAAGTGTAGTTCTTTGATTTATTGGGATAGCTCTATATGTTTGGTAGTTATCAGACTAATGGTTAATCCTAAATAAGCGGAACACTCCCCTGCTTGCAGGGAAAAGCACGACCAAGTTGACTCTTCAGAAAGAAGGCCGAATAGAGATGTATGGCGGGCGGGCCGAACTCTTTTGCCAGTCAGATCTATTTTTGGTATGTTTTTGCAATTTTTTGGGGGCTTTTTTGTGTTGAGCGAAGCGAGTGTCGCTTCAACGGTCATCGGAGGGTCCATGCCACTCTTTCTTCCGGGTCCCCTATGAAATTCGTTAGATTTTTTGAGAAAAAAAAGCTGTACTTTCTCTACCTTCACAGCAAGCCAATTTGTCCTTGGAGGCAAGCGCATTGGTTCAAGAGAACAGAGCACCCATATTCCAACTGCTCGATGAGTGAGCTCTCAATTTTCAAATTCAGATGTCCGCAATCGTTATCCAGAACACTTCAATTGTGTCAATAGTATCCTCTAAATCCAATCCCTTAACATTCCAAGTTCTGTGTTGCGAATTAGGAGTTATACTGCGTCATGTTCCGTTCTCGTTGTTAAAAAAAAATGGACCGTCTCCAAAAAGCACTGCATGCCTGCGTCGACGCAACGCTCGTGGTTCGCAGATGCGAGGTAAAAAAAAAGGCAAAACAATACCTAAGTGTACACCAAGCCAACCTCTGGGCCATCATCTAGTGGGTCTTGGACTTGGATCTGCCTCATGGTCGCTCCTCCCCACAATCGACCTAACACCCTTTGAATTTGACTTTCACCATCGGAAGGCACATCCACTCGATTGCTCTTTCTCTGGCAGTATCAACTTGTCTTCTCAGTATTGGTCGTTCCACACTTCTTTCACTCCCCCAACATTCTCTTACCCTGCACACCTCTTCTTTTCCAAGATCCATGATTTTCAAAAAGGTCTAGAAGAATCAAAACTATAACCAGGGAAAGAATTTGTCTACTCCGCTAGTTATTCAAGTACTTGAAATAATAGAAAGGTTCGCGAACGAAAATTTCAGCGCCGAGATATCAAGCAGCTTCTCAAGATAGCATGACCATGAATGCCCAACTCTCCCGTGATGAGAGGGAAGTCGCTTCTTGTAATGTATAAGCTTTTCTTGAGCATTGAATACGGCTGTACAAGATCAATCAAAACTCTTCTGCTACAAGCCTCCTTCTTTTTTCTCCCATGCGTTCCAATCATATCGAAGCTAAAAGCAGCTGAAGTACTTGCATCAGAGACTAAAAAGAGAGAAGTAGTAATCTGGTAAAGTACTTTCTTTCTCAGTACAACGCAGAAGAGAAGTCAATACACAGTAGCTCGCGATGGACATTAGAAGTGGCAGAAAATACTTCAGGTTTGTACCTGCCTGCGTAGCGTTCATTCTTCCAACTTTGTAGAAGACTCTATATAAATTATCCAAAGCACTTGGAACAATCTAAATTATCCCAGATAGTTAGAACGAGAAGTATCGCGGACTATTGCTACCCTGCTTTTATTGTCCATCGCGGGGGTATTTTTTAGGAATCGTAAACTTTTCCGATCCTTCTAGACATCAGACGGAGGAGCACTTTTTCTAATGTAGCAAGGTCACGGCGTATCTTCTTTCTCCGTTTGTGTTTCTTACTCGTAGCACAAACACAAACACCCCGTACCCTAGCATACGCGCCAACGTCAACATCCCTGAAGTGCACGCCTTAGCTCCTCAGTTAGCACGAATTGCCTCATTTGCAGCATTTGCATGCATACCTCGGCTCCTCGGAACAACTTGCTCATTTGCCGAGCGTTTCTACTTGTTACTAGGGATGTTAGCTTTACGAAAAGCCAAGGTGTAATACGAATAAAGTATAAAGTAAGGCTAAATAAGCTATATACTTTATTATATTACTAAGAGTTTTATAAGCTAATAGGAAGCCTCTATTTCCTATCACGTGCTAGTACTTACTCTACTTACTTAAAAATTTTCATACTTTAAGAGTTCTTTCCTAAAACAACATTTTCTTATAATAGTATAAATATTAGCTTATAACACTCTTATAATGTCAAACCGAAGAGCTTATAACCTTAATACTAAAGTAAAAGCCTAATTTATTAAGATAGAGAATATCAAAGGTATTAATAAAGCTAAATATCGGTCCTATAGTCTTACTAGAGCCTAGAATATAACTGCCTTCTATAAGCGCTATCTTAAGGAGTACTTAATATACCTAGTAAAGAAGGCGAATAGAGCTCTAATATCTACTCTTTTAAGTATTAGGGAGTTTCTCTATATAAAAGAAAGCTCTACTAAAGATGCCTTTACTATAGCCATCTTTACCTTAACTGCTAACTTCGTATAGTTTAAGATGCTATAGTAGAAAGAGTTCTTTAAGCTAGTAAATTTTAAGCCTCTAAATTAGTAGATACTCTTAACTTAGCTTTTTAATAGGTATTATAATAAAGTAAAAGAATAAGTATAAGAAGTTACTAATAAAGCTTCTTACCTCTAGATTATTAGTAATAGCTTCTCTAATATCTTAAAAGATTATATTAAAAATACCTCTTTCTTAACCTCTAATAGTATATTATATTACTAGAAAAATACATTAGTTAGTACTATTAAAGCTAGTATAGATTAGATAGTAGTAAACATATAAAAGTATATACTTAAGATTATATAGAATAACCTTTATAGATAGACCTCCTTCTTTATTAATACTAATTCTACCTAGTATAAAGTTTAGAAGATTCTTCATACTTCTTTAAAGACTTCTTACGTTTACTATATCTTTTATAATTCTTATAGTCTTTAACTTATCTTTAAAGATCTCTTTTAGCTAGGAAAGAATACTAATAAATAATAGATTAAAAGTAAGATAAAGGTATTTAATTATAAGAGTCTTATAGCTTTATTATCTTTCTTTTCTTACTTATATAAAAAGCTAGGCTTTCTTCAATCTTATATGTTTATAACTACTAGTAAAGTTTATACTATTATCTAAACTATTAAAATAC
Source organism: Hymenoscyphus infarciens (assembly GCA_001414345.1). Lineage (NCBI taxonomy): Eukaryota > Fungi > Ascomycota > Leotiomycetes > Helotiales > Helotiaceae > Hymenoscyphus > Hymenoscyphus infarciens. The sequence goes on along the minus strand of LLCB01000021.1, from coordinate 63,272 downwards.
ACTAGAACATTATATATCATTAGCTTAAATCTATTAAATCGTCTAAACTCATATTATAAACATATATAGTTTTAGAAGAAGTAGTAATAGACTAGTATATACCTTTATAAAGTAACACTTAGTAGTAGAAACTTAAAGCGCTTATATTTATAGTAAAGCCTATTTATACTTTATAAAAGATGTCTAAATTAAATCGTACTTAGTTTTACTTTATATATCCTTGCTAGATTAAACTCAATTCTTACTTCTAATAGTTTAGTACTAATAGTACGTCTTTTTAGTCTCCTTTAATCTCTAAATACTTCTACTAAATTAGTCGTAGTAGCTAGGAATCTTATATAGAGAAGTAGCTTTTACCTATTTATTTAGTAGTATATATACTAATATTAGAGAATTAGAAGTAGAATCTTTTACTAAAGTATAAGGAGTAGATAGAAACGTTTATTTAGGAGTTAGCTAGCCTAGATAAGTATATATAATACTTAGATTATATTACTTTAAAGAGTACCTTTAACATTATAAGGCTATACTAGGTTAAGTTTATAGACAATCTAAAAGCCTTTTAGAGTACTAGTGTTTATATAACCCTTATTTTCTTACTAGAATTATAGCTAATTATAATAGAGAATCTACGTCTTAGACCTTTTAAAACTAGCTCTTAAACTTCTTAATACTACTACGAATTCTATATTATTTAAACGATCCTTCTCTATATAAAACTTCTTATAAACTTAGCTCTAAGCTTATATATAGCTTAATTAGATAGATAAGCTTATTTTTATCTATATAAATTATAAAAGTTTATACTATATAAGTAGTAAAACTAATTAGAATAAAGTAGTATAGAAGTAGAATAGAGAGGATATATTACTAAATATAGAGGATTTACTCCTAGATAATAATATATATAATAAAGATAAAGACAAAGATAATAGAAGCAATGACGAATTTAGGAATAGCTTTAATTATTCTATATAATTATAATATAAATTATTACTTTTCATACTAAAAGGCTATATTTCAGTATTATATTTATATACTTTTATGCTTAAAATTTATCTTATAATAACGCTAACAGCTATATTACGCTTTACGTTAAATAAGCGTTTCGTATTGCTTTACGAAACGTAAGAATAAGCATCCCTACTTGTTACTTGTAGAATACTGAGCGGGATTATGAAAAGTTCAATCTAATTAGGAAGTTCGTCTCGCGTCTACTTCGTACTTCTAGAAGTACTTGCCAAGAAGTTGTGGGTTTACATCCCGAGCTAGCACCATCAGGATCAATCAGGCGCAATTGCTCCAATTGATCCTCACGATTTGAAGCTTTCGGATTCTCCATCAACCTCTGCCAAGCTCCATTGCCGATTCAGTTCATTTTCCAATTCAATGCCTCAATCGATCCCCCACAGAAAGATAACAAAAATGGGCGCAGAGTTGCAGGGGAAGGAAGAAGACAAACTCATCTCAACTCTGTCAATCCGAGAAGCGCCACTCTACTCGAGTACAGTTGGTTTTAACCCAATGAGGAAGGAGGTGGGAGAACTAGGCTATTTATCGTCTCCTCCGATTGGCCTTGAGCTTATCCAGGAACCGAACCGAACCGAACCACCCGCCTCCTAACGTTGCAGAGCAGATCCGAGGCCTGGATGGAAAACAACCTGGACACAACACCTGCTCCCGGCAAGACGATAATTGAACAAGTCTCTGAGGTCCAGATAATCTTTCAGACGGCCTGAGAAGTGCCAGATAAGCCTTAGTGATTGCATTCTACTGCAATACCCGGGAAATTAAGCCAGTAAACCTTGTTTACCCCCTTAAATCTTGGCCGAAGCTCGATAACGGTGCCCCTCCCCCTCAGTTTCTGACATGGCCACTCATGTCACTCTGTCGGCCCTCTGCGATATTACGCCCACCCCACTGATGCAGCAGGTACAGAGCACCGAACCTGGGTCGAGGCTCCCAGGTTTGAATTCCGTACCTGAAATCAACCTGGACGATGCACACGGGAGCAGGCTCAATTGAGTCTATTCCTTGCTCTATAATGTAAGCTCTGAGTGGTGCAATTCTTCTGGCTTCAGCAATGATTCGTGGTATTGGTATAGTGGGGCGATAGCTCGCTCTTCCCCATGGTCAAGAGCGTAAAAAATCCGCCAAGTATAAGTATTACCCTCACTCGCCTTGTCTTTTACTTCCTCAAGCTCTTCCAAGTACAACCCATTGTCAAGATGCCTTCTTTCACTTCCGCCTGGCGGGTCCTCTCCCTGGCGGCTTTCGTTTCCACCGCCGTCGCCAGCTCGGATTTTGAGTCGGTTCACCAAGTTCCTCGCGGTTGGACTTTCGTTCGCAATGCATACGCCGAGGAGTCTGTCAAGCTTCGTGTGTCCCTCAAGCAGCAAAATGTCGACGATCTTTACCAAAAGGTGATGGAGGTTTCTACACCCGACCACTCATCCTACGGAAAGCATTATGAAGGTCACGAGCTACGAAGTCTTCTCAAACCCAGTGAGGAGACCTCGAATGTCGCCATCAGCTGGTTGCAGGATAGCAATATTACTGCTATCACCGATGATGGAGACTACATTCTTTTCGCCTCAAGCGTCGAGGCAGCAAACAAACTCCTCAACACCAAATTCGCCTGGTACACCAATGCCGAAAACCAGAAGGTCATCCGCACACTTTCCTACTCCGTTCCCGAAAACGTTGCAAGCCACATCAATTTCGTGCAACCAACCACGCGATTCGGAAGTCTAAGTGCTCTTGGATCCACTGTTGAGAAGATTGATACTGGAGCCCCTTTCGATGGTTCGGTAAGCTTTACCGGTCCTGCCGTTCAGGCACCAAACATCACCTGCAACCTTACCATTACACCGGAATGTCTTTTGGACTTGTACAACGTTCACTACAAGGGAGACGCCAAGAACGGAAACACCGTCGGTTTTTCATCCTTTTTGGAGGAGTATGCTAGATACAGTGACTACGAGCTTTTTGAGCAGAAGTACCTCCCATATGCTGTTGGTGAAAACGTAAGTTGTCTTCTCAAACTCTTCTAGAACTCACTAGCTAACATATTCAGTTCACTGTTGTCACCTTCAATGGCGGACTCGATGACCAAACAAGTGCCAATGACTCTGGTGAGGCAAATCTCGACGCACAATACATTCTAGGTGTCGGTTATCCTACGCCAGTTGTCGAATTTAGCACCGGAGGTCGTGGTCTCCTCATCCCAGACGGAGACAGCCCTAGTGAAGACGACAACACCAACGAGCCATACCTCGATTTCCTCCTTGCCTTGACCAAGCTTCCAAACGAAAAGATCCCCAACTCCATAAGCCTCTCATATGGTGAGAACGAGCAAGAAATTCCTGTTTCATATGCTTTCCAAGTTTGCCAGCTTTTCGCTCAACTTGGTGCTCGTGGAAAGTCCGTCATCTTCTCTTCAGGAGATTCCGGAACCGGAGACTGGTGTCTCTCCAATGACGGAAAGAACACTACCAAGTTCCAACCTCAATTCCCAGCCTCGTGCCCATACGTCACATCCGTTGGTGGCACCAGATACATCGAGCCAGAACAAGCTGTTTTCTTCTCCTCGGGGGGATTCTCCAACATCTGGGCCCGTCCTTGGTATCAAGAACTCGCGGTACCAAAGTACCTCTCGATCCTTGGTGATCACAACAAGGGGTTTTTCAACACCTCCGGTCGTGGCTTTCCAGATGTCGCAGCCCAAGGACAGAACTTCCGCGTCTTTGACAAGGGAACAGACAATGGTTACCGAGGTACTTCTTGCTCTGCACCAGCATTCAATGGTGTCATTGCTCTCCTCAACTCTGCACGCGTCAGTTCCGGTTTACCAACTCTCGGATTCTTGAACCCTTGGTTGTACACCGTTGGATCATCCGGCTTGACCGATATCACCCTTGGTCAATCAACTGGATGCAATGGACTTGGAAGATTCAACACTGCTCCCAATGGCAGTCCTGTGATCGCCAACGCTTCTTGGCCTGCTACTGAGGGCTGGGACGCTGTGACTGGATTGGGTACACCAGATTTCGGAAAGCTGTTGAAGGTTAGCACGCCTTGGGTACAAAATGCTGGGGGCCCTGCTTAAAGCATGGATGAAGTGATGATTTAATGCTTTTATCATAAAATAAAAATGAAAATGAATGATAATTAAGAATCATACTTGCCTCTTTGATCCCTAGACCTGATACTACTTAAATTGTTAAAACTACCCCAAAAAGAGGGGCTCGCTTGAACAAGGTCCATATTCTGATGTTAGGTTGTTGCCAGACTTGCTGTGGACACTAAAAGCAGCAGTGAACACTTCAAGTTCGCATCTGCCCACTAAGCTTATTGTCTTATTTTGCTAGGGTAATACAAGGTAATTACCTAAAGACTTGGAGCAATCTGGTATTTACCTAGATATTGTGAAACAATAAATTTCGATTGTCCCAAAGTATTTAGGTCATATCGTGAAATTGTGGAGAACGAGCTATTCAATGCCGCTTTTCTTGTTACTATGAGCCAAAATAAAACTTCTACGAAGGCAAAGAACGAATGATTAAGTTGCCCACGAGTTATCCAAGAGTAATGAGCTTGCTCAGCTTACCAGCTCACTAGAGAGCTACCATTCCACTCCTGGTAACGATTGCTTACTGAAAATAATAGTTTACTTAGAGGTTTCAGCTCACTCGCTTAATAGGTAGTAGCAGCTTCCTCATAAACAACCAGCTTACTCGTGAACAACTGAGACCCAAAACCAGAAATCGTAAACCCACTCTCCTGGCACTCTTTAGCTACATCTGTCGCCTACTATTTTCAGCTTCGTAGGAGCTTTGCTTGACTAATTTTCAGTGAATTTTGGTCTCTCTAAGTAAAAGAGACTCACCTTCGACACACCAGACCTACTATGATATAATTCTCTTACTTGGAGACAAATAAGCATGTAATCTGAGTGATACGAAGCTTGTTAAAGTACCCTTCATGGTGGCTGGTTATGGGACTCGCTTGTCGGAGGAGGAAAAGTCGTGTACTAGAGTAAGACGATTAGAACGCGGCTATTAGTCGCACAAAACGAGCTTTTTCTTGGTTTTTTTTAGGCTTTCTCTTTTTTTCTTTATCCTTTTGGCGTTCGTCTTGTTTGTTGTTATAGAATTACTATAATAAGTAGACTCTGCTCTAAGGATTGAAAAGTCTTAAGTCACTCGCCTTGCCTAAGCGAAAGGAAAATCCACTGAAAGATTAAATAGAATAAAGCCTACTTACTTATATATCCTATTAGGCCTCTAACGTTTGCGACTTATAAGAAAAAAATCTAAGCCAGAGGAATAATTATTATTAGCTACTTAAGATTAAGTCCTAACTTTTATAATATAAGATACTATATCTAATAGAAATAGCTATATAGCGTAGGTCTGTTTTCTATAATCGAGATTATACTAATTAATATATACTAGTAGAGCTATTTAATAAAAGATATAGTAAGAATAAAAAGAAAGATACTTAAGAAGAATATAAGAGAGAGACTAGGTAAATTTATCTTTACTAAAATAATAACTAGCTTAGACCTCGTACTATCTAGTCTAGGAAGCTCTTTTAACCTCTATTTTACTTAAGTATATATCTTAACTATATTATATATAGTAACTATTAGTATACTTAAAAGGTGTTATAAGTTAGTCTAGTAAGTAAGAAGAAGTTAATTATAGTAAGTTTCTCTTTTCTTTTATATTTATTCTCTTTTCTAAGAAAAAATCTAATTCGTAAATAGTAGAGTTTAAGAGGTATAATATAAACTCTATATAAGATTAGACTTAGGAGATTAGGATTTTATAATAGATTTCAAAAGGAAATTTTAATTTTAGTCTTATTAGCTATAAACTAGACATCTTATATTATTCTAGAATAGAGAAGAGAGTGTCTTTTAGAGTCGGCTTTAATATATTAAACTTTAACTTTATATCTATCTAGTATAATCTATAGAATTAAAATCATTAGATTAGATAAAAGACTTATCTAAGAGAGTGAAATCTCTAATTTAATATATCTTCTTCTACGACTTAAAATACTATAAATAGAAAAGAAGAGAAGTAAGAGCATATACTATAATAAAAGACGTTCTCTAGAAGTAAAGTATATAGTCTTAAATTAATATAATAGTATACTTTTCTAGATAGCTAGAAGTACCTGCTATATATAGAGGTTTTAGCAGTTATTATCTTATATTATCTATTTTAGAAAGGTTACGTATGTTTAGGCTTTTATATTAGCCGACGTATAACGTTAGTCGGTTTTAGACCTTTTTGTCTAAACCTTTTTTAAATATATTATAAATTACTTATTTTAAAAATAAACGTTTAGATACTCTTTACTCTCTATTATATATTTTATAAAATAAACCTCTTTTATATATAAAGATAGTTAATATACTTAATCTTAAAACCCGATTCTATTTAATATATAGTAATAGCTAGATAATTCTTCTTTTAGTATTTTATAACTAATAATAGACCTCTTCTTTAATCTATATATATATTAACTAAATATAGTTTTTAAAACTATAACTCTAATTCTAAAAATAATAGAGAAAAATAAATAAGTATTATTTACTATACTCTCTATCTAGTAATAATCTTATCTCTCTCTATATAGCTATTCTAGTAAGCTTTACTTAAATAGCTTAATTAAAGAGCTCTAGCTAAGATATATTTCAAAATATAAGTTCTTAAGTGAAAAGAAATTTCTTTAATACTAATTATTTACTTAAAGTTATTCTTATCTATTTTTAAAGATTTTAAAATAAGAGGTTTCTAATATTCTTTAGTTTTAATAGCTATACTTATATAATACTTTATAACTCTAATAAGTATATAGATTTAATAATCTGATTTAATTACTCTTATATTAGTACTTTAAATATATTTAGAAGACTATACTCTATTACTACTCTATTAACTATATTCTAGATAATCTATAAGATATTATATAGCTAAGAGCTAGCTCTTTTAGATATAAATAGAAAGAGAAAAAAAAATAAAGAGAAAGAAGAAAGAGTTAAAGAATACTATTTAGAATATTTTTAAGAGCTCTTATTAATATAATTTATAATAAAGGTAAAAGATATCTTTATTTAATAAAGTTTAAGTAACTATTTTATAGACTTAATAATATTTATATTTACTTAAACTCTATTAAATATTTGTATCTTACTATTTAATTCTTACTTTAGATAAAAGACTTATTTATATAATAATATTAAGATAAAAAACTAATTTATTTAATAATATATATAAAAGATTTAACTAAAAGAGTTATTTATTTAAAAAGAATTAAATAAAAGATTTACTATAATAATAAAAGTAAAAGATTTACTTAAATAATAATAAAAGTAAATAATTTCTTTATTTAAAGTCTATTTAGTTTATATAAAGTATTCAAATATATATATATATAGATTATTAATAAGATATTCTAAATAGTAACTTTATAGAAGTTAGTATATATTATTAATTATATCTTAATATATTAAGTAAACGTTTAGCTTATAGTATATATTCTAGTATATATTCTTATATACTTAGTATATAGTATAGATAGATATCTTAATAGTAGTAAGAAAACATATATATATATAAAGTTTTAAAGACTTATATCTCTAAAGATCTAAATCTTTTTTTAGTAGTATATATTATATTTATATATATACTAAGATATATAAGATTAAGTAAGAGATTTATATTACTTTTAAATATATATACTAAATACTATTATATATATAGAATTAGTATATATATATATTACTTTCTAATTTTTAGTCGTATATATTCTAGATATATATAAGCTAAATAAGCTCTTAATAAAGTTTAAGTAAAAGATTAACTTATTTAATAAGATTTAAATAAAAGATTTACTTAAATAATAGTATTAAGTAAATAAGTTTCTAAAAAATTAAGTTAAACTATTACTCTCTTTTTTTAGATTCATATTCTTAATATACTTTCTAAATCTTCTTCTTTATTTATTAAATAATCTTATTAATTTTTCTATCTACTTTTTATTAAAACTTAACTATCTTCTATTAAAAGTTAATTTTAATATTATTCTTACTTCTCTCTCTATTCTTATTTTTACTATCTTTTTTAATCTTAATTTTTAAAATAATCTCTATAAATAATTACTTTATTATTTATATTCTTACTTTTAAGAAGCTTCTATAAAGCTAAAGAGAAGATTCTCTAATTTCTCTTAAAATAGCTATAATAATACACGATTCTAAATTACTAGTATTCGTAAAACTGCTATTATAATAGCTAGTAAGTTTTTTCTATTAAATAATTAGATATATTAAAAGTAATTCTAGTAATTAAGAATTTACTTATAATCTAATAGTAGTATAAAAGTAGAAAGAGCTCTAAAAAGAGACTTTAAATATAGTTATTAAAAATTTATTAAGCTAAGCTTAAAATAAGTACTAATTAGAAATATTATATAAGAATTCTTTATCTTATAAAATAGATATTTAGAAGTATAGAATATTAGCTCTTTTAGCTACTTATTATAATAGAGTAAGAGCTTATTTAGCTCGTATATATCTAGGATATATACTACTAAAAATTAGAAGGTAATATATACTTATATATACTAATTATATATATATACTAGTGTTTAGTATATATATTTAAAAGTAATATAAATCCCTCGTTTAACCTCGTATATCTTAGTATAAATATAATTAGAATATATACTACTAAAAAAAGTTTTAGACTTCTAGAGATATAAATCTTTAAAACTTTATATATATATGTTTTTTTACTACTATTAAGACATCTATCTATACTATATATAAGAATATATACTAGAATATATATAACGAGCTAAACGTTTACTTAATATATTAAGAAATAATTAATAATATATACTAACTTATACGAGGTTACTATTTAGAGTATCTCGTTAAATATCCGTATATATATTTAAATACTTTATATAAGCTAAATAGGCTCTAAGTATTAATAATATACTAGTTATTAATAAGTATTTATATTTATAAGACTTAAGACTTTTCTCTTAAGATCTACCTATTTAATTATATCTAGTAATATAATATAGTAGAGTAATTAATAATATTAACTAAGTACTCTCTCTCTCTCTAATTATATTATATATATATAGTTATTTTAGTATAGTAAATATCTATATATATATAATATAATTTAAGAGAGAGTAGTAGCGAGCCTTACTAAGGTCCGATACTATAGCACGTCCTAGACAGGGGTCCGGGCTTTCTTAGGCCTTGTGTATAAGCTAAGACGTGGCCTAAGGAAGCTTATAGAGGAGTGTAGGACATATGCCAGAGAATCAGAGCAGACCTTCCTTCCGGAGGTGGCGTAAGAAAGGCCGAGCCGAGTTCACTCCTCCAAGCGGAACCACTTCCGAATGGATCACCATTTAACATTCTGTGCCTCTCTGGCTGATTGACTCTTGGACAAGCTCGGAAACATATAACACAAGCGTGCTCGCTGCCTTGATGCGAACTTATGTCAACCGATTCAAACCTCAAAACCCAGGGAAAACCCAATCTACCTATCTGCGAACCAAATTGTTCTCCCGCTAATATTTATGCACAGCTCAAAATGTGTGAAAGACACGAGGTCCAGGTGACATTTCAAAATTGCACTGCTAGCCCAAAGCACAAAGTCACAAAATGGATTCCTGTGCCTTATGCAACGAATTGCGGCAACTGGGTCGATAAAACGAATCTAGGATCATCAACCAACAAAACTCCCGGGTACCAAAGTATGTTTTCCTGGGGTAAAGGTACGCAATTGAGAAGGCTAACCATCTTCGGTTTTTTACCGATTTTCAAACCAGATTCTCCACCTTTTACTAAGTTCCAACTATCATTTGATTGGACACAGCTTTTTATTTAGGTATCGATTAGTGACGGCTACTTCTTATGGTGGGAAGTGAATATCATTAATATTATTTATGATAAAAAGTGGTTATCACAAAAGGAAGGGTTGTTTGGAACTTCGTCACCTCATTAATACCATTTACTGCCCTACTTGTAGCATTGCGTTATTTTCCAGGAAGAACGAGGCTACCTACTTTGCAGGGCTTTGGGCGGTGAAGTTGTGTGATGCGGCGCTAACTTATTGTTATTACATAATCAGAGCTGCCTAGTGCCTTCAATCTCCGCGTGGCTTATTGTGACCAATAAATAACTCCTGGGAGATTTCAGACAATGAACGGGGATATCTATGTCGTACCCTATTTCCCCGACGGGGTGAAGCATATCATTACTACTGGCAGTAACCACTACATCGGCTTTGTCAATGAGTCAACAATCCTGAAGTACCCGCACTTCAAAGGAACTTCGGCTGCTCTTCGCGCTGAATCTAGAATACTTCAGCGGCTCGGCAAACACCCTCGTATCATCGAATTCAAGGGAGAGCATGACGACGGTTTACTTCTGGAATATGCGCTAAACGGATCATTGGAAAAGCATCTTCAAGAAACACAAGTCCCGATTAAAGAGAAGATCCGAATCGCAAAAGAGACAGCTGAAGGTGTTGCCTACGCTCACCAGAGCAACGTTCTAATCTGCGACATCCATGTTCGGAATATCCTCCTAGATGCTGAGTTCCACATTAAGTTGTGCGACTTCCAAGGGCGGCTACTAAGCCCTGACGGAGAAGTCCTTATTTCTGGGGGAGCATCAGAGAACGCAGAGTCGTTCATGCCTCGTGGTGACAAAGAGTTCGCGGACGTTAAGACAGATATTTTCGCTCTTGGATCAACCATATATCATACCATAACCGGTCATCGGCCATTCCCACAATACGACACCATCGACGATGAAGCCAAGTTTGAAGAACTTTACCGAAAAGGCCATTTCCCTCCTTTGGATGTAGGGGTCGGTGGAGAAGTCGTTCAGAATTGCTGGGGAGGCAAATACGAGTCTACAGGCGAGGTAGTGAATGATCTTAAGGTCTTAGAACAATTGCTGTGAACAAACCCAGGCGGGTTCTATAGCATATCGTCGCATTTGTTCCTTTTGTTAGCACGTCGGGTATTAATATTAAATACCTAAAACATGTCTAGAACGATTCGTGATACGGATTCCAACACCCATATGTTGTGAAAGAAATCTGCCTGCCTTATACGCTTCCGAGGTCAACCGCTCTGTTTTCTTTTGTGATGTTTGTAACGGCACGAAATACATACTACTACTGAAGAGGCATATGGGAGTGCGTTCGAGACAGAATTACATGCGTAAATACTAGGCTCTGATACGGAAGAAAAGGAAAAACTGTCACTCTTCTATACCGAATATGAGCATCTATATATAGGAGGTCGGAAACTACTAAGATCTAATAATAATAATAACCGAGCCCTGCTTAATATAGCTAATACTAAATAATAAGAACCAAAAAGCTAAATATACAACATCTAAACCTTAATCCCTTCTGTATATAGATGTTAGACATTAATACCTTCGGCACCTTCGATTATATAAGTATCGGTTATTTATAATCTCGGCTCAGAGGTATCGGTAGTAGCTTAGAGGTATCGGCAGTTTTACGAATGCCGGCAATTTAGAATAGCGTGCTATTATAATGTTTCGCCTAATATATCTAATCTTAATCTCTCTAGTTTAATAACGACTAGCCTATCTATACTTTATAGAATTACTATCTCTTTAGTTATTCTTATACTTTATATATAGACGTATTTAGTAGTCTAGTTTAAAGCTACTAAGATTTAGAGTAGTTTTAGACTAAAATCTTAGTAGCTTTAAACTATAATACTACTAGACTAGTTTAAGAGTACTAAGATATTAAAATCTAAATTAAAACTATCTATACTTACTCTATATATAGTAGAGATATATACCTCTTTCTAATATAACTAATTACTACTATAAATAAGTATATTATACTACTTATACTAGCTTTTAGTTTAACGTAGATAAGGTAAGTGTACTCTTTCTAAGAGTAATTTACTTAAAAGTTTATCTTTTTATATCTTATACTAATAATATAATCTTTTAGTAAAAGCTATATATTAAGTATAAAGATAAGTAGAGTATTACTTTTAAGCTTTTATAATATTCTCTCTTTTATTAAGATAAATAAATTAGTATATAGACTATAAATCTTTAGATAGAGAGTATATAAGTAATAATTAAAAAGTTTTATATAAGAATTATAAAGTAGAATCTATTAAATATTAGTATATCTCTCTTACTTAATTAGATATACTTACTTCTATTTTAAAGCTAAGAGAAATAAGAGTTTACTATAGTAATATTTATAAGCTAATAAGATAAAAACTACTATATCTTTTACTAAGTTTACTAAGTTTTATAGTTTTCTATAATTAATTTATAATATCTACTTCTTTTATTTATCTATTATAATTATTAATAAATTATAAAATTAGTAGAGTTTAATAGAAGTTTATAATATATTAAGGTCTTAGTTTATATATCTTTTCAACTTTTAAGAATAATAATAGTAAAGATAATAATTAGTAAATAAAAGGCTTATAGATATTCTTATTTACTATAGTATTAGATTAGTATAGGTATTATTACTCTTACTAATTATACTCTTTACTAGTATATATTATAGAAAGTATTAATACTAGTATATTATATTATATAAAGACTAAAATTAAGGAATATACTAGAACGATTTTATTTATAAGATTACTCTATTATATACTAGGAAATATAATAACTACCTTCTTCTATAATACCTAGAATTATATACTCTATAATTATAAGAGCGTATTATTAACTTTCTTCTTTTAAGTCTTAATTAGATATAGAAAGAGTAGTTTAGTAATATAGATATAGTAAGTATCTACTATACTAATAGTAAGCTTAAAAAGCTTATTAAACAATTCTAGTAATAAGAAGTAATTATTTATATATATTATAAATTAGTAGAATTATTAAAAAAGAGACTTTATAAGCTAATATCTTATTAAATCTATAGATAGAATATTAGCTAGAGTTATACTAAAATATATTAAACTAGAGTTATATAGAAAGAGACGAACTAGAAGAAGTAAAATTAGAAAATTTTATATATTACTAGTAGATATAAGACTATTCTTTTAGACTAATTCTATAGTTTTATAAGTATTAGAATAAAAGAGGAAGTTATATATATATTCTATAAAATATAAAACCTAGTTTTTATATCTATCTAGAATTAGTTTATACTTATACTTTAATATATACTTAGATCTTCTTTTAAACTTTATAATTATCTTATTAATAGATATATTTTATAATAGATAAATATCTCTCTTAAATTTAGTATATAAGTACTTAAAAAGTAGTAATAGCTTTATATACTAATTCTATTTTAAGATATTAATAAAAGAATAAGATATATAAAGATAAGACTTAAGCTCTTTATATCTATACTTTTATATAAATTAAAGTAGTAGATTAGAGCCTTTACTCTCTCTTTTTTTAAAGTTTTAGCTCTCTATATATATTCTTTATACTAAAGTATATTATAATTGTAAAGAAGACTTTAAGCTTTAAAACTAATATATTTTTCTAGGCACCGGGGATATTGTCTAAACCTCTTACTCTACGATAATGATTCGACTAGTAAAAAGAACGTTCTTTATAGAAAGGATATTCAGAAACAAGTACTCGAAACGCGGCAGCCTGTAGGTAGAATTGATGAAGGTGAAGAAGAAGAGGAGGAAATAGTAACTTACTATAGTCAATCTTGGTAGGAATCAAAGGGCAATGACTGAATCGGTCTCTTATTATACACCGTGGGATAAACTCGACGTAAAGAGTACTCTCGGCAAAAAATATCTTGAAACTCGGCAGCCAAGAGAAGAAGGAAGTACTTACTTTGGTTATTGTGTCGAGGGGCGGAGGCCCCTTATCCTCGAGAAGCGATAGATGGGCGCGGTGAGAACTTCGGGCGGGTTTCGTTGGGTTGAGCGTGAGAGCACGGAAGAAAATGTAGAAAATGTAGAAATAAAGAGAAGAGGGATTTTCCAAAGTGGAAAGCCCTTCTTGCGCACCCCATAAGTTTAAGAAGAATAAGAATGGAGCCCAGTGAAAAAGCCTAGAGAAAGTGGTAATAAGAGATACCTCAGCAGAAAAATTATTCCATTTTAATCTAGGAGATTATCCATAGACCAAACCTCACTTCAACGTAACCAACTCCTCAGCGCTAGTAGGGTGGATAGCCACACAATTATCAAAGTCCGCTTTTGTGGCGCCCATCTTAATAGCAACTCCAAATCCTTGCAACATCTCCCCACTTCCCAATCCCAAAGTATGAAGACCAACGACCTTCTCGTTGGGTCCCTGGCAGACCAGCTTGTACTTTGTGGGTCCCTTTTGATCCTGTTCCATCATGGCGTAATACATAGCAGTAAAGGTGGTATTGTACACCTTGATGTCCTCCTTTCCATACTTCTCAACAGCCTGTGGCTCAGTGAGGCCAATACTGCCAACTTCTGGGTGAGCAAAGACAACTGAAGGAATGAGATCGTAGTTGAGCTTTGAATCCTTGAATTTCTCTGGTCCGAAGAGACGGTCACTGAGTTTACGACCAGCAGCAATTGCTACAGGTGTGAGCTCGACCTTTCCGACTACATCACCAAGAGAGTAGATATTCTCAACGTTGGTGTTCTGGTATTCGTCTGCGATGATTCGTCCAGCATCGTCCTGCTTCACACCAGCATTTTGTAGCCCAAGTTTCTCAACCTCTGGTGATCGGCCGATTGCCCAAATCAAGTTGTCAACTCCATCGAGCGTTCCCTTTCCGTTTGCGTCCTCGTAGTGGATGGTGAGTTTGCCCGTCTTCTCGTCCTTCTCGACCTTGCTTTGGCTCGAGTTCTTGTGTAGGTGAACGCCCAATCTTTCGTACTCTGCTGTGATGGCATCTTGTACTACTGGATCAAAACTTCTCAAGAATTTGTCATGTCGAATGAACAGATGTGTTTCTGTGCCTAGAGCATTGAACATGCCAGCGAATTCAACAGCGATATATCCAGCACCAACAAGAGCAACCTTCTTGGGCTGTTTCTCGATGTCAAAGAATCCATCACTGTTTATGCCATATTCTGCGCCAGGAATGCCCTTTGGGATTGTTGGGTAACCACCAACTGCGAGAAGGATCTTCTTGGCCTTGATGATTTGTTTTGAGCCGTCGTCCAAAGTAACCTCTGCCTCATTTTTCCCAGTAAGGCTAGCATGGCCGTGGATGTATTCGACCTTGTCATTGCCCAAGTTCTTCTCGTAGATGCCATTCAGCCGCTTGATGTATGCATCTCTTTTGTGCTTAAAGTATGGCCAGTCGAAAGGAGCAGTGTGATCTACTGAAAACCCATAGGCTTTAGCTTCGTGTATCGTTTCGGCGATGGCAGCGGCGTTGAATGTAACCTTCTTTGGTACACACCTGGAAGCTTGTTAGCAGAAGCAATTTTAAAGAGGTTGATGGTACTTACCCGACGTTAACACAAGTTCCTCCCAAACGCTTGCTCTCAACAGCAATTGTTTTTGCGCCGTAGTATCCACTGGCTCTTCTGGCAGAAGCCAAACCCCCACTGCCGCCGCCAATGACAAGGTAATCGCATTCTTTTGGTACAGGCGCCATGATTGAAGAAGAACTTGAAAACTGACGAGAAAGAGACAAGAGGCGTGAAGAGGCGGTTCGGGGTGCTGGTGCTGCAACGGAGGTAGCTCGAGCTAGAAGGGCAAAATTGAGCATGGGAGAAGATCAACTAAAAGTACCTATAACAGAGGGGAGGGGGGGGATGGTGGGGTAAGATATACGGTAGCTGGAAGGAACCAGACAGTGACGTGCTCGAGCTGCACCTGCATAGGTAGGATTACTTCTTAGTGTGAGGTGGGCGGGCACCCTCCCTCAGCTTACCAAGACTTTGTCTAGACCTTGGGCTGCGTGTAATCCTAAGCTTTAGAAATCAATATATATAAATTTACTAGGTAGGGACCAACGATAGCGTTCTCCGTTCTCCTTTTCGTTTCCCAAAGATATTGAGCTCTAAACGCTTATGCGGGACGATTTCTAAGCTTGTGTATGGAGGATTCCGCCACTACACGACACAGGTGCATTTAAGGTAACCAACCGCCAACCTGGCCGGGCATCGGCCTTTCCATGTGTTATCAGACCCCGGCCCGGCTCCGGCCTTTCCGATAAGAGCTGCCCGTGACTTCATTATTTCAACCTCGGTTCGTCCAAATTGTTTTCAGCCTTTTGAAGAAAGACCGCGGTCTCCGAAGCATCTATATTTCTGTTCCTGTACGATTTCTAAGCCTTCTTGGGAGCATCATTCGGATTATGCCATCCTCCTGAATATTGGCATTTCCAGAGATGTAACGAAATGGTTTAGATGTAGTTCAGCAAGCACCTCGCACACATTCTGCCATTGATTCCAGCTCTGCCATTCTAATGAAAATAACATTGTAGCATTGAGAGATAATATTATGCCCTTTGCTTGAATTACTCCCAAGCAACTAATAACTCTCATTATTTTGAAAAACTTTCGAAAAGTTTAATTGCTCCTCGATTTTAGAACAATTGTTTGATTGGAATAACCTTACTGGTTTTAGAACAACAAGAGAGCGAGCCATTTCTCGGATTTTGGACTGCCGCCTCAAACCACCTTTACTAGGAAGGAAAAAAGGGGGAAGATTGTTTTCAGATTATCAGGGCAATGTGTTTGGGATGGTTTATAGATTTCCTCGATCAACTCTAATCCTCTAATTAGAATCCCATAATGATTGGTTTTGGGCAAACCAACCTAGTGCTCGTCCTACCCTGAAATGAATGTATTAAGATTAAATTCTCGACCCTAAGATGGAATTACGATTATCCCCAACCATCAATTACATATTCATAGATTCATAAACTCTCCGCCATCCCAACCCTTGTATCACACTCTTCCCACCATCCTTCCCCTAACCCTATAACTCCCCGCACTCGTCGGGGTAGGTGCCGAACAAGCAGATGGGGTAACAGTAACAGATGGTGGATTTGTATAGGTAGATGGCGGGGTAGGAGCAGGAGTCGGATACGAACTCGGCGGACAACTTGCAGAAGATGGTAGTGGGGGAGTGCCGGGAATCACAACCTGACTACACAAATTGTTTCCGAAATCGACTGCTGTTTGTTGGTCTGTGGCATTGCAAGTTTGGGAAATGCAGCAGCTGATTAAGGTGATGAAGCTTGCGTTTGTACATACGCACGCTACGTCGCGGGTGTTGCAGTTGGCGAAGGTATTGAATGTCGAATCGAAGAAGGGCTCGGCGCAGGCTTGCTGGTGGGGTGTTAGTTTTTTGGAAAGAAGAAATGGAATGGATTTTGGAAAGCATACTGCACAGGGTGGTAGATCTGGAGGGAGATCTTGGGCGAAGACGAGAGCCGCAAGAGCTAGAAAGATGGAGGGTGTAGAGAGCTTCATTGTGGAAAAGAAGTCTTTGGGTAGTTGGAGTGGGAGTTGTGATCAAACAGTAAAGAATTGTAAGAGGGATGAGGGGTTCAATTGAGCTACTATTGATGACTCCGAATGCTCAATTCATTGTTGATCGAAAGTAAAAATCCAACATACCAGCGAATAGAACTTATAAGCAAGCCCACGACAGACCAACCTCTTCTTTTCCAGTCACACAGAATCCTAGTATTAATTTATCCAGCCCGTCTGACTGCGTTCTTGAGCATAAACAACCGAGGCTGGGGAACGATCGGCGTACAGATATGCAAGGCTACGTACTGAGACCCTGTTGTCTCTACCAAAATAGGTAGTTGTGTCGATTCTGAGAGCGGCAGAACGAATAGTAAAGAGGCAAAAATGGCAATTGGGAACTCGAAGCTGAAGAGTACACGAAAACATCCCCGGAAAAGGATCCCGAGAAGGAAGAAAGGAACTCAGATGGGTTGAAATATTGAGATAGTAACACAGAAAATAACGGCTAGCTGCAGTAAGCAGAGCGAAATTGAGAAACAACGTTGTAGAAAAAGGCACCAGAACACACATGTCCCCGATGGGAAAAGAAGAGTATGCATCCCGTCGGCTCAATTGAAAATCCAAGGGATGTCCAATTGAAGGAGCTGATCAAAATGACACAGCTGAATCAGTTGACTGATAGTTTTTTTGTCCCGACGTGCTTTTGCTCGGAAGTTTGACAATGTTGCATACGAAGAAAAGACAACATCGCTCGATATCGAAACTCTCCGGCGTACTCAAATTAAATGTTGAGAAGGAAGATTGAGAAGGAAGAAAGAGGTTCTGGAGCTAGCACAACCCATCTCGCTTCGTAGGCTTGTGTCTTGGGGTAACCGGTCATCGTAAGCAACATAGAAAAGGGAATCGTCTAAAAGGGTCAGGTTTCTTGTAATCTCTGATCAGTTGCCAAAAAATAGTAAAATTCATGTTTGAGAATAGCTTTTTCAAACCTCTTTTAGGCCTAGTTACTTCTCAGCCTTATCAAGCTCACCCCTGAAACGTCTCCCCCGGGCCAGACTACAAAAAAGCTTCCACCAGTACACTCCATACTATACATGACAATCCAAGTCCCCCTCTCTTTCAGCCTCGCCCAGCTCAAACAAGTAGCCTTCAAATGCGGCGTTCAAAGCTCCGGAACCAAAGCCCTCATCGCAGCCCGAATCAACGATGAGCTCCTCAAAACCGCCGAGATCAAAACCTCTGGCACCCGCGGCAAGCTGAAAGGAGCGCCCATCCGCGTCCTCAGCATCGATATGGGGATCCGAAATCTAGCATATTGCGTCCTGGAGATCCCACGGAAGAGGAGGAGGAAGATCAGGATAGCGAAGCCGAGTGCGGAGAAGTTTCCGATTGTGAGGGAGTGGCATCGCCTTGCTGTTTCCACACCACCAGTCGAGGTCGAAGAATCTTTGAAGGATGCCGAGATGCCCGAGA
Source organism: Hymenoscyphus infarciens (assembly GCA_001414345.1). Taxonomy (NCBI): domain Eukaryota; kingdom Fungi; phylum Ascomycota; class Leotiomycetes; order Helotiales; family Helotiaceae; genus Hymenoscyphus; species Hymenoscyphus infarciens. The sequence goes on along the minus strand of LLCB01000021.1, from coordinate 44,321 downwards.
CTGCGGAGAGGATATTGAGTAAAGAGGCGGAGAAGGAATCGTTTACTCCTGCTACGATGTCACTTACGGCGTATAAGCTTCTACGAAACCGACTTCTCCTGTTGGATCCGAAATACATTCTCATCGAACGTCAACGCTTCCGTAGTATGGGTGCTGGTAATGTCCTTGAGTGGACTTTGCGGGTCAATATGTTGGAGACAATTTTACACGCTGTACTATGTACTCTGAAAGAGGAGGGCATATTCAAAGGAGAGGTTATTGCTATTTCTCCGGGCCAGGCCAGCAATTACTGGCTTAACGGGGATGAATGGGATAAATCACCCGAGCCCTCTGGGAAAGAAAGAAAAACGCAGAGTGTGAAACTCAAGAACAAAGGTCACAAGATTGATTTGGTCAAAAGATGGCTGGAAAACGAAGAGCGGGTTACTTTGGGAAGTAAACAGGCAGAGTTGGTTGCGAAGGCTTATTTGGCAAAATGGAATCGAGCTCCAGGGGGTGGGCCAGCTGTAGAACTCAAGGCAGGGGAAAAGATGGGCAAGTTGGATGACCTGGCAGATTCCTTTCTACAGGGCATGGCTTGGATAGCATGGGAGAGGAACAAGAGAACTGCATTAGTACACGGCGTAGAAGCGCTGTTAGATGATGAGTTTGCAGTGAAAGAAGAGTTGGCTGAGCCACCTCCACCAATTCTGATTAGAGGTAAGCCAGAAAACTCAGTTATCCGTCTTAAACCTGCCAGGATTCCCGTAACTTGAATTGTTTTAAAAAAAACCACAAGAATACTCAATCCCATGGTAAAGCTCCCATTATATTGCTTGTGTCTATGTAGTCTGGATGTTGAGCAATCGCAAGCTTCATCAAACGACACAAGAATGTTATTGCTCCAGGAAAAGAAGCTGGTACCGTTGCTTCGATTTCTCCCGAATCGATGTAGCTATTTTCTTTGCCAGTGTATGATTGAATTGTCTTCGTATCAATCTGTAACTCTTCCCACGTGTACCTCTCAACCTCCTGTTGCCTCCCTATAGAAAGAGATACTCCGATTTGCACCAGCCGTCGCAAATGCTTCGCTTCTTCCGGAAACCTTTGGCAACCATTTCACACACCACAGTGTCTTGTCGATTTCACTGTGAGTAGCCACACACGCTCTTCGATCGATGGACCAAACTTTGACTTTTCCGTCGAATGATCCACTCAGAAGATACTCTCCAGTATCACTCCAATCCACTGAGAAAATCCAAGCTGAATGTCCGGTAAGGTTTGCCACCTGCTCTCCATGCTGAACATCATAAAGGGCAATAACTCTTGCGTCTCCGGCCGCTGCCAGTCGAGTACCTGCTGGAGAAAACGACACTGTCCGTACTGGCTTGACCAGACCTTGAAATATATTAGCAAAATCCCACAGCAAGAAAATTAAACAATCTCTGAAAGCTTACCAGGCAAAGAGTACACCATCCTCCCCGTATCGTTATTAAACAAATAAACCCCTCCATTCTCATGCCCACTAGCCGTAAACTTCCCATCCCGACTCATATCAATACACATCCCAAAACTCCCTTTGGTCTCATACTCCCTAATCTTCTTCCGTCCCTCGACCAAATCCCAGACATTGATGCGTCCATCATACGTCGTGCTCGCCAGGAAATGTCCGTCCTCACTAAGAGCAATGGCCCAAATCTCCCCCGCCTTATTCCCATCCACAATCTTGCCTTCCTCGACCCATTCTTCCGTTTCCGAAATATTCCATATCTTGACTTCGCCGCCGAAACCCGCGCTCGCGGCGATGCGTCCGTTGCGTGAGGTTACGATGTGGTGGCAGCCGAGTTTGTGGGCTCCCTTGAGGGTTTGCGCGAGGGGAATATCGGGGGAGGTTGTGGAGTGTATCTTTATCGAGGAGGCTCCTGAGGCAGAGAGGATTTGGGTTCCTGTTGTTGCGATCGAGTAGATGTCGGTGAGGTGGGCTTTGCATTCTTCGTTAGTTGAAGTCTTGGAGGGGTAGCTCCAGCAGCTTACCATCGTCGACCGTATGCGTGGTGAGGTATTGTTTGGACTGCAGAGAAGTTTAGCTTCGGGTCTTGAAAGGTGGAAAGTCTTCGTACCATTGTCACCGATTCATTGGAATATCACAGACGCGATATTGGTGTGAGGGAGGAGGGTTGATGTTGGTTGCAACCTTTAGGATTTGGCGGGGTGAAATATCGAAGCGGGTTTTAGGTATATGTACAACGGTTTGCACCAAGAACTTCTGGAAGGAACAGCCTTGGTTTTTCAAGAACTGACAAGTTTGGCAAGGCAGCGAAATAGATGACGACTTTTACTTTCTGATATACACGAGATACATAACATCGTACATGTTCTTGTGGGAACAATAGCAATTGGGTGTTCCCTTCCAAACTCCGAATGCTCTATGCAATACAACTTTGAACTTCTGGCACTGTTCTAAAATACCGAGTTTCAAGTATCCCTCCGTTTAAAACTTGACATCCTGATCTTTCTCCTTGTCAAGAACATCCTGCTTCACTGCCTTTACCCTCTGCTCTCGGTCTTTGGCTTCAAATGTACTCTCCTCTCCCTTGGCAACAAGCTCCGCATGCTCCTTCATTTGTTCCGCCGACAGTTGCTTAGTCTGCTTTCCTCTCCAGAAATCTTGAATTTCTACACCTAGCGTCAGTCCAAGGCCATAGAGTATCAAAAATCTGGAAACCTACCCTTTACGCAAAAGGGGCAGAGTAAATGAGCTCTCTTGACGTTTCCGCAGACGGAACATTTATTCAGCGATGTGACATCCTTCAATCCCTTTCCTGCCATTTGCCTCGTTCTCTTCTTCATGTGCGAAGTCCTCTTCTTTGGCACTGCCCGTAAAATTGACTCCCATATTCCTTCTAGTAGTCCCGGTACGTTGAGCTGTATGGATGCGGGAATTGCGATTGAGGGAAGGAGAGGATGTGAAAGTTGCCGTGAGTAGAGAGTGGTATGTCTGAAGGTGCTGGAGGTGGTGGTTGATGCGGATAATCGTGGGAGGAAGGACGAGAGGATTGACCGAGTCGAGACGTGAGCGGAAGCCATGGTGGATATGGGTGATGGAAGATGAATCCGGTGATGGTTGGATTGAATTGATTTATCAAAATCGACTCCTGTCGTCAACCTCAGAGCTCAAAAAACGCTCCAGTGCTCCAGTGCTTCGCGCTCCCTGGCCAAAAACTTTAAGTGGGTCCAGGTGCATGCCACTAGTCCCAACATAGGCTTAGCGTGGTTAATATCGCGTCCGCAAAAGGGGAAGCAACGAAATTGTGGAGGAACCCCTTCTGCCTCTGATTTTCGACAATTCATCTCGAGTTGCACCATCCACCCATAATAATACCTTCACCTTTCGAGCTTCAAGGCACCCTCTCTCTTCCCATCCGACTCCTTTACAAAACTCATGGCCACCATGGACCGACACGCCCCCCAACAGTCGGTGTACCCTCGCAGCCATGTCGGTTTCGATAGTATCACAACCCAGATTGAGCGCAAGCTGTTGAAGCGCGGGTTCCAATTTAACGTCATCTGCGTTGGTGAGTTCTCCAATTCTGGAGTTCGCGATTAATCATTGCGCATCTGCTAACCTTTTCTGCTTCTAGGACAAACTGGTCTTGGAAAGTCAACACTCATCAACACCATCTTTGCTTCGCACTTGATCGACTCGAAAGGAAGACTCGCACCCGATGAGCCAGTACGGTCCACCACCGAGATCCAAACCGTTTCGCACGTTATCGAGGAGAATGGGGTTCGTCTACGATTAAACATTGTTGACACTCCAGGATATGGTGACCAAGTCAATAACGACAGATGCTGGGACCCAATTGTCAAATATATCAAGGACCAACACTCAGCCTACCTCCGAAAAGAGCTTACCGCCCAGAGAGAAAGATACATCCAGGACACCAGAATCCACTGCTGCTTGTTCTTCATCCAACCTTCTGGCCACGCGCTAAAGCCAATTGATATCGTGGTGTTGAAGAAGCTTTCCGATGTGGTCAATGTCGTACCAGTTATTGCCAAGTCTGATTCGTTGACACTCGAGGAGCGAAGTGCCTTCAAGGAGCGCATAAAGGAGGAGTTCGCGTTCCACAACCTGAAGATGTTCCCATACGATAACGATGAGTTTGACGAGGAGGAGCGCGCTTTGAATGCCCAAATCAAGGTATGTACATTTGTCTCTTGTCACGCATGCAAATACTAATTTCATCCAGAACATCATTCCATTCGCTGTCGTCGGATCAGAAAAGTCAATTATCGTTGGAGGCAAGCAAGTCCGTGGACGACAAAACAGATGGGGTGTTATCAACGTCGAGGACGAGAACCACTGCGAATTCGTATACCTCCGAAATTTCCTCACCCGAACCCATCTCCAAGACTTGATCGAAACCACTTCTCAAATCCATTACGAGACTTTCCGTGCCAAGCAACTTCTTGCGCTCAAGGAGAGCAGTGCAGCTGGAGGTGGACACAACGCTGGTAGCCGACCTATCTCTCCCGCAGCCGATCGAGAATTGAGCCGAAACTCTCAAAGAAATACCATGAACGGTTATTGAGTGGGGAGTTTTTGGTTATGGGGCGTGGTGGATGGAGTTGTTTATGACAGCAAGCGGTCATTTGTGTAAAAGCGTCTCACGGGATTTCCTTGCGCAGGCCAAGGAGAGCTTTTAATGGCCGCCTTCGATACGGGCTTTACTTTGTCTTCTTTGCGCGGATTCTCCATATTTCTTCTTTTGCCTAATTAGCCTTCTCTTTTTAATATTGAGAATTCATTTCACTTTAGTCGTAAAGATTCCGTATGGTCATGATAGGATGTAGAATGAGAGCAATGAGGTTCTTGAACATGGAGCTCGAGTCTTTTTCAAACGAGTTCTTTTTGTATTTGGTCTATGTGAAGTGGGCACTTTTATGTTCTTCTAGTGTATGTCTCCCCATGTCTAGAGGCAAAACAGCTCTTGGTCTATATGCAAAGCAAGTCCACCAATCCTTATCAGCACTAACTCTCCCCAAGCTGTGCAGCCATGATACTATTCACGATTGACAAATAGTCCAGACGGGCTCCTTATCCAACCTTCCTCTCCTCACAGCCCTGCCCCCAAATTCACATTTCCCTTCCCCAACTTATTTATTCCTTCTTCCCAAAAATAAACTCTTCCATCTCTCGATACGCCTTCTCCAGATCATCATTCACAATAATAATATCATGAACCCCTTCCGTTTTGGAGTATTCCAATTCGTTCTTTGCTTGTAGGAGGCGTTTCTGGATGGAATCTTCTTTCTCTGTTCCCCGACCGCGGAGACGAGATTCGAGAATTTCCATTGAGGGGGGCGAGATGAATATGTAGCGTGCAGAGATGGGGGAGGCGTGTATTTGTTTTACTCCCTTGGGAATGGTTAGCTTGGGAGGTGTTGGAAGTTTGGGGGGTTGGGCAGTGAAGCGGAGAGGGGGGGAAGGAGGGCTGTGAAGTGTTGCGCCAGGACTTTTGGGGAGGCCGGGAGGAGAGGCAGAGCTATAGCACAATGCCTCGAGAGTCCGCAATGAACCCCTCGTGCCCCTCATGCCCAATCCAACACTCAGCTAAACAGCCCCTCCCCTACCTTCCCCTCCTCCCTTCCTCTCTTCCTCTCCTCGCCCGGTCGAGGCTTCCCATAGTACTGAGAAAATAAACATACCTCCATCTCAATATCAAGCACAACAACCCTTCCCTTCTGCTTCATCTCCTCAATCATCTTCCTACTAGTCCCATACCTATTCCCCCCAAACTTAGCATGTTCCACAAAACCCCCCTGCTCAATCATCCCCTCGAATTCGCCCATAGTAGTATAATAGTAGTCGACATCTCTGGTTTCTCCTGGTCGTGGGTCGCGGGTTGTGTGCGAGATGGAGGTGCAGAATACGGAGGGGTGACGGTCGAGGAGGAGTTTGTAGAGTGTGCCTTTTCCTACTCCTGAGGGGCCGGAGATGATTATTGGGCGGGTGTCGGAGGGCACTGGTTTGTTGTTAGGCACTGGGTTTTATAAGTTGAGGAAGGGGGAGCAGGAAGGTGAGAGGGGGGGTTGAGGAGGGGTATAAGGGGGAAGCTGGAAACGGGTTTTATGAGAGGACTTACAGGGTGCCATGTTGCTGTATTTACGTAGTTGTGGTTTTGTGAATTGCGAGATTTTGGATCGAGTAAAAGTTACGCGCGCCGATCTGAGAAGAAAAAGCATACGGTGGGTTGGGGGAATAGTTTAAAACGAAAGTTGAAGCTTGGTGTGGAGCTACTCAAGGATCGCGTGCGTCCACAGTGAGGTCTGGACCCCGCAATTATATTTAGACATCGTTTCATTTTCACTTTCACTTCACTTGATTTCCATTGTTCTTTAGACTATCACCTTTCACTCTCGATTTTGACTTCACAGTACCCAAGTTTATTTCAATTTCTGCACTCAGTACACGGGATTTATCATTTCATTATTTAGGACGCCTGTAAATGCTCCAACCACCTATAACTCCCCGAATCTAAAAAGTTTGCTCCAGAAAGGAGCGGGTATTTCGACCATTGAACAAAAAAATAAAGGAAAACTCCACGCTCCTCCAATATATCCCATGGCCTATTGATCCATCCTAACTCCCAAAGCAATTCATCTCTTAGAATCTCGTCATATTGCTAACCTCACTGTAAATCGAAGATCGTGCTGGTGGGCGGCTGGCGTATGATGGTGCTGGAGGGTTCAAAGCTGGGTGCAAGGCGGTGGGAGGTCGTTGAACTGCAGGTGCAACTGGTGAGCTTCTGTCGTCCCATTTTGAGACTTGCTCATCAGTGGTTTGCAATGGCTTGCCGATTCCAGACATGCGAATAGGGAACTTGAGACCGAATCGAGACTTGCGACGATCTTCAGGAGAAGTTGGACGATTGTAGCTTGGAAGAACTGTGTTTTCTGTCTTTCGGATACTGCCACTTGAGCGGCTGTAGGTTGAGACGGAAGATGCCTTAGGGTATGTTGTGGCGCCATGGTCACGGACTTGTCGGCCGGTGATTCCAAGTTTGATACTTGAGAAGATGAAAGTGGCGACAATGTTGGCAACACCGATGATAGTTGTAAGGATGCCTGCTGCGATGACAATACGCCAAAGAGCAAGACCCAAGTTCTCCACGCTGGTAGCTTGTTTGTTGAGGTTGCCCAATGTGTTGAAGCCCAGAATGACCATGGCTAGTCCAAGAGGGACAAAGCCAGCTTCAGGTCCAAGGTTTGGCCAGTTTTTCGTGAAGTATCTCTGGAAGAGGTTACATTCCGAGACAACGAGGAAGCATGCAACGACGCTGGTAACGAAGTGAGAGGCCCCGTCAAAGAAGAAGAAACTCGAAGTCTTCAAAGTCATGACAAGCATGACCCAACTCGCTATGGCGACGAGGGTAAGAGAGATGATGTTGAGAACTCGAATGATATTGAGCGTGATGTAACCAGGCCCAGCCATCTTGTGCTCGGGGTGGAGAGAGAACATCGTGTATTAAGTGAGAGCACTCGACTTTTGCTTATTAGCTTATATTTATAAGGGTTGGGATTTTATTATACTAACACTCTGTGAGTGATTGGAAAGTTGGAAGAAATGAACTTGTGAGAATGTACTGCCTGCAGTAATTTGGTATTGGATTTGACTCGAAAGAATTGGTTTCGTGAGAGATTGAACGATTCGCAGAAGAGCAAGAAGATGGTTAAGGTAGAGAATGGATTAAATACTACAGTAGAAAGAAAAGTTATTGAGGCTACGACCCCATTGTCAGTGCGACACAATGAATGGAAAGATCTTTTGTCGTGGTTGACAATAGGAAACAATGAGTAGGTATATGATGGGAGAGGTGAATAAGAAACTTGGAGACGCCAGACAAACGAACAATAGGACCTAGCCTGGGCCAGCTATTGTCAAGATTTTGCGGGGGTACAGGCCTTTGACTGTTCCACCCCTTGGCGCGAGCTTGGAGTTGTTCCCATAGGCTACTTTTTTAAACCATCCATGCGGGAGTTGAAAGCTTGATCATAGCAAAGACATGCATCTCACGGTCTGTTGAAGTTTCGAGTGACTTGACTGGACGCTGTCATCAGTCGGACGATGAAGCACGGTTTCAAGGCCTGCCAAAGTCCCACGTATTGTAGGGCCCAACCCATAGAGTTGACAATAGTGACACTCAGGAAGCCTCAACTCGAGGCGATTATCAGTGTGGTTCACTGGTTCAAGCTTCGTCGCGTAAGGGTGAAGCTGAAAGCATTGGATGGCAGCGATGATCTACGAGGAACCGCCGTGAAGGCGAGCGATTCTACCCAATCACCACTTCGAGGAGAATTTGCATGGCCTGCCAAGAGGTGTACGATGAAATGAGTTTTCGTGGTTTGTTTCGAGCTGTCGTTGGGGCGAGAAACAATTGGATAGGCGCATTTCCACGGAAGCGCGTTTCAACTTCGTCTGTATGGAGTCACAAACGCTGTTCTGAATGGCATGACAGCCGCGGAACTGACTGGAAACAAATCAGTGGTGTGTAAGACAAAATCTAGCTGGATTCGGATTCAGATAACGTATCTCAGTATACATCAATATTGTGAATATTTTGGTGTTTTTCGAGTCTTCCATTGTGAAGCGCCGTCTTCGGCGCCTAATGGAATCTCGTGTCGGCCTTTCATCGGCATATTCTCTCACGTGCCTCGACCCAGAAATAAAATCGGACTTTGCGGTAGGTTAAGCGACGATTTTCTATTTCCGGCATCATCTTTCTCAGCCTCGATAAACATATCCAGTTCTTGCTTGCCACGCAGGCCAGTCAAACCAAATCCACTTTTCAACAGAATTGCGGGCACATCACAAACTCAACATGGCAAGAGGTAACCAGCGTGACAAGGCGCGTGAAGCCAACCAGAAGAAATTGGCCGATCAGGTACGGAGCTATTTCCTTTGCGCCCATTTCACAACCCCTCCACTGGTCGCAAGAACAAACATCGGGATCTGCTAGGATTGGCACTAACAGGTGGGGTGAAATTCATAGAAGAAAGGCAACTCCATGACCGGCTCCGAGATGCAGCGAGAGAAGGAGAAGGTCGCTCAGAAGATGAGAGAGAAGCAGGCTGCGGGTAGGTTTCTCCCTCCCTTCACCGCATCTTGCGCCATTTACAAACCGATGCTGACATTTGGATTTCCCAGCCGATGCGAAGAAAGCCGCCGAGGCCGCTGAGAAGATCAAAAAATAGACGTCTCGACATGACCACACGAAGACAACGATGCGATTTTTTATGCTGGAGTTACGGAGACGGTTCATTTGAAAGCATTAGAACGCGAGATGAGTGTGACGGTCGGAATACGGTCGGTGTTGGGAACAAGTGATTTGGCTTCGGGATTATTACATTACGAATCTGGAGAAGAGAATTTGTCTTTCGGTTGATAGAGAAGAATCCATTCGTTGACTGCAAGAATCTGCTCTGCCAGTGGTCTATCGTTGTTTCTATCTTGTCTACAGCCTTGTCTACAAGTGTCAAGTCTTCAAAAAGCCAGATAAGGGACAGACCCCTCGTTCCCCATCAACGTCTCTTCTCTATGATTCCTTCTTTCCCCATGGCAATCATTCATTTCCAGTGTTCTGTTTTATGTCAGGCGACTCCTCCTTTTTCACTTCTAGGTTCTTCCACTGGCCCTTGAAAGCTCGTATGATTCAATACTTGTAGCCCTGGGTACATAAACCTGCTCCATTAGTCACCTTGACCTGATAGCACTTCATTGCCCTTTTCCTCCCCAGTGATTAAGGGGAAGGTACATTGTTCCACTATATTATTTAGCCGACTAATATGTCTTTGAGAAGTATTTCCAACCCCCAACTTTGCCACTCCAAAATTCTACCTGTTTCGTAAAAGATCCTGTAAACATGAAAGCCAATCTAGTCGCAAGTCAATACCTCTTTTTGCTTTAGGAATTATTACTCTGTTTATCCTCCATGAAAACTACCGGTTTTTTTATCTTGGGCGGACGGGAATAATTATACTTTGAATCTCTATCCAACGTAGGGCAGGTTATTATCTTATTAGTGTTTGTGTTAGTAAGTAACCAAACAGTCACCAGTAAGTCAACAAACATCGAGTAAGCTACATTCCTTCTAGCCCCCCAAAAATGGGACCGAGTAAGCCATAAACCAATGAGTAACCCAACCATCATATTGGGGGCCAAAAACAAAACACCAGTAGTAGACTAAATAATATTGCGAAATGCCCCTTCTTGGATCTTTTGCTCTAACGCAATTTCAAAAACGCGAAACCCCCTTCAGACGAAAAAGTTGCATTTTCATCTGATCTCTTAAAATAGTTGAATTGTCTTTTTAAAACTTTGAGACAAGTTTGAAAATGCGATGTGCAACAAAACCTCCTTCAGACGATATCAAGTAACAAATGTTTAGTAAAGTTGGAGCTTAGTATAGTAGTGAGCGCTATTCCGCTCAAATGAAGCCTTTCCAGTAGTACTCATAATCTACTCAGAGTAGTACTTGGGTCTTCTGTAAAACCTGGATGGTGAAATTTGTCTATAGAATATCCTAGGCCATAACGAGAGCTATGAGGTCAAAATGTTTTTAAGTCAGATTTCCTTTGAACACAAAGAACAATTTTTCTTAGCGCTGAAACTATTTAATCCTCATATTTTAAGTGAGATTTTAGGTTTTCTCCGAGTAATAAGACGCTTGTTCTGCTCTGAACTTGATCTCCTGTTTCTAGATTAATTACGTGATATTGTATTAATTTCAAAGCCAAGGTTGTTTATTCTTGTTGGAAATGCTTTTATAACCTGTAGTACTCTTTACTAGTTCCAAACTGCCGAGCTAAGCCCGAATTACATGAAGCTGGTATTTCTTCCTCTGGTTTCTTTCTATCCTTTAGTTTTAAGCAAAGCGAGTACCAAGACAAAAACGTTGACAAAGTGACATTAAATTATTTTCAGACGGCGTTGGAACTCGTTTGTATCGACACATTGTATAGAAAGCCCGACGTTGCTAGGAACTTTTGGATGTAGAGACTAGTCAAATTATTTTTATTGGGTGTAGAAGTCTCGTTATACAGTAACACCTGGGTGTAAGGATTTTGTCGGTTCTGCCGCTTTCAAGGATACCCCAAAGTTTCTTTGTAAAAAGTGGTCCTGATGAACCTACACCAAGTCACCGAAAGGGCGAAATTGGAATTGACGAATAGCTTCATCGCTTCGATAAATTCTCAGCATCAATGAAAATCCATAAGGCAAACAATGCTATTGAAAAGAGAGAGAATTGAATGTCTTCTTAACTTTGAATCAGCCTCTGGATGAAACTGTTCACCAATCTAGAGAACAAACTGCTAACTATTGTTCTCTAGTGAACTCGAGACTTGTGAAAATAAAAAGGACAGAGGTTAGACTTCCTTCTAAGTAGTATCGACTTTGAACAATTTAACACAATGTTTATCATAATAGACATTGGAACCAGGAGCGGTCTCTATACTTCCTTTTTCTTGTCGCCACGTTATTAAAAATCGCTCGCTGCATTTACAGTATCTACATAACAATCCACCCTTCAAGACCACACAATATTTCATCCCATTAGTCTTCACGCATTTAATACCCCTGCTTGAATCCCATTCCAGGTTCAAAGTTCATGTCTCTCGAGTGCTCTGTTTTATCGTGACAATGTACCAACTTTTGCATCGAGTAAACACATATAGAAAAATACAACGACTTGTTGGGAAAATACAAGGTTTAGACTTAGAAGTACATGCCCTTTAGAACTTCTCCTTGGATTTGTTCTATATTTTTGCGAATTCATTTCCCTATATAAAGCAACTTTGCCGTAAGTCGGTGGACAACAAAAGTGGCGGGGAAGCAAGTACGTACTTTACCACAACAAAACCGTAAAGAGAAACAAAAGCCCCAGATAAAAAGAGGATGGATGAATTAATGCTTATCTCAAGTTAGAGTTCAACCAAAATCGTCCTTTCTATTTTCCGGCAACTTTTCTAACCACCCTCGCGATGGACATTAAAAGCGGCAGCAATTACCTCTTGTTAACCCAGCTTTTTAGGATAATTCAAAGAATCAAAGTACTTTTTCCAAACACTTGGAAGAATTTAACCTAGGTGTTTCAAAACAATCAAGTTTAATTATCTCAAAGTATTTGGTGATTGAAATAAGACAACGGGATTAAACCACACATGTTGATTACATAACAAACAAATATCTAAAAAATCAGGACACTTTTTAAACAGCTTCTAATAAGTCGGTTAAGATTTCATTCGGAGTTTTTCCGATTTCTTTTGAGGATGGGAAAGACGTCGTGTGCGCGGTTTAATTACGACATCCACCCAAAATCCAGGCCCGAAATTTAATATGTACAAGGTTTATCTTGTTCGCTCCCGATCTCAACGGTGGGTCAAAAGCCCCAACGTTTTACTATACGCCCGTATTCAAAAGTGGATTCCCATCCACGGTGGATGAGACGTCTAAAGTTGTGGCTTTCCAAACGTGGGAAACCAGTAGTGTAATCCTTTTTCGACTTACTTTCTACAACACTTCTTGTAAGCATAAATTTAAAGCTCGTGGAGACGTGTGTGCTCGTCATTCTCCATCCGAGTTTTTTCAGTGGGTGTTTTGTGTAGTTGGGGTGGTGTGGGTCTACCCAGAAAATACTGGTAAGGTGAAGGGCGCGATTTGAGATGAGTGTTTTACAATGCCATGATTTGCTTGAAGGTGTGGGGTTGGATGAACGACTGTTTTGAAGTTGCGCGAATCGTAAATCAATTGGTGGTAGGAATCAAGTATTCCAAACCACTCGAATAAGCAATTCCAGTCCTAACTGACCAGAATAACGAGCCTCAATCACCCCAAATGACTCGGGTAACCATGGAAGAGGTCAAGGTCACAAGATGGCAAAAGTCAAGGTCAAGAAATGTCATCTCATACAAGAATGATAGAATAAAACAATAATAATTGAAGGGTATGTCTATAAGATCCCAAGAAGTAAGTTACCAAAAAACAGGCAAAGAAAATATAAAACAACTCTATTGAACGCCCATTAGAACGGAATGCAATAAAGGTATCCAATTCATCTGGACTATTAAAATACGCACTTCCTTTCCGCCACCAAGAACATAACGATCCAGTCGAACTACTTCAATATATATACCCACACCAATAAATATAAGAATTGGGGGAATCATGAAAAATAAAGAACACACCCCAAATCCATTGAAACGCCTAGGGTGTTCTGTGTCAAGCCTTTCAACGGCGACAACGAGAATCCCTTTTTCGCTACCTCTAACTCTTTGGTATATTTTTGGATTGTTGGATCGAAAGGAGGGGCGGCCGTTAAAACACACCAGAACCATTACAAGCTCGAGATGATGTTCATCTATTTTTCGAGCATAGCCATTGGCATAGCACCTGATGAGATGTGTTAGAATCTTGTTTATTCGAATGGATTTGCTATAGTTAAAACTTACCTGACATGCCACCGACCATTCCAACACCTTGGGCTGCGAGAGGGAATGCTCCAACACCACATAGGCAAGAGCATGAGCATGCAGAACCTTGAGTAGTGCCAGATCCAGCAGCCATTGCTGGAGGTGCGGCTGCGGCTGGTGCTTGAGCTGCAGGAGGAGCAACGGCATTGGTAGCAGCAGGTGCGGCAGGTGGGGCAGCACTGGGGCTTCCTCCAGCAATAACGGCGGTGGAACCGGTACCGTTTTGTGCAATGGCCATTCCTTGGAACATGGCTTGGGTCTTGTCGGCGGTTGGGTTGATGGAGAAGGTCATTCCCTTACCACAGTGGGTCTTTTGCTTGCAGTAAAACCCTGAATATCGTTAGATGAGATTAGAGATTGTAGATATTTGTCAACTTACAGATTGGGGTGGCAACGGTGACTTGCATGGCCATTTGTGGTGCTGGGACCACGCTGTTGTTTGCGTTTGGCATGAATCCGGAGTCCATTCCACCATCGAGAGCTTTACATGGCTCAGCGAATGCGGATTGTGTGACGGTGTGGTTGGCGCTCATGAACTCAAAGATGACCATATCACCAACGGCGGCGGTGATGTGATCTGGGGTGTAAACGAGACCTGCTGAACCTCCAACGATAACCTTTTCGGGAAATTAGCTTTGGATATCAGTTTTGAATGCAATTTGTAGCTTACTTTGTGTGTAGCTGCGGCTGCGGCTGCGGCGGTTGGTGCGGCGACTGGTGGTGTGTTTACTGTGCTGGTTGCTGCTCCTGCTCCGTTGTTGACCCAAATAATGACGATCTCAGTAACCTTTTGCGTAACTGTAAGACCTTGGTTGATAACGACAACATTGTTTCCTCCTTGGTTGTTGTTGCCTTGATTGTTGTTGCCTTGATTGTTGTTGTTCTGGTTGTTTCCCGATTTTGCTGCCTCTGCTCCCTTTCCTGACTCTGCTTTTGGTGCCTCGGTTCTGACGTTCAACTCCACTGGGCTTCTGCGGACGATTCCCTCTTGAATTGTACCAGCCAACGCCAAAGGCGCGGCGATGAGTGCGAGTGCTGATGAGAATCTCATGGTGATGGTATATTAAAATAGTCGACTAAAGTATTGTATCTGGAGGGCGTTGAAAAAGTGATAAAAACCGCGCTGCGGGGTGGCTAAACTATCAAAGTTGTCGAGGCTGTACTGTAAAGATTGTATGAATGTTTAATAGCCAGATAGCGAGGCCCTGCTCGAGTTGATAGAGTAGCGGAAATAGAAAAGAAAAGGAATGGAATGAATGTGTCAGAGCAAAACAAGTCGGATGAAGAACAAAAGCAGAAAGGGAGATCTGGTTGTGGGGAGTGAAGACATTTAATCCAGCATGAAATTAGGAACAGCAGGCCTGACGCCGGGCCCATTCATGGGATGGCATGCATCTCCATCTGCACTGCAGGTAAACAGGGGCACCGGATCCTTGATCGAAACGAGGTACAAGCTGTTCGGTGCTAGCTGTGTTCGGAGTGAGTGCACTCCGGGAAGTCACTTTGCCTTCTTGGACCAGGGCGAAGGTGGCTCTACGGGGAAGAAAAACCGTGCGCTTTTGAGGCATAGGCCACCCCACCTAAAACCACCTCTTTTTATCTTATTACTTTATATATAAATTAGATAGTAAATTAATATCTAATAATATGTTATTTATCTCTTACGCTCTCTACACTTAGAAAACCGATATATATATACATGATTTACTATCTTCTATTATATTAAAAACTTCTAAGAACTAGTTATAACTCTCCTCTTATATGTTCGTTCTCTTTAAATAGAACATTCTCTTAATAGTATAAGCTATCGTCTTAATAAGAGATAGAGGGCTTAATTCTAGGCTTTTTAAATAGGCTAAATCGGTAGAATATAGGTAGGAATATAGAATATAAAAGGGGGGGAAAGGGGGTAGCTTTAGGTAGGGTGGCCTGTGCCTCAAAAGCGCACGGTTTTTCTTCCCCGTAGAGGGTGGTTGGGAGGAAAGCTGGCGGGCCGTGGAGGTCCTGGTTGAAGCGTGGGAGTAGCTCTTTGCGGTGCAGTCTTCCGGGGCAAAAATCAAATTCTCGTTGATGGTGCTTGGTTGAATTTGATAAACCCCTGGTCGGTACCCTGCAGAAAATGGTCGCCAAACTTCGGATGCAGCTTGAGAGGATCAGGGGGTGAGGGAGAGTCCAAGCCTCCAAGGAGGCTCGAGGGGAACTAGCACTGCTGTCGAGGGGCACGTCCCGTGCAAAAGGGACGGAAAGGGTAGAAAAGGGGGTCCGATCAAGAGGCGAGTCCTGCACGGAGCGCTTAAAGCCCCCCGCGCCAGGATAAGCGACCGTTATCAGACACATCTCAAACGACAGTCGTGCCAAAGCCGTCGCAAAAATCGGATCAATGTCATAGCAGCGTCTCGGGATTCAGGGTGGTTTTCATCACAGACTCCACCCCATCCCAGCCGGTTGGCGCACACACTGGCGGCTTCTTCTTCAGATGGCAGCTTGAAGAATTTGTTGGTGGAAATGAAGAAGAAGAAAACAAGGTGCATGCTAGATATCTGGACAGAGCCTCTCGGCTCCTCGGCAAGAACCTCGTACAACACAACAATACAAGCCAAAATAAGAACCCAACACAAGCAAAACAGAGAAAATTTCCGTCGGGAACGGCTTCTTGGATTGCCATACAAAGATGACCTACCCAGAATTAATTAAAGAAAATGCTTACCATTTGTTTTGCCTTTGCCTGGCATCTGGAGTTCTGAAATGTTTCGTTTCGCTCGATTTTTCTTCGGCGGCTGCATTGGTGCTGCAGGATCCGATCCTCGCGCCGTGGGTTGGGCGGCTTGGGCCAAACCATCTGAAGAGAGCGGATCCCTCCCTCACACTTCAGTCTTGAAACGTCCCTCGGCCATTGTGTTTCTTAGTTGCACTAAATAATCCCAACTTCCAAGTCTCGCCTCGTCCTGACTAGGCCTGACACCTGCCATATTGCCGTCGGTGTAAGCTTGGATGCCACATATTTGATATCAGATGGAAACCTTCTTCGTCGCAGGACGTTCGCGTAAAGTGCTTTTCGCGTGAAAGGGCCAAAGGCTTGACTGAAGATTGTCCTTATTTTTGACTCTATTTTTCATGCTTGGCAGATTTGTCAACCACTCCTTGTTGTCCTTCGTACAGGCCGGTGTAGTAGCCCGCGTAATACCATGACATCAACAAGTTCTTCAGATTCTCGTCATGAACTGCATGAAAAGACCCACGCGTTAGTAAATCTCCATGAACATCTCCATCCTCAAGAGCCGGAAGTTTGTCTCACCTTGGCCGATTAGATGTTGTGGCAGTGCTGGCCCTTTTGGAACCCCACCGTCTGGATGGACCGAATTCTCATGGTTTCCCTAGATTTCGGAAGGTCAGCCACGGTCTGCATCGGTCGTTTCGAATGCCAAGACTGGAGATGGCGGGATCCATTCTTTGAGACTTTGGAGTTGAGAAAATATGCTTACCAGAGAGTCTGTGCCGGCCTCAATCGTACGAGGATCTACAGTTTCGTCCGGAAGCTCTTTCTGTTGATCAAGGCTTGGATGTTTGTTCAGTGGTCCCTCAGCCCCCTCGTTATTGATCTCCTTCGGCCTGCTAAAGAAACACGATAAGCATTTGGATGATTCGGTTTTTTTGCGCGAGAAAAAAGGATTTTGACGAACAGTATTTTGTCTTGACCCTCTCTCATTCTCAAAAGTTCGGTGACATTCTCCCCTTTCGCTTGAATGCTATGATATTGCTATGTCATGTTAACAATGTGGAGCTGATGAGGGTCGGGGAGTTTTGAACCTTGTATTCTTCAACGGCATCATTCCAAGAATTGACAAGAAGCGAATCATCCCAAACCTCTCCATGAGGATTGCCGCTCGCACTCATCTTGCCAATCTACTCTTCTTGTTTTTTGTTGGTGTGTTGATGTTGACAAGTCACGAACAGTGAACTTGCAGGGTAAGGAACGATTGAGCAGGTGCAAATCTCCACTACTAGGTACTATTTCGACCTCAAAAAGTCACGCTGTTCTCGTTTTGGTCCGCCGCGCACAACGTACCTCCACTGTTCCAAATAGTAAGTTTTTTTAAGTTGAGTTTGATATAACGTTTTCTCAGTAGTTCTTGCCTCTTTGCAAAGTTTGAATTCACTCGTATCACATGACCTCGCCCATGATTCTCCGGACGGGTTCTCTTGACTTCGCCTTGTAGAGACTTGTTGGAGGCCTGAGCCCGCATATATTTTACTAAATGACGAAAATAGAGAGAACTCGGGGTGTTTCTTGTCTCGATCAAAGAAGGAAAATGAAGGCTTCAATCGGGGATTCGATTCGTTTCTTGGAGAAAACCACGATCATCAACGATTGGTCGCCTAGGTGGATTTTTGATAGAGGAGGGGATGCTTTCCATCTTCCCATCGTCCCATCTTCTTGTTTGAGCAAGGCTCGGAAAAATACTTCAGTTCTCATTCTCCAATCAATCACTGAGCGGGAAACACGATGGGATTCTGCAACCCTGGTGAGATTTTTCAAGTTTACAGTGTTAAGTATAAGATGTAAAATGAGCATTAAATAGTCCGAGTGCCTCTATTCCCAAGCTCGGGTGGGGCAATTTTGGTCAAGGCGGTGTGAGTGGCAGAAAAAAAAGTTGTCTTCAAACTTCCCGTCGCAGCCAAAAATTGCTACACAGCAACCACAGTTCTTCACAACCGACACAATGGTTAAGAACATCGAAACAAAGAAGCGCAAGGGTATGTATTTGTCGAATCTATTCAACCATGCACACTACTCGATCAATTCTGACTGAATCATAGCTTCCGTCGCAGAAAGCGGGGCTGAGAAGGTCAAAAAGGCCAAGAAGGTCGAAACTTCTCCAGTCGCAGCAAAGAAGCGCAAAGGTAAGACTCGCAATATATCAAGAGCTGCACTCTGGATACTAACTGGTATCCAAACAGCTCCCGACGATGCTAGCCTAGCCGCGGTCAAGAAACCAAAGAAATCTCCCAAGACTCCCTCGGCCGAAGAGTCTACGGACAAGCCCAATGGCAAATCGAAGCCAGCAAAGTCGACAAAAGCTGCCGCTGTTGTTGTGGAAGAGGTTGTAGTCGAATCGGAGTTCCAGGCAGAGGTAGCGATTGAAGACCAGGATGACGACGAAATGGACGACCAGACCGAGGCGCTCCTCAAAGGATTCGAGAGTGATGGCGATGAGGAAGATGCTGAGAACGGAGAAGAATACGTGGCTAGTGAGGCACCCAAACCCAAACTCACCAAGTCGCAAAAGAAAAAGGTCCAGACAGCTTTGGCAGATGCGGAATCCCAAAAGCCTGGCGTGATCTACATTGGACGAATCCCTCATGGTTTCTACGAACATGAAATGCGGGAATACTTCAAGCAATTCGGAACCATCTTGCAACTTCGCCTATCAAGAAACCGCAAGACTGGACGAAGCAAGCATTTCGCTTTTGTCCAATTCGAATCTGCGGAGGTTGCTGGAATTGTTGCAAAGACCATGGACAACTATCTCATGTTTGGACATCTGTTGAAAGTCAAGGTGGTTCCAAATGACCAGCTCTCGCCCGATACATTCAAAGGTGCCAACAAACGTTTCAAGAAGGTTCCGTGGAACAAAATTGAAGGTCGGAAACTCAAGGCTGGGGCAACCGAAAAGGTATGGGATGATCGGGTCGTGCGCGAGGAGGAAAAGAGAAACAAGAAGGCAGCGAAGCTTTTGGAGATTGGCTACGAATTTGAGGCTCCCAAGCTCAAGTCTGCTAAAGGCCTTGCACAGGAGCACACTGAACCACCAACTGTCATTGAGGCTGAGACTGAGGTTGAGGTTGAGGTTGTCAAAGAGGATGTGGTCGATGTCAAGGTGGTGCCAGTTGATGAACCTACAACCAAGTCGAAGAACAAGAGCAATAAGAGAAAGGCTCCAGAAGAGGCCACAATTGTCGATGATGCCGTCATTGCCAACGCCGGGAAAGAGGCAAGCAAGCCAAAGAAGAATAAGAAAGCGAAGATTACCGAGAGCAAGGCTGTGAAGGTTGACGAAATTATCGCTGTTGTCGAGACTCCGGATGAATCACCAGTTGTTGAGGAATCAAGCAAGCCAAAGAAGAAGGCCAACAAATCAAAGACCGTTTTGAGCTCGGACGTCGTGGTTGATGAGGAGGATGCGCCACCTGAGGAAGAGTCCGCCAAACCAAAGAAGAGGGCCAAGAAGACAAAGGTTGTTGAGAGCGCCGAGGTAGTAGACGAGGAGGCTCCTACGATCGAATCAGCCAAGCCAAAGAAGGTCAAGAAATCCAAGGTTACTGAGACTACGGAGGTGGTAGTGACCGAGACTCCTGCTGATGTACCAGAGAAGAAGGTCAAGGGAAAGAAGGCCAAGGCTGCTGTTGAAGAAGCTGCTGTTTCAGAGGAGAAAGTAAAGAAGACCAAAAAGGGACGGAAATCTGTTTGAGTGGTGTCATCTTGGGCGTTATGGGAAGACTTGTTTGATAGCGATGTTATGAAATCGGGTTTTGCTTGCTAGATTTGCTTAAGTCTCGATAGGTAGCATTACAGTAAATTATTGCCTTCTCATGTCGATATTGCAATACGAGCGTCATTTCCATCATCAAATCACCGAATGACTTCTTCATTCGATACCGGGATTTGTTTGGCTTACTCGATAGTTCTTTGGCTTACTCGCAAATCGATAGCTTACTCTCAAATTCGTTTTGGCCCCCAATATTTACTTAGCTTACTGGACAATCGACAGGTTAGCTTTTTTGTGGCACACTCGATTTTTGTGTAGCTTCCCGCAACTTCTTTTCGGCCCCCAAATATGTTTATTTTTCGGAAGGACCGGATTTAATGGTGACCGTAGGCGCTACATTATTCTCGCATATACCTCAATTCCTTGACTTATTCTCTGTGAACCAAGAGCCCCTCCTCTAACAAGGTGTTCGTTCCCCTTTCTGTGTGCTCGCTTATGAGTACTTCGAGTCTCCGACCTTCAAACCCCCACTTTCCAGGTTACTACTAGGGAGTGTCTTTCCCCAAAAAAAGAGCTCGATGCTCGAATATCCTCTTCTTCTCCTCTCCCTATCTAGCTTTATCAGTTTGGATCTCAAACGGAATTCTTGTGATTTCACCCATAGGATAAAATCATGACGCCAAAAGTGAAGGTCCTTCTCGTAGGAAGTGGTGGGGTTGGTACCATGGCAGCCTACAACCTCGAAGCAGGAGGGCTCGCAACAGTGACAGCAGTTCTGCGATCAAATTACAAAGCCGTAATGGAGAACGGATTCACAATCACCTCAATTGACCACGGCCACATCAAAGGATGGAGACCCACACACAGTAATTCCCGTAACCCACCATCTATCAATCACTAACAGCGAAATCAGTAACAAACTCCATCCCCAACAGCTCCCAAACAGGAGAAAAATACAACCTCCTCCTCGTAACAACAAAAAACATCCCAGACATCTCACCCACAGTCGTAGAACTAATCGCCCCCGCAATAACACCCTCACACACCACAATAATGCTTCTCCAAAATGGTCTCAACATTGAACGTCCCTTGATCGCTGCCTTTCCTACAAACCCTATTTTATCAGGTGTCTCACTTATAGGTGCAGCGGAATCCGAGCCTGGGCATATCATCCATGATGATAGGGATAGGGTAACTGTTGGTCCTTATTTCAGTCCGGATATTCCGAAAGAGGCTTGTATTCAGGCTGCGACGGACTTTGTGTTTTTGTATGGGGCGAGTGGGAAGGTAGTTTGTGAGTATGATGGGGATGTTGGGTGGGTTAGGTGGAGGAAGTTGGTTTATAATGCTAGTTAGTGAGTAGTGCCCTCGGCAGCTGCTTACCTGTAAACTAATTGAATGGATAGTAACGGGGCGTGTGCTATTACGGGGATGGATACTAGCTCTATGCGTATGATTGGGTTTCCTATTGAGGAGGTCATTAGACCTTTGATGAAGGAGATAGTTGAGGTTGCGAAAGCGGCGGGTCATATCTTGCCAGAGAGTATTATTGAGGATATGATCAACTGTGTAAGTGCAATTTTTGCTTTGAGTAGCTAGGACGAGGGCTCAACCGTTCGGCTATTTACCCAGGAGAAACATAAATACTGATGTGTTGGTTGGTAGGATCCATGGGATACCTTTTTCAAACCCAGCATGCAGCAAGACATCGAAAAGGTAACTCCTTCCCCTGCTCTTCTTACCTTCCCCCTTTCTGCCTCTTCATCCTCTCAGTTCCCTGTCTCACAAAAACCATTCAGGGAAATTTTATCGAGTTCGAAAACATAATCGGAGAGCCTCTTCGAGAAGCCGAGAGATTGGGGGTCTCAGCTCCAGGCCTTAAAATGCTTTATGGCTTATTGAAAATCAAACAATTTCAGCTGAAACAGAAGAGAGGTATTGCGACTTTACCGACGAAAGATACCCCGGGAAAACAGCTCTGGCCTATGTTGCATGTTGAAGAGAAGGATGCTAAGAATTGGATCTATGGTGGGCCTGTTCCGTCCAAGAATGGGCTGTGAGGATGAGGGATGAGGAGTTGTATGCTGGACTTCTAGGGATGGTGAGTGGTTGTGGAATTGAAAGTTCTCTCCTCAAAATGTGTCAGGTGCAAGTGGAATTTGATTTTTATTGTATTATGGTTAAGAGTTGTGAGCAAAAGTCGCGATATCATTCGAAGGTTTGTTACTCTCTGATTATTTTCCAGAGTATGTATTATATTCAGCTTTCCCATTTGTCATTTCCATACTTCTGGCTTCCTCATTCATAATCATTTGGATGTGCTAGTTTCCCAAACTTCACCCCAAAGGCAGGATATTTGCAAAATTTGTTTCGGTGTTCGGGTTACGCTCGCTAATAAAACGAATTCATTGAGTCGAAAGACTCAAAAACAATAATTATTATGAGCTTGCTCGTGGAGAAATTTGTCTTTCAACGAGAAGTACCCTTGGAGGTCAAAATTTTCCGAAACTATCCACAACGAGAAACAAGCTATTTGTCGTCCATGGACCATAACAACGAGAAGGAGTGATCTCTGATACGGTGATGCTGGGATGTTACAACTAAAAATAGCCACTCTCCTCCTTGAATGCTGCCAATTGCAGGGGACATGCAGGTTGCTAATTCCAGATCATAAGCGTGTTTCACAGCCTTAATGTCCCTTACTACAGCCTCTAAAAAGCTAGCATAGGTATACTCTGCTTAAGACGCCTTTACCTTGAGCAGCGTCCCCCTATACTAGGTAAGGGGTTTAATCACATCGCATTTACAACTAATAGTGAACTATAGTATTTCTTTAGTCCTAGAGTATATCCTTAGTCACTTAGTATTTCCTTTATCTTATTTTTAAAGCTGTTTTTTATTTAAACTCTCCTTTTATTTAGTATTTGCCTTCTACTTAGCTTCTTATACTTCTTAGAATTATATACTATTCTTAGAAATATTCTAGCTCGATCTCTATAGTAGATTCACGTATATAAGAGTAGTTGTTTCTTATGTACGTTACTATAAAGGTATTGAATTCTAGTATTTCGTCTTCTAGTATTAGGTTATTCTAAGCTTTTAGGATATTATTAACTTAAATTAGTAGAGAAGTCGTCTTAATAAGATAAAGAGAAGAATAGATTATCTCGAATAGTTAATATACTACTAGTAATTATATTAACTAACTACTTTACTTCTATTCTCTTCGATAGGATATTATATAGTGTATTTGTAGAGAGAAGTCTATAAGTACGTCCTAGTTTAAAAATTAGTTATTAGTATTAAGTGTTAAGGTTAGGAGCCTAGTCTTCATCGTAGGCAGCTATAGTATCTAAGCCTCTAAGCTTTAATAATAACTAGGGCTTATAAATAAAGGACTATACCTACTAAGTATTAAGTGTTTTTTAATTTTTAAACTTCTTATACTTTTTTCTATTCTTAGCTAGTAATTTAGCCTTTAGTATACTAATATAAGAAGATTTTTACTTTATCTACGTACTTTTCTATTAATATAGATATATTATATAGTAGTATCTTCCGTAGTAGAGGAATTATAGCTGCTAAGATAGGTTTATTTACTTCTTATCTTATCTTCTAAAGATTTCCCTCTAACCTTTTAATCTTAGAATCCAACGATATATCTTAGGTTCTATACTATTATAAGGTATACCACGTGACTCTTGGCGCTAATAGATGGAGGAACCTATAGATAGCTTCGAGCGCCTTATACTCTCTTCTCTCTTTAGACGTTTTATATACTATATATTAATTATATTAAATCTACCTTTCTTTTAAGCCTCGACTAGAGTAAGATAATAAAACTATATTTAATACAACTATTCTATAATATAGTAGTAATACTATAATTTAATTCTAGATAAGCTTTTATCGAATAATAAACTCTCGCGCTTTTATATATACTCTATCGTATATCTACTAATTCTTACTTCTACTTCTTACCTCTACTATAATCTTATACTTATATACTTAAATCGAATACTAGCTTATACTAGTACGACTCTATATAGAGCGTATAACTATCTCTTAGAAAGCTTGATTAGTAGTAAGTATAACGTAAGATACTACTCTTTTATATCTTAATTCGCTCTACTTTATAAACTATAACTTCTATACTAAAAAATAAGAGTATTGAATCTCTTAGTATTAGAATATATAACGAGAATAGTTAATATTAAATAAACGATAGATTTATAAAAGCGCTAACTCTACTATTTAAGAGACCTTTACTAGAGGCCTTAGAAGCTCTAGAAGCTCTAGAAGCACTAGAAACCTTAGAAGTACTAATCGCTTAGTCTACCTCTTATCTAATCCGCTTCGTATATTAGGTAAGAGAGAGTAATACGATAAAACCAGTAATACGACTACTTTTAGTTTATACTAAAATACGTTGTTTTTAAAAATATATAATAAAACAACAACGCTTTATTATATTCTAATTTTAATTAGAGTCTCTTATTTTAAACTTAATAAATAGAATTATAAAGTAAGATTTATCTATCTAGTATCTATCTAGTTCTTAAATCTAACTTCTAAGAAAGCTACTACTAAATCTCTAGAAAAATTTAGTAAAGCCTAGAATATAGAAGATATAATTATATTTTAAAGATTAAATATAAGTTTAAGCTATATATTAATAATAGGAACATATTAGAGTAGTTTTAGTAGTAAAGGTAGGGAGTTATTAGAGGCTAGTTAAGGCGATTTTAGTGTAAACAAAAGTAGTTATATTACTGGTTTTATTATATTACTCTCTCTTATCTAATACGCGAAGCGGATTAGGTAAGAGATAGACCGAGCGATTAAAAGCTTCGAAAGCACTAGAAGCCTTAGAAGCCTTAGAAGTCCTAGAAGTCTTAGACGTTATATTAAGCCTAATATCTCTTACTTTATCTATTATAGAAGCTTTAGATTTAATTCTATTCTCTTTCCTTTACTACTCTTAAAGCCTTTTAAATCCTCTACTAGCTTCTTTATACCTTTCTTAATCTATTAACCTAGAAGTAGAAGTATCTAATCTTAAGACGCTCTAGATAAGAGTAACTACCTATACTACTTTATAATAGTATACCGTCATCCTAGATAGCTAGAAGTACTTGTTATATATAAGGTTTTAGTAGTTATTATCTTATATTATCTATTTTAGGAAGGTTACGTAGGTTTAGGCTTTTGTATTAGCCGACGTATATCGTTGTTTAGTTTCGTACCTCTTATATATTAGCATCGTTCAGAGCTGTCTTCGCTCTTTACCTTTAGTTTTCGCGTTAATAACTACGAATAGACTACTTCTCTACTCTACTCCTACCTTGTTATTATATTAAACTAAAGGTAAAGAGCGAAGACAGCTCTGAATAATACTAATATATAAGAGGTACGAAACCGAATAACGATATACGTCGGCTAAAATAAAAGCCTAAACCTATATAACCTTTCTAAAACAGATAATATAAGATAATAACTACTAAAACCTTATATATAGCAGATACTCTCAGCTATCTAGGATAACAGCATACTATTATATACTTAGGAAGGTACTAGAAATAAGACTACTCTCTTTAACTAATTAAAACTTAATAATCTAGTTTTTACTATCTTTTAAAATATCTTATTATTATTACCTTCTCTAGCTTCCTTTATAGCTTTAAATAATATACTACTACCTCTTACTACTAGTATCTTTTATTTTAATATTATAACCTCTAAACTAATAATAATAATCTAAGCTCTATAAGACTTCGAGACTATAAAACCGAACTAAATACTTATCTCTAAAGTTAACCTTTTTACTTTTTCTCTTTCTTAGATTAATATAAGAAACTCTTTTAAATATATCTATAATAAAGTATAATTCTTATACTTCCTTACTTCTCTATACTTAGATAATAATATATTAAATTAGCTAAGAGAATAAGACTAAAGTAGCCTCTTATAATCAAGTAATAATATATCGAATTAGTAGAGAGAATAAGACTAAGGTAGCTAGGTACTAGAATAAGAACTATCTAATAATCTATATATATAGTATCTATAGTAAAAAGACGCTACTTTAATTAGAGACGGTATAGTAAAGAATTCCACTTTATTAAATAATTTTCTACTTCTAGCGAGCACGATTACTAATAATAATAAAGAAGACGCTAGAGATACTTTAGATCTAATAGATATTAAGAAGCGCTAAGATATAGAAGCTAAAGCGGTTATAAATACTAGAAAGCTAGCCTTACTTATAGTCTTATAAATAGACTTTAAAGTACTTCTAAGTCGCTTTTAAAATAGTCTAATTATTATAGCTTCTATCTCTAGGAATAGTTATTCTCTAGTTAATCGAAACTATTACTAAAATAATTCCTAAAAAGACTAATCTAAGCTACGAGTACTATATCTTAAAGCCTATAACCTAAAGTATAATAGTACTACACTAGTTACTTTATAGTTAAATTAGATAGAAAGCTTTATTTAAAGCTATAATAATTACTAAGTATTAGCTCTCTTACTATAAGCTATAGAAGGAGATACTTAACTATAGTATAATAGCTTATTCTTAGAAGTACGCGCTCTACTTTAAAACGACTTTAAAGAATAGAGAGAGTATATAACTATATACTTCTAAAAGAACTTATTACTATTATTAAAGGAAGCTAATAGTATAAAGTTTAAATTTAAGAATAAATAGGAATTACTACTAAGAAAATACTTATTTAAAAAGTAAGCTATATATATAGAAGCTAGTAGTATAACTAAAGATTAAATAGTCTATTAACTATACTTAGATTTAAACCCTTTCTTATAAGCTAATATATTACTAAAGTAGTATAATAACACTTTAGATTACTTTTATACGCGATGTTTCTAGTAAGAGTACTCTTTAAGAGTCTTATATAAAGCCTAGTAGCGATAATTATAAGTAATAATTAATATATAATTTAAGTTAAAAAAGAATAAGAATAAGAAGAGAGATAAAGAACTTAAGAAGCTTAAAAATTAATAGGATCGCGATAATCGTCTACGCTATAATAGTAGTTAGAGTAACTATCGAGATAATCGAGATAATTAAAATAACTAAGATAATTAGAATAATTAAGAAAGCTATAAATAACGTTTTCTTTAGAGAAATTAAATAGATAATCGCTACTTAAACGTATAGCTAAACCTATATAACTAATTTATACTTATACTAGAATACTCTTAAGCTTTTAACAGTTAGCCTCTTCCTACTTAATAACCTTAATATATTCCTAGAACTATAGTATAGTATCTCCGAGGTATACTACTTTTTAGGTAATAGTAGTAGCTTTTATAGGTTTTGCTAAATATACTAAATAATTAAAAATAGATTACTTTCGTAGTTCTAGTATATCTTATAGAAGCTAATAATAATAACTTTATTCTTATAAATAAATAGACCTACGCTTAATTCGCTTCTATTTATAAAGTTAATATATTATAGAACTAAGAAAATCAGCTAATTAATCTATATTCTAACGACGATTTAGAAAACGACTTTAGTAGTTGCTTCGAGGTAGCGTACTACTTATAATTTCTTCTATTATAACTCTATTACTTAATATTAATAGTATAGTATAACGAGATATTTATATATTATTATTACTTTTATTAAGTATAATAAAAAAGACTAAAAAGACTAAAAACCTAAAAATAAATAAAAGATATAAAACTCTTATTAAAATAAGTAAAACAGCTAAGATAGCTTCTATTATATCTAATATTATTATTACTTCTATTATTAATAGTTTTATAATTACTTTTATAAATACTTTAAATAAAGATATTAAGGTATTACTTCTTTCTTTAGTAGCTTTAAATATAACTCTTTTACTATTTCTAATAAACTATAAATTACTCTTAAATAATCTAAATAAAGATATATAAGTAGATAGCTTATTAGACAAAATTAACTTCTATAGTAAACTATCTTATACTAATTAACTTAGAAAAAGGCTTAAATCTCTAGTAGAGCTCTTAAAGAAGAAGGTTCCTTTAATAGTTATTAGAAAGCTAACTAGCTTAAACTTTATCGACGGTATTTTATATAAGTATTATAGTAGTACTAAGTATATAATAAAATCCTCTAGTAGCTACTTAATAGAATTCAACTCTAATACTAGCTTAGGAATTAGTCTAATTAGCTTATAGATTCTTAAGAAATGTTTTTCTAATATTATACTAACTATTAGCTTTAGTACTATAAACTTAAATAGAGTAGAGAAGAGCTCTTTAAGCTAAAACTTCGTTAAATTACTCTTCTATCTATACTCTATAAATAAGATAGTTTTTTCGTTTATAGCTAAAGTATACGTTATAGAGAATCTAAGCTATAATATTCTTATTAGCACCGGGTTCTTAAAGCTAAACTATATAGATTTCTAATAGTAGAAGAACTTAACTAAGATAGACTATATTTAATATTATAAATATTAATTTCGTATTATATACCTTAATAATATAGTAAAAGAGCGAGCTTATATAACTATATATACTATAGAGACTTATATTCTTAAACTTCTTAAAGCTATAAATATACGAGTTAAATACTATATTATACTAGTATATACTTAGAGATATCTCGTCGTATCTTATACTTAAAAGGATATAGTAATTAGCTCTTATAAAAGCTTAGTATATGCTATTATTAATAGAGATAATAAGCTACTAATATACGTAAACCTTAGAAACGTGCTTATTTATATTATTAGAAGCTAAATTCTAGGGTTTCTAGAGTAGTTAGAAGAGACTCCTAGAAAGAACTCTAATTATATAGTATATCTAAGTCTTACTAACGTTTTTAAAGAACTTCTACCTATATCTAAGTAACTTAAAGGTAAGTAACTTAATAGATAATCTTATTTAGTAGCTTCTATTAAACCTCTTTATATCGATTCTAACTCTATTAATATCTTAAAGGCTAATATATTAGAATATTAGAGAGAAGATTATTAACTTAAAATAAGTAGTATTATTTAAAATAATACTTTACTATTTTATAATAAGCTTAGATGTTTTAATAATAAGATCGAGATATCTATTAACTTTTAAAATAGTGTTAATACTAAGAACTTAAAGTAAGCCTCTTATAATATATCTTATAGAGATAAGTAAGCTATTAATAGTATTATTAATTCTCTTACTAAAATCGAAGTAGTAGAAAAAGTCCTCTTAAGTTAGCCTTCGCTAGTAGTATTACTAGCCTTTCTTATATAGTAAGATAGTAAACCTTATATAGTAGTTAACCTTTAGAGAGTTAATACTAAGCTCTATATAGACGTATAGCCTCTATCTTACTAAGATAATATCCTATAAGTAATATATAGAGCTATAATATTTTTAGTACTAGATATAACTAAAAGCTTCTTCTAGTAAAAGATTAGACTAAAAGATAGATAGAAAACCACCTTTATTACTCTATACTATAGCTAAGAATAGCTTATAGTTAGTATAATAGGTTTAGTAACCTCTTTATTCTTCTT
This sequence comes from Hymenoscyphus infarciens, assembly GCA_001414345.1. Classification (NCBI taxonomy): domain Eukaryota; kingdom Fungi; phylum Ascomycota; class Leotiomycetes; order Helotiales; family Helotiaceae; genus Hymenoscyphus; species Hymenoscyphus infarciens. The sequence goes on along the minus strand of LLCB01000021.1, from coordinate 14,797 downwards.
TTAATATTATATAGAAAATCTCTTTAATAATCTATTATAGTAATTTATATACGTTTTTATAAACGATATTATTATCTTTTTATCTAGTCTACTTTTCCTAAGTTCTTAAGCGACTATATAAAGCTAGTATTACCTTATTATTACTAAAATACTATTTTACTTAGCCTAGACTAAAGGCCTTAGAGTATTAGATTATCTACTATAGCCTATATATTATAGAAGATAAAGTAGAAGCTATTAGAGCTATTAAATAGCCTAATACTCTTTTAGACCTTAAGTGAGGATTAGGTCTTTTTAGATACTACTATAAATTATAATAGCACGAAATACATATAACTATAGTAGAGGTATATAGAAGTACGTATAGTAGAATAACGTATATAGATACTAGGTACTAATATAGAAGAAAATAATAACTATCTCTCTTCTATACCGAATATAAACGTCTATATATAAGAGATTAGAAGCTTCTAAGTTCTAATAATAATAATAACTAAGCCTTATCTAATATTACTAATACTAAATAATAAGAGCTAAAAAGCTAAATATATAACCTCTAAACCTTTAGAAAGCTAAATATATAATATCTAACTCTTAATCCCTTTTATATATAAATATTAGATATTAATACCTTCGGCACTTCGCTTATATAAGTATCAGTCATTTGTAATCTCGGCCCTAGAGATATTAGAGGTATTAGTAGTACTTAGAGGTATCGGCAGTTTCACGAATGCCGACAATTTAAGATAGTGCTATTATATAATAATCTAGGCTGTTTTCCTTCTATAAGCTTAGAAAGGTCGAGTCTAGCTAGATTATATTTATATAGGCCTAAGAAGGTATTTTTACCTAGGCCTCTTCGTTTTTCTCCTAACTTAGATTAGAGTTAGAGTACTCTTTAGGTAGTTATTCTTTCTTAGGTTACTTATCTATTTTATTAATACTAGGTAGATTAGAACAGTTAAGCTTAATATGCCTAGGTTTTCTATAATTATAGCACTTTATACTAGTAGAGAGTCGGTCTATAGACGAAGTCTTTAATCTTTCACTAGTAGAAGAGAGCTTAGGAGTTTAAGAAGTTTTTTAAGAAGTAGAATAAAGTCTATATAAGAGTAGTAAGGGTTTTATTAAGGAACTAGATAAGGTTTAGTTAGCGTTAGGCTTTTAATATAATAAGCTTATTATAATAGGTTTTTTAGTACTTATTATACTAGTTATATATAACTTAGTATTATAGCGCTATTTCTTATCTATAAATAATAGGTCTCTTACTATCTTATTAAAGTTAGTATTCTAGTATCTCTTACTATTAACTAATTAGGTTTAGAGCTAAGGCGTAAGCTTATTCTATATATAGTAGAATTTATCTTACTCTAATACTTCTCTAAGTATTACTATACTTAAAAAGTAACTTTTAAATTTTATAAAACTTTCTTCTATATAACCCTTCTATTCTATCTAAAGAGACTAAAAGACGTTCTAAGTATCCTCCTTCTTATAACTAGTTAGATAGTAGGTATTAAGAAGTTCGATTATTTCTTTATAATCTTTAAATACTATCTTACTTATATTAGACTTATATTAGAGCTCTAAGTAGTTTTAGGCGAGTTTTATTATTATCTCTTAAATAAGAGCTTTATAAGTTAAAGACGTCTAATAATAGTTAGTATTTATATAAAGTTAATTATATATTAATATTCTCTATTACTTATATATAAATAAAATACTATTATCTAAAAGTTTAATTTTTTCTATAATCTTACTTTTAATAAGTTAAAAGGCTTTTAAGGTACTTTTAAGTTATAAGCATAGAGTAGGTTATTATAAGAAAGGAATATTAGAGGTAGAGTCTCGCCTCTAATAATAGTTTAAAGAGATAGAAGGAGATATTTATATAGGTTAGATAGAACTTAGACTTTAGTTATTATTTAGTAGTTATTAACTAATTTACTATACTAGGTCTAATAATTAAGTAATCTAATTATCTTACTCTAAAATTCTCTATTCTTTTTCTTAATTCTTAGCTTCTATAGCTTAGATTATACTCTATATCTTATTTATATTAGAGAAGTCTTATTAATCTCTTTAGCTTCTAAGTACTAGGCCTTTACCTTTATTATTCTTAGGCTTCTTACTATTCTTAGGAGTATAGTACTAAGTTAGAGACCTTTTAGTAGAGGCTTAACTTTATTCCCTAAGAGAGAGCTCTATACTTAGAAGCAGAGCTTAAAAGAGACTAGGGGTCGCTCTAGATTCTAATATATTAAATATTAAATTAGAAGAGGAGAGTAAGATTAGATTTAGAAGCCTTTTAAATAACTATTATAAGTTAACTTATTCACTAAATCTAGGGTTATTAGGACTCTTAAGAATACTTAGCGTATTCTAATCCCTTAATATATACTAAAATACGATTTTTACTAGCTATCTATATAGATACTAAACCCTAGTATTACTAGCTGTCTAGGTAGTCTCTAATTACTTAGCTATATAAGAATATCGTTATAATATTCTAAATTGAAAGTAAATCAACTTTTAAACAAAGAGTAGTAATAAGCTCAAAGAAGATATTATTAAGGCCGTTACTAGTAAAGAAGAGTTATTATTTTTATATAATAGCACGAAATATATATAACTATAGTAGAGGCATATAAGAGTATATATAGTAGAATAACGTATATAGATACTAGGTACTAATATAAAAGAAAATAATAACTATCTCTCTTCTATACTAAATATAAACGTCTATATATAAGAGGTTAGAAGCTTCTAAGTTCTAATAATAATAATAACTAAGCCTTGTCTAATATAGCTAATACTAAATAATAAGAGCTAAAAAGCTAAATATATAACCTCTAAACCTTTAGAAAGCTAAATATATAATATCTAACTCTTAATCCCTTCTATATATAAATATTAGAGATTAATACCTTTAGTACTTTGCTTATATAAGTATTAGTTATTCGTAATCTCGACTCTAGAGATATTAAGAGTATTAGTAGTGCTTAGAGGTATCGGCAGTTTTATAAATACCGATAATTCAGAATAGTACTATTATATAATAATCTAGAATAGCGTGCTATTATATAAATTCGTTAGATATTATATAGTAATTACTAATCTACTAAATAAGATTAAAACCCTTAGATTTAAAAGCTTATCTATTAGTAGAAAGGGTTATAATATCTATATAAAAAAGAAGCTACTTGATTTCCTCGATAATTCTAAGCTATACTAGAAGCTTTTAAAAGAGAGATAAGAAGTATAAGAGAAGCTAAAAGACAAACTTTACTTAGTACCTGTTCTAGCGTTTTCTAACTTTTTAAAACTCTTTATTTTATACGTAGATAGTAGCTATAAGATAAGTTATAGCGTTATATTATATTAGAAAGATAGTGAAGGTATTAAACACTCTATTTTCTTCTTATCTAAATTATTAGCTTCTATAGAGAATTAATACTAGTCTATAGAGCTTAAGACTAGTATACTTATCTAGACGCTTAAAAAGCTACTTTAATATCTTAATAGTATAGATTTTATAGTAATTATAGACTATAGTATTATAATAAATACGTTTAAAAACATAGGTCTAGTAAAAGAAAAGTAATTAATAAGATTAGTAAATTAGTAATTATTCTTATCTAAGTATATAAAAAATATAATAATTATTTATTAAGCTAAGAAGTTATATATTAATATAGATTCTCTTTCTAGGCTCTTTAGAGACTCTTTAATACTAAAAGCTATTGAAATTTAGACTAGGAAAGCTATAATATTAAGTACTTAGAAGTATTATAATTATAGTATATCTTATTTTATATACTACTTTCTTATATAAACTCGATAGACTATAAGGTTAAAAGCGCTAACCTCTTTAGCTAGAATTACTTCGAATTTAATAGAACCTATATTACTTAATCTAATAATTAAATCGACTACTCTTATAATAAGTAAAGATATCTTAGGAGATATAGCTAAGAAAATACACTATAACTATGCTTTTAGACTTATATATAAGAAGCTAGCTAGATAGTATATAGATATAAAAAATAGTACTTCTATTACTACTCTAGAAAGCTTCTATTTTAACCTTATAAGTAGGCTTTTATTCTTTTAAGATTAAGATAAGAAAAGGCTATATATTTCTTAAAAGTATATTAAAGATATTCTTACTACTACTTATAATAATAAAGGTTATTTTAATATAAAAAGAGTATATAAATAAGTTAAGGAATATATGTTTTTTTCTAAGATATATAAAAGAATTAAAGAGTATATTATAATCTACTCTATCTACTAAATAGCTAAGCCTTTAAATATCTTATCTTAAGAAAGCCTTTAGCTTATTAAATATCTAACGATATTATTTATAGTACTTTTTATAGACTTTATTAATAGTCTACTTATAACTAATAATAGTAATAATAAAATCCTTATAATTATATATAAATATACGAAAGCTATTAAGCTAATAGTAAGTAAAAATATATACGCTATAGAGGACTAAGTAAACCTTTTTTTTAAAGGAGTATATAGTAATTAGAGCCTACTATATTATATTATTTCTAATTAAGACTTAAAGTTTTAATCTATTTTCTAGAAAAGACTCTTTAAATTATTAAAGACTAGACTAGCCTTTACTATAATATATTATTTAGTAGTGAATAGATAGACGAAGAGAAGTAATTAGATAGTAGTATATATATTATACTATGCTATTAATAGAGTATATAATTAGTCTAAATAGAAAGATATTATCTCTTTTATCTAGTTATTTCTAAATACCTTTATTAATATATCTATAGAAGTTATCTTATTTATAATAATATATAGCTATAAAGTAAAGACAAAACTAGGAATAGACGAAGTAGAATTAGATTTCGACTTTGTTATATATAGGAACTAATTATAAAAGTAAGTAAAAGACTTAGTTAAAATAGCCTAAGTATATACAAAGATATACTATAATAAAAAGTCTATATCTTCTAAATTCGACGATTACGCTTTCCTTTATATAGCTAAGAGTTATAAGAAGAGCTACTATTTATAAAACTTTACTAAGCTCTTATTTCTAAAACTAGAACTATTTAAGATTATTTACTTTATTAGTAACTTAGTATTTAAGCTTAAACTACTCTTATATCTAAAAGCTATCTATCTAGTTATCTCTATAGAATACCTTAAACTTATAAAAAATAATCGTCTATAACTTAAACCTAGCTATATTATAGTTAATAATAAAGAGTAATATATTATTAAAGAAATCCTAGGCAAAGAGATATAAAAGCTAATAAAAGGTCTTATATAGCTATACTTTAGAGTAAAGTAGTTAGAATATAAGAATATAATATAGAAACCTACTTCTATTATTTAAGAGTAAGCCGCTCTAGTATTTAAGACCTACTAGGCTAAGAAATAAAGCAGATTATTATTATAATATTCTATAAGATATAACACCTTTTATTAAGTACTAGTATCGGCTATTAGAAGGTATATCTATAACAGTTTCTATAAATTATCCTCTCTAGTCTTAAAAGCTATATTTAAGACATAAATTAAGACTAGTTATCTACTAATTCTATAGTATTAAACTAACTCATATTTACTTATAGCACTCTAACCGTTTCTAGTAAAAGACTTACGAGGTTCTCTCTAAAGAGTATATACTTTTAAAATATTAATATAATATCTTTCTATAATAATTTAATTATAATTCCTATAATATTATATATCTCTTAATCTAGACATCGTTAGTTATCTTTACTTTCGATATTAGCCTAATTAGACTATACGCTCTTATTAGTTAGCTAACTTATTATCTACTAAAAACCTTATCTTTAGCCTAATACCTAAAGTAGTAATTATATAACCTTATAAAATTTAGGCCTCGATATTATAATTATAGATTAAACCTTATAATCTTATTCTCTATCTACTTTATAACTTTTATCCTTTAATCTATTATTTACTAATATAACTTAAATCTTTACTATCTCGTTAAGAGACTATAAACTCTTAAAAAAACATAAATTACTATTATAATACGTAGTATACACCTCTACTATAATATATTTACTAGTTAATAGAATACTAAATAAAATGTTTAACAGCGGCCTAGAACGACTACGTCTAATTAAAGCTAGTAGACGCTATACTAGCTTTAATACTATTATAGCCTTCTATAATATAGCTACTAATATAATATCTACTAAGAGCGACGACGCTCTTAACTATGCTATAAACGCTAGTAGCTTATTAGGTCTCTTAGTTCTTAGTATTATATCTATACTCTAAAAGAATTAGAAGGCAAATTCTAATATACTAGCTACTAAACTTATTAAAAAGTCTATTAATAAGATTAAAGATAATTAAGAAAGTTAACCTACTATTACTTTAAACGACGAAGGCTTCTTAGTAGCTTTTAGTAAAGTCAAAGACTAGAGTATTACTACTATACTTATATAAAAGCTAGTATATCTAATTTATAAATCTTAACCTTAGCCTAATATTAAATCTTAGTCTAATACTAAATCTTAGCCTAATATTAAATCTTAGCTTAATATTAAGCCTTAGCCTAATATTAAATCTTAGCTTAATACTAAAATTTAGTCTAACGTTTAGCCTAATAACTCTTTCGCTTAAGGTTATATAGACTTAGAAGAATCCTAGCCTTAGCCTAATAACTCTTTTACTTAAGGTTATATAGACTTAGAAAAAGAATCCTAGCCTTAGTCTAATAACTCTTTTACTTAAGATTATATAGACTTAGAAGACGAAGTCTAACCTTAGCTTAGTAACTCTTTTATATAAAGTAGAGAATACTAACTATAAGCTAAAGAATAACCAGAGTTTAATAATAATAGAAAGTATATTAAGATACTATAGAGTTACTTAGATTTTATACTATTTAAAGAATCTAGGAAATACTAAGATCTTCTTAAGTATTATATAGTCTTAACTATAGCGTACTTAGTAAATAGTATATTATATAGCTTATCTTAGAACTATAACCTTACTAATATTAATAGTTTATATACCTCTATTTATTAGATAAAGATCTACTATATATAGGAAAATATATAATTTACTATATATCTTAAAATAAGTAATAACTAATATATTAATAAGCTAGATAATAAAGATAAGGTTAACTCTAGTAATAAGCCTTAATATATAATTTATACTACTATTAAGACTACTACTATTAAAAACCTTTAAATAGAAGATACTACTAAAGATAATCTATCTATTAAAGCCTTTAGAGTAAAGAATTTTAACCTAGAGAAGAAGCTTATTATATATATAAAAGTTAAAGCCTCTCTTCTTAAGACTAGTAATAGTAGAGAAATACCTATTATATACTAAGCTAGTTATAAGACTAAGATACTTTAATTAGTAAATGTTCTATCTTATATAAAAGCTAATAATAAGAGTATTACTTTTATATAAGTTATCTTCTCTATATATAAGAAAGTATAAGAGATTATATAAAAGATTACTAATAATAAGTAGTTAGATCTATTACTAAAATAGATTAAAGACTTATCTAAAGCTAGTAATCTTAATATAGATAATCTGTTCCTAGTTATAATAGCACGCTATTCTGAATTGTCGACATTCGTAAAACTGCTAATATACCTATAACTGCTAATACTCCTACAACTTATAAGATAGAAGGGGTCGAAGGAAGTAAGGATTAGATATTATATATTTTACTTTAAGGTCTTATATATTTAGCTTTAAAGCCCTTATTATTTTAGTAGCTATATTAGAAAGGACTTAGATATTATTCTTATTAGGACTTAGTAGTCTCTAACCTCTTATATATAGATGTTTATACTTAGTATAGAAGAAGGATAGTTTTTCCTTTTCTTCTATATTAGAGCCTAGTATCTACTTACGTTATTTAGTCTTAAACGTACTCTTATATACCTCTTCTCTTATAATATGTATTTTATACTATTATATAAAAAGGAAAAACTCTTCTTTACTAGTAATAGCCTTTATAATATCTCTTTCGAGCTTATTATTACTCTATTTATTTCGATTTTAATTTAGCCTAGAATTAGACTATAATAATATATTCTTAAATAGCTAGGATTCTAGAGATCTCCTAGATAGCTAGTAATACTAGGGTTTAGTGTTTATATAAATAGCTAGTAAAAATCGTATCTTATATATTAAGGGATTAAAATATACTAAGTGTTCTTAAGAATCCTAATAACTCTCTTAGTATAAGGATTACTATATATAATTCAAATAGTTAATAATATAAACAGTTATCTAGAAAACTTCTAAATTATCTCCTTTTTAACCTCTCTTTTTTAACATTTAATATATTAGACTTAAAAGCAACCCTAGGTCCCTTCTAAGCTCTACTTTAAAGTATAGAGCCCCTTTTTAAGAAATAAAGTTAAGTATCTATAAAAAGGTCTTTAACTTAACACTACTTACTAAAGAATAAAAAGTCCTAGAGTAATAAAGGTAAAGGGGTTACTCCTAGAAGCTAGAGAGATAACTAAGACTTCTCTAATATAGATAAGATATAAGGAGTAATTTAAGCTATAGAGGCTAAGAACTAAGAAAAAGATAAAAGAATTTAATAGTAAGATAACTAAATCGCTTAATTAGTAGATTTAGTATAATAGATTAGTAGATACTTACTAGGAAATAATTAGACTCCTCCTTTATACTCTTCTATTATACTAGACTATCTTTAAATATAAAACTTAACTTTTAATATTCTTTCTTTATAATAATCTACTCTATAATTATAAGCTAAAACCTTACTAAGAGCCTAATAACCTACTAAAAGCAAAATTATAAAGAAAATTAAACCTTTAGATAATAGTACTTTACCTACTTATAAGTAATAGAAGATATCTATATATAATAGACTCTAAGTAAACGCTAACTATTACTATATACTTAAAACTCGTAAAGCTCTTATTTAGAAGACAACTATAAAACTTACTAAGAACTACTTAAAGCTCTAATATGAGTTAGATATAGGTAATATAGCTTTTAAAGATTAATAAGATATGATTAAACTTCTTAATTCCTACTTTCTAACTAGTTATAAGAAGGAGGATACTTAGAATAAATTTTAAGCTCTATAAATAAGTAGAAAGAGTTATATAAGAGAAACCTTTTTAGATTTTAGAGTATACTTCTTAAGTATAGCTATACTTAAAAGAATACTAGAGTTAAAAAGATTCTACTAGATATAGAATAAGATTATACTATAGCTCTAAGGTAGCTCTATTATAGCTAAGAGAGATTAGAATTATAATTTTAATAAGATAGTAGTATATCTTTTAGCTCTAGATAAAAAGAAACGCTAAAATATAGAATTATTTATAACTAGTACTATAGCTAAACTAATTAGTATAACCTTATTATTTAAAAAGACAAGTACTTTTTAATCCTTACCTAGCTTAACTCTAAAACCCTCTCTACTCTTACGTAGACTTAATCCTATATTTTAAAAGATTTTATAAACTCTTAAACTATTTTCTATTAGTAAAAAATCAAAGACTATATTAATAGACTAAGTCTCTATTAGTATAAAGTATTACTATTATAATAAGCTTAGACATTTTAAACCTAATTACTCTAATCTTCCTAGTATTAATAAGATAGATAATTAATATAAAGAAGAATAACCTTCTAAAAAGTACTCTAACTCTAAGCTAAGTTAGAAGGAAAATAAAAAGACCTAGATAAAAATTCCTTCCTAAGTCTACGTAATTATAACCTAACTAGACTTAATCTTTCTAAGCTTATAGAAGGAAAATAGTTCCTTATAAATACTACTCTTAGTATATAGAGATATAGTATTAAATTATAAGCTTTAGTAGATATAAAAGTAAATAGGTACTTATTTCTAAATTAGCTCTTAGCTTTATACTTATCTAAGATAATAGGTTTAAAGATTTAAAGATTACTATATATAATATCTATTTATAGATATAATAATAGTACTAAAAGCTAGGTAATATAGTATATATAACTATATCTAAATATTAATAAACGTTATATCTTTAACTACTCTTTTATTATCCTAGACCTTAGATAGTAAGACCTAATTATTAGTAATAAGTAGTTAAACTACTTTAAAATCCTTCTTAACCTCTTAAAGAGCTAGATCACTTAGCTAGCTAATTACTCTCTAACTCTTTACTTTAATAAGAAGATATTACTTCTACTTTCTAGCTAGAACTAGAAACCCTTTTTAAATTACTAGTCAGATACGAATTAGAGAGAGTATACTATCTAGTAATAAGAAAGATATAAAAAGAATAGACTTATAAATATAGCTAAGCTATTACTCTTACTTATAATAATAACTCCTTCTAAAATTTTAACCTCTAACTCTAGTCTAAAGCCTCTTTAAACTACTAGTATAGTTTTAAAAAACTAAACTCTATACTCTTTTATTAGTAAAATAAGCGCTAACACTATATACTTTAATATAAAATAACCTAACTTAGAATTTTATATAACTAGTATCTATAAGCTAGATTAGATCATCAACGAAAAGTTAGCTCCCTTTTAAGATAATAATAATATAAGAGCTCTAATATAGGCCTAACTTCTAAAATATTATTCTTCTTATAAAGACGTATTCTTAAAAGTAGCTTCTAATAAGCTCTCTTCTTACTATAAATATAACTATAAGATTACTTTAAATAAACTACTTCCTAACTTCTTTTTACCTCTATATTAATAGTTAACTATAAAGCTTAAAGCTATAAAGAAGTATCTTATAAAAAACCTAGATAAGAGGTTTATTATTAATAGTAATAGCTCTTTCGCCTCTCTAGTACTCTTTATTAAAAAAGCTAATAGTAATAAGCTATAGTTCTATATTAATTATAAAAAGCTTAATACTCTAACTTAAAATAATCCTTATCTAATCTCTTAAATTAATAAGCTCCTTTTAAGAATAAGAATAGCTAAAATCTTTACTAAGTTAAATATAAGATAAGCTTTCTATTATATCTAGATAGACCTTGCCTTAAAAGAAATAACTATATTTAAAATAAGGTATAGTATATATAAATATAAGGTCCTTTCTTTTAAACTTTATAATAACTCTACTACCTATTAACATTATATAAATAACGTCTTAATTAATTATCTAGACAACTTCTATATTGCTTACTTAGACGATATTTTAATTTATTTAGATACTATTAAAGAATATAAGAAATAAGTTAAAAAGGTTCTAAGTTAGCTCTAAGAAGTAGGACTTTAAGTAGATATTAAGAAAAGCGAATTTAGTATTACTAGAGTTAAATACTTAAGATTTATCTTAACTATAAAAGAACTTAAAGTTAATTCTAAAAAAGTAGAACCTTTATAAAACTAGGTCTAACCTACTACTATAATAGGTATAAAGTCTTATCTAGAGTTTATAGGATTTTATAGATAATTTATTAAAGGTTATACTAAAATCGCTAAACCTCTAACTATAATAACATACTCTTTAAAGCCTTTTCTATAAACACTTAAATATAATAAAGCCTTTAAAGTACTAAAGACTAGGCTACTTATTATATAAACCTTATACTACTTCAACTCTAATTATAATATAAAGATAGAAATAAACTCCTTAGAAAGAGTAATAGTAGGTGTTTTCTTATAATAATATAATAGCTTTTAATACTCTATTAGGTTCTACTTATACGTCTTAGTTAGCTATAAATTAAACTAGGAGATCTATAATAAAGAACTATCTACTATTATAGAAGCTTTTAAGAAATAGTACTCTAAACTTATATTATATTAGAAGTATATTAATATATATTTAAACTATAGATTATTAGAATACTTTATAATAACTAAGCTACTTATAGCTAAGTAAGTCTAATAGAGAGAGTTTTTATTAAACTTTAACTTTTAGATCTAATTTACGTCTAAGAAGAGTAACTAAAAAGCAGATATATTAACCTAACGTGAATAAGACCTAAAAACCTATAATCGAGCTAAATTAGATAGCTGCTTATATACCCTTTTAAGACCTAATTAGTTAGACCTTTAAATTAATACTAAACTTACTTAGATCTTTTTATAAGAATAGTTTATATCTTTTAATATAATAGATATTATTCTAGAGTTAAGTTTAAACATAATTTAGAAGTTAAAAGAAGATAACCTATACTCTTTTTAGAAAGAATGTTATAAACTTCTAAATAGATACTCTATCTTACTAAATAATTTACTCCTTTTTAAGAATTAACTTTATATTTAGAGAAATACTAAACTATATATAAAGCTAATCTAAGAAGTCTATAACTAAGTATCTAGTACTTACCTAAGTACGAAAAAGATATACTAGTTATTAGTATAATACTACTACTAGGTTAGACTAGGTTTAGACTATAAGAGGTATATAGCGAATTATTAAGTCTATAAATACTCTTATTCTTAATAGACTAAGTAGTAAGGCTTTCTTCACCCTCTTCTAGTACCTGACTATTCTATATAATATTTATATATAGATTTTAAATTATTCCTAAAAGATAAACATAGATTTAATACTATACTAGTATTTATTAACTAACTTAGAAAGGATTTAGTATTAATACTCTACTACTTAACTATAGACGCTAAAGGCTTAGCTAAACTCTTTATTTAATAGATTTACTATTTTAGTTACTACTCTAAATTAATTATATTTGATTAAGAACCTTAATTTATATTATTATTTTAAACTAAATTTTATTAAATAATTAGTATTAAGCTTAAGCTTAGTACTGCCTACTATAAATAAATAGATAAGTAGATAGAGATAATAAACTAATATATTAATTAGAGACTAAGGCTCTTTATAAACTACTACTAAGATAACTAGAGTAAATTAATCCTTTTAATAAATAAAGTATAAATAACACTTCTATACTTATCTATTAGTATAACCCTTTATTAGCTTAAGTTTAGACTTAACCTAAGGACTTTATAAGACTAGAATATACTAAAGACGTCTATTCCCTAAAAACGTCTTAACTATAATAAGGTAGTAAAAGTAGCTTAATATATATACTCTACTTAAGAGATAGTAAAAGATAATATAGATAAAGCCTAGAAAAGAATAGAGAATAGTATAAATTAATACTAAAGAGCTATTAACTAAGACGTTAAAAATAAAGTCTACTTATCTATTAAGAATCTTAAAACAAATCGTTCTAGTTAAAAGCTTACTAAATAGTAGATAGGACCTTTTAAAATACTAGATTATATAAGATACTTCTATAGGCTAAAATTTCTAGAAGGATTATTAATTTATAATGTTTTTACTTCTAATATACTTTTAAAGGATCTAAATACCTTCTTACTAGAATAAGAGGCTTTAGAGCTTCTACTAGATATTATTTAAGGTATATAAGAATAAGAGGTTTAAGAAATACTTAGTAGTAGACTTTTTAAAAGATAGCTATAATACTAGGTAAAATAGGTTAGATATAATTTAAATCTTACTTAGTATTCTATAAATAATTTTCAAAGTTTATTATATTATCTAAGAGACTTTTATACTAAATATCTAGAATAGCTAAGACTACTCTAACTCCTCTTTAAATAGATTAATATATAGGAATTAGATAAGAATTAAGTAAAAGAGTTAATTTATAAAACTCTATTAATACCTTCTAATTCTAGTTACTCTTAATAAAGAACTTATAATAAAAACCTAAGACAAAACACTAACTAGTAGGAATATTTAAAATTAATAAAGTAAAGAACTAAGACTAAGTCACTACTAAAATAGGGCCTACTAACTCTTCCTAGGCCGAAGCCTCTTCTTCCTCTAACTTATTATCCTCCTCCTTACTCTCCTAAGTATAAGGAGCCTAAACTAGCTCTTCCTCTACCTTCTCTTTATAAGTACGCTTCTTACCTCGACGATCTCTTATAACCGGCTTAGAAGAGAACGTCTATAAACTCTTTAAGTAGGCCTTAAAAAGAACTTAAACCTAGGTTTAGATAAAGGTCCTACTCTCTATAGTATAGTATAAAGACTATTAAATATTAGTAACTAAAACCTCTCTAATAAGTAAGAGATACTTATAATAACCTTAGTATAAAGTGCCTAAGTCTTCTCTAGAAAGGCGAACTATACCTCTAAACTATTCTTTAGTACCTCTATACTAGTAATAACTAATACCTTATCTAAGGCCTTAGTAGCCTTCTTAATAGCCCTCTTCTTCTTCTTAAGCTTAAGCTTATTAAACTCCTTCTCTATAAACCATAGCAACTACCTAAGTTAGAACGAATTTAGTATATATTTAAGATTAAACTTACTAGAATATATATAGTATTCTACTCTATATAGTACCTACACTTCTTCAACTTCAGCTTCTTAAAAGCGTATATATAATCTCTATTCTAAGATTTTACTTAAAAGCACTAAACGTAGTAGACTTAGTAAGTAGCTAGAAGCGTACTAGGAGGATATAAGAGAGGCATTTTACTATATTAGATTAGCCTTAAACCAGGCCTAATAAAGAAGGAAAAGACTTACTTTTATATATATATATATAATATATATATATATTCTAAGATAAAAGTTAGTATATGAGAATATACTTAATTAAAAGGTATTCTTACTATATATTATTTTAGATAAAAAGAAAAGAAGAAGAGAAGTTAGAATTAGAGAAAAGTCGCCTACTAATATACTACTTATAATAATAGCTATTACTTTATAATTATTATTTATTACTTAATAATTACTATTATAATATATAATAATAGTAAGAATATAATAACTCTATAGTAGTATACTACTTTCTAC